>CM038797.1:146357708-146957708 GCA_021764765.1 Vicia sativa
CAAAAAAGTTTTACACCATCATCAGTGAATCATAACCATTAAATTAAAAATTATATATTATATTTTTATTTTAATTATTTATTAAACAGTATTAGTGGGTCGTTGTGATGCACTGAATGTTTAAAAAAATTTACATCAACGATGCATAATAAATAAGCTCTTCTGAATAAATCAAATCTTTTGAATAATAATAATTATTAGATTTGGATATGTAAAAAAATTTGCATTTAGATTTGGATATAACGCTTTTTTTCTCTTACATGCGGGTGAGTTTTAACTTCAAAACCACCTAAATCGCACCACAAACATCCTTAATTTTAACTATAGAAATATAAAATAATTAAAACTCATTGAATTTACAATACGTACATATACTTCTTTTCAAATAAAATTGTGGATATATCTTACAAATCAATTAAAATAGAGTGCTTAAAATGGTAATTAAATCTATCGATTATTATAATTAATTGGTTATTAAATTTATTTTAATTGTAATTTTTAATTTAATTTTTAATTATTATATTATTAATTAACTTCTGACTGAATTTTATTTAATTTTTTTTATTAAATAAAAGGCAATTAAAATATAAAATTATAACTCATTATATTTTGTTCAATTTTCAAACAATTACATTCTATAATCAAATGATATTAATCACAAAAAGAAAACATTCAAATGATATTTATATAATAACGTTGTAAAATATTTTTACACATATATTTAATTAAATAATATTAAAATATTTTTAATAAATAAAAAATATAGTCTAAAGTGACAAAGTTGTTAATTATAAAAAAAAAATCAAACATTTTCATTTTAATAAAGAATTAATATTCATGAATCTTTTATAATCATTCGTGGAATATTTAAGTAATAATTATACTCTCTCACACAATCGACTCCTCAAAGTGAATTGATTGCCTCAAAGACTAGTAGAATTTAATGATATTGGGTTTGAAAAATAATATTGTTTTAACTTTTAGGGACATGTTGAGATTTAATATCACATTCATGATTTTCTTTTCATCAATTATTTTCGATTGATAAAAAAATCACATGACAAAATATTAAATCTCAATCTTTTATTTTATTATATATATATATATATATATATATATATATATATATATATATATATATATATATATATATATATATATATATATATAAACAGAATGTCATTAAATATGTTTACAAATAGCATATAAGTTAAAGTAATTTACAATTATAATTATAAAAGACGTGATATTCAATTTTTTTCATTTTTTTAAGTAAATGTTCAACGCCATAACACTTTTCTCTTTTCTCTTTCAATGACTTAAAAAACATTTGTAAATGTTAGGTGTTTATATTCAACGTGTTGTTTGTGCTTTTATTAAAGTCTCCTCTCATACAATATTATCCTTACGAGTTTTTTTTTTAAAAAAAAAAATTCTCAAATCATCTCATAGTTTTTTGTCTCTTTAGATATTGTACAAGGAGTATATACATTAATAATGTAGTTCAACATTCATTATCATTCAACATTTCCAGATCCCTACAAAGCCTTCTCCTGCAAAGCTAAAGTTTAAAGAGAATTATTTTGTCTTCCATATAATCAATAGACCTCGAGACCTTCCTTGTGACTAATTTGCAGTCCATTCAACATATTTATTTCCCCTAAACTAGCTACTCCAAAATCATCGATAGATTGTAATTTGGTCTATTGTAAGAGACAAATATTAGCTATACCTAACTTTATATTTTGTTGAAGCTGCTTTCCATATTTTGGGTGTGATGATATAGAACATACTCCGTGATTTTATTAAAAGAGCATTGCTAAATGTTGCTAGGGTGGATAACGCGGAAGGCAAGAATTACATGTAAATAGTTTGAAAATAAAGCTAAAACTGCTATCTCCATATTTAATGAAAATTATGGGGGAGCTTGGAGTGTAAATAAGTGGTTAAAATCATTCTTAAAATTTCAACTATGTTTGCACACAAACAAAAAGTATACTAATGTAAAACACATCTAATTGTGTTTCATCTTCTAAAGTACATTTTCAAAAACATGTTGTGGAGATGAAAATTAACTCCTAAAAATCAAGTACTTAAAAGGTTGGTTTGGTAGATAAAATGATAAAAGTAAATATTTACATTTCTAACATTTGATCGCGAACCAAAGAGCAAAGGATTGTAATGTTCTTTGGACTAGTGTTGTTGGTCTACCGTTACTACCCGGAAAAGATTCAAGAACACTATACAGGACAACCATTTGGAATGTATGCACTTGCTGATCTTTTGGATGGGAAGGACGGTGTTTATAGGACACCTCAATGCCAAACTCCGATCCAACCATCTACTAACAAACATTTACTAAGACATTGCATGAACTACCATAATTAGTCCTTGTCTAAAAATCATTTACAAAGTCAAAAGGACAATTCTGCATTTTTCTAAATGGCCTCCAAATTTGAAGCCAAATCACTTTCCTTAACAGGATCTATACAATAACGCACAAAGCATCGAGTGTTCTTTCTCTCATCTCCCTTTGCAGCAACTTTTTCTTAATGTATTTTATTCTTCTGTAATAGTTTTTTGACATTTGCTTAAATTTCTTAAGCAGGTTTTTCTTTATAAAAAATTTCTGGGAACAGAACCACCGTGTCGGAGACGCTACAGTTGCGGTGGTGGTCTTTGGTCTCATGGGTAAATCATCTTCTTCTTTAAAATGTACAGTTATACTTAGAGATTTGAAAAATTCCTAATTTCTTTTGAAACCCTAATTTCATTTGTTTCAAATGCAATTTCTAAATGAGTGTTTATTGACTATCCTTTTTCTGAGTAAGTCATTTTTATATAAATTTCTAACACTTCGTATGTTGTACAGGACTCTCCGATAAGAGAACCTGCCGAGCTATTTCTTACAATGAGGGCTTTTGGTGCTCTACCAATTGTGAAGTATTGCAACAACTTTACCCTCCCTCTCTTTCTTTCTCTCCAATTACTTATAAGTTGCATACATTTGACTCCGGTTACAATCACTTATACCCTTTAAATAGTTCTATTTTATCCAAGATTTCTCTCGAATGATTATTTATAATAGTTGTTGCAGGTTTGGTTGTTGTTAGCAGCTTCAAGAATTCAACTCATTTTTAGTTGGCTGTGAAGTTACTAAAGCTTGTGCTCATGCTGGTGCCCTTGATTTTGGTATTTTATTTGCGTGTCCACATTGTTTGTTATAAATCTGTGCTATTTCGTTTTTGAAATTTGAAAATATGAAATGATTTTTTTTGGTTATTTGGCTTAAACATGAGCAGGAAAGAAGGCTTTGTGGAAGCATAATGTCTTGCACACCATTTGGTATTGTTAGATATACGAATGTCCTAATTTATTTGATTATGTTTCATGTTGGCAATTGGTAAGCTACTGTCAATTTATTGCAGATGTATGCTAAGAACAACAATGATACTAAACTATTGGAGAAAGTAATGAAACTTTTGAAGAGAAATGATTTATACATTGCAACCGGGCACATCAGATATAGTTTTCATGTATGTTGTTATTATAGCATTTTCAATATTTTGTTTCACAATACAAACAATTTCAGTTTCACTATAAAGGTTCAAACCTGGATCAAAAGTGGCCTGAGGGACTTTTCCATTTCCCGTCGGTTGATTGGGGCATACATGTTCCAAGTGACAAGACTCAGACGATATATGTATGGTTTGATGCTTTACTAGGGCAAGAGCTTTTATTTTATAATTATTTGTGTTTCTCTAATTTTCCATGTCTCTATTCTATAAGTGATTAAGAAAAATACAGGTTTCTGCTATACTGATAGTATATTTCATTGATTGAATTATCAATTACCTTATAAACACTTCTTGAATACTTTCTTTTAAATGTAAATGAATCATTTGTAAATTACAATGTTCAATATTTCTTCCACTTGACATTAATGTATATTTTGCTTTATGTCTACTTTAGGTACGTCACGTAAAGTGATAACACAAAACAACAATCAAACTGATTTTATTATTTAAAATCTACGAAAATTGCCCTTGATCATTATCTGCGGATTTTCTTACTTCAAGCAGCTACCTTTCTTTTACCTTGCTATATCATGGCTCAGGCAATTAGTATTTTACAACGACGACAAAGACGAGTAAGTGTCAGTTTTAAAATTATGCTTTTGATAGTTGAAGCAATTTAATATAACTCAATGCTGTATTTTGTTCACATCTCTTGGTTCTCTTGGTCTCATTATAATAATTTTTGTTTTTGGACGGGATGGCTCAGATTCCTAATCTTGAAGTCAAAGAATTTCCAACTTGACTCCATGCATCCTGCTTTGTTCAAGCATTTCCAACAATGTGATATTCTAATGTCCTATAAGCTTGATTCATATCTTTTAGGCTTGCAAATCAATGACATTGAATCATGTTGTCAAGAAGAGATTGCTCTATATAAATAATAACCTGAAAGAAGGGTTAGATCATTGACGTCAAATTCTTATATTATCTTCCTCCTAATTCTATTTCTTGAATTACGTCAACTGATATTTTGAAAATGAAGTGAATCCGACAAGAAGAATATTCTCTAGGGGTGACATCTTGCAGCTCTTAAGCTTAATTTGATTTCGAGTGATTTTGTTGATGTTTGGCTCACCCCTATGAATAAATTTATAACTGATATAAACAACTTACTATGCTTGAGTTGCATTAAGTATGGGGGATGCGTTACTATTTCAGTGTAAGATTGTTTATGTGTTTCGTCTTTCACTCATTCTGGCTGCACACTATATGCTTTGTTATCAGCTGTGGAAGTACCATTATTATGCAGTGTCATTTTGCTTATAACAATGTTACACCCCCCTTCAATATTAAGGCATTCTTGGTTTTGAGAAATTACTTGACAGAAACTTTTTTAATTTCAAGTTTAGTTTGTAATATCTGTAATCCTTAAAAAAAAGCCAATTTTCTTAACAAGATAAAATGTAAAGTAACATATTTATTGGTGAGACATTTAATCACTTAAATTTTGAATATGAAATATTGACAGTTATCAACTATATTAAAAAACTATCAACTATATTAAAAAAAACATGCATGCATGCAAACTATCATATACTACATTTGTTGGTGTATAAATATATATAATATTGACATTTAGTTTTATTTTTATGAAAACTTTATTTGAGAGAAAATAGGTTTCACCAATTTATTACTTTTTTTTGTTTGAATAAATAGATAGAACATAACTTTATAACCAAAATAAAGATACGAATGTTTGAGTAATCTAAGGGTTTAAAAATGGCCAAGCAGAAATAAATAAAACGAAAAAATTTATATAAGAGAGAAAAATTCTTATAACCACATTTCAAACTGTTTTCTCTACTTAAACAATAAACCAACAAACACGGAACATCATAAATTTACCAAACAACCATACTACACCACCACTCTCTATAAACTAACAATCCTAACACATCACATGAATCATGCTTAAAAGTTGTGATCCTTGAAATATAAAAATCATCTCTTGCCCGATTTTGCATTGTCCAACACTATTTTTCCATGGGGATGATTTTGAAGGTCGTTGCGATAGGTTCTAATGGTAAAAGAGAGTTTTCTATGTAGATAGCCCTGCAATAACAAAAAAACAAAATTATTAAAGAAAATATGAATAATATTTTGAACACAAATAATATGTGAATCAAAACATCAATAAATTTTAGGAATGTCAAACCTTAGTGCATTTTAGTGCTCTTTGTGCAACATAATTCCCATAAGGATCTTGGATAACATTCAAGAAATCAGTGCTTCCTATTAGCTCTTCTACTATTGCATGAACATCACCTTGATTAGAAAATCTCAATAGATCTTCCACCACATTGCTAGCATGCTTGTTCATAGAGAGTCTAACAAATTTTCCACCAAGTTCTCCTATCATCCGTTCATTTACCAACGGAAACTTCATTTTAATTACAAATTGCACCACATAGTTTCTTCAAACATACCAAAAGAAAAAAACAACATTTATCAAAATACTAAATTTAAAATAAACATTCAAACTCTACTAGTGTTCATGGTATGGTTTTAAGTAAAAATCAAATTGAACCGAACTAAATCATGGTTTAAGTTTATTTAAATTGAACCGAATTGTTTTAATTTATTTAGAACCGAACCGAATCAGAATTATTATTTTTGTATACTATTTCAAAATTCTAAACTGTACCGAACCGTTAGAAGACAATTTTCTTTCGAACCAACCGTTTATTAAAGAACTGAACCGTTGAACTATTTTTTTTTTTAATTAACACTTACTTTTAATATTTTTTATTTTTCAGTTTTGGTTCGATTTGATTTTGGTTTTAATTTTGGTTTGGATCAGTTCTAAAACTGTTAGTGTAATATGGTTTGGTTCACTAATCAAACATAAAGGATTGATAATTTTAACTTCAATTTAATTCAGTTCAATTCGGTTCAGCGGTTCAATTCAATTCATAATTTTTTTTACAACCCTAAACTCTACTAAATAAATATACCATATGTCATATTCAAAAAGGAAAATATGAATTCAAGAGGGCAGATTCAAACCCGTAACGATCTTCTGATAGGAACATAGCATTCGAGATGATTGCTCTTATCAACTCCATGGCTAGTATTCCACGATCTTTAAGACAAGTTTGAAGAACCGAACATCCAATCTTGTGTGTTGCAATTTCAACACAGTATTTTGCTAATTCATCCAAGATCACCTGTAAAAGTTATATGATTTGAAAAACATTAATAGATGATCTTAAAAGGTAGGAATGTCTAATATGAATTTTCATTCTCTAATAACAATACAACCTTTTTAAGTGTGGATGGAAAAACCTTGACACATTGCACAATGACATAACCACCATTAACATTTTTCATCAATTCAACCATGATAGGCTTCATCATATACAATACCACATATTTTGTCACTGGACATTTTAAATTCTCTAGCATTATCTGCATAACTCGAGTTCTGCCAAAAAAACAAAAAAATTAAGAGAATAATAAAACTATTTATAATATATTAAAACAGAAACCGTATTCTAACCCTAACACTTCAATTTTATCTATGCCATATTATTTTATAGTTTTATGTTGTACATCTCAAAACTCATACGTACCCGTGATTGTTCTTGCAAACGTCTCTTAACTTGTGAGTATCATAGATAATCAAGTAAACAAGAGAATCAATTTGAATATTAGAGATACCCTTCTTCGTTTCAAAAATCTTTTGAATCAAATAGTTGCCAAACTGATGTTTCATGAGCTGGTGCAAATAATCCTTGATTTCAAAGAGGATCATAGCAACATGTATTGGATCACCCTTTTCGATCACTTCTTGTAAATATTGACAGTCGAGACAATGCATTGCCATTGAAACCACCCATCCTCGCCATGACGGAGTTACTACTCTCCTCATAGAAGCCATCTCCATCATCCTATAATCTCCATCATCATTCCATATATTTGTACCAGTAGTAAAAAATCCTTCCATTGAAGAAACACTATTGAAAATAATAATTTTTGAAGATGAGTGCAATATATATATATCATATTTGTAGCGGATTTAAGCAAAAAAAGCTGGATTTAAGCAGAAAAATCCGCAGGAAAAATCCGCAGCAAAATCCGCAGGAAGAATCCGGAGGAAAATCCGCAGCAAAATCCGCAGGAAAATCGGCAGCAAATGTTAAACTTAATTTTTTAAAAATCATTTTGAATTATATATTAAAATAACCATAATATAAAAATAAAAATTTAATTTAAAATATTTTGATTTTAAAGAAGAAATGAACAACAATTTATAAACTACAAAAAATAAAATTTAATTTTAAATGCTTTGATTTTAAATAAAACACATTCATAGAACAACAATGTATGCATCCGGATTCCGGAATACAAGGAACAACTTGTCCTATGATAAACCTAGTAAAATTTGTACAGACAAAAAACTCCCTGTACAACATTAAAACTAGCTCATAAACATGATATAGTCAGAGAAAACAATATACTAACTGATTCTCTTATGTTTCAGACTGAGCTAAACTGAATCTAAACGTATAATAATAATAATAGTAATAGTAATGATAATCCTCAACAATGTACAGTTTTCAAGTACAACTAACATTTTATTACTTTCTTCCATCACCTGTCTATTTTGAATATAGACAGTGCCATTATCAAACAAAACTATCCTCAGAGTTAGCTGTACATTACTTTCAGTTCCTTCTATACCATCTGTGCAGGATGATTCAGTGTCAGAAAACTAATCCTCCTCTCTGCAGATAGATACAACAAAAATATCATCATTAGCTTTCATTGTACTAGTATCATGAAACATTGAAGCTATAAGCTGTTTTCATAAGCTATTCTAGAGAATTTGATGAAATAAGCAGAAAACAGTCGCACAAGATGTTTTTTGCTTGTTTGTAAGCTGTTTTCATAAACAGTCTTACGCGTGCTAATGTCAGGAGTGCTTATGTTAGTACGCTTAAGAGTTTACTTGAAGATCCTCATTGCAAAACATTAGCAATCTAATAGATCATTCAACATCATGATACAAGTTGCGAATAAAAAGTTGAAATATTCAAACTATCAAACTTAATGGTTTAATGGAATATAAATTTTTTCTTCAAACAAACATGCAAGTTTTGTGAAAAAATGTGAGTCTATAGGTGAATGTCTAGGGAGGAAAATCAAGTTTTTGTGGAAAATCAAAAAAAAAGTACGTGCAAATTTCAATCACACAAGAACACTAATGTTGAACGAAAGTAAATTAACAAGACTGAAAGTACCTCCAGCAGCAACCAATTTCTCAACACGTGCAACAATGTGCTTCCCATAAGTATACTTCTTCAAAGCATTCAGATGAACCTTAATTCTATTGAGAATCAGCTCCAGTTGCTGGTCATCACAAGTTTCCAACACTTTATGTACGACATAGTTCGCAAACTGATCCTTCATCATAACCTAAAACCACATAAAAAAACAAACAAAATATAAGTCATAAAGTGGTTTTGGTTAAGACCAAGAAGTAGGGGTTCAATGTCATGCACAAACCTGTAGAGGCTCGTTGTCATCTCATTCACAATGGCTTGACGCTCAGCGGCTGTTCCAAAACATAGACACTTCTCTATCACATTAGAAGCAAACTTCTGCTGGCTCATCTGTACTATCTGCCCAGTTAACTCCTTTATTATCGCAGATCGTTCTTCTGGCTTGCCATGCTCCAGCACATGCTGAAAAATTGCATAATGGATTTAAGTGTTTCATAAACACAAACGATTTTACGATACCAATTAAGATGCAACAAACCTGAACAACATAATTCCTGTATTGATCCTGTGCTAGCATGCAGACACACTGCAAAATCTCATCCATCATAATCTGTTGAGTTTTAGGATCATGGCAGTACTCCAAGACTCGCTGCTTATCAAAACAAAACTAGTTTAGAAAATCATAATCTCTTGCCAGTTCTTATTATAAATTCAACAAACGTGATTCATGCGAATAAAAGCGAAAAGATGTATTTGTGTGACCTGTATAACACGACAGCCATATGGATGAGTTGACAGCGTCACAACTTGGTCGTAAAAAGTTGAAACGATAAACCGGATCTCTTCTTCAGGTACACATTCAATACACTTCAAAAAACTTAGTTTCTGTTTGGTCAACCATATATGAACTTGGTATGAAACTCCAATTTCAAAGCACTAAATGAGCTAAAACAGATTATGAAGGTAACTAACTCAATTTTGGCAAATCAGAGCTCTAGCCATTAAACTCTATCACAAATCCATCAATACCAATCTCACAGCTTTCACTACAAGATAGAAACAGCCAAACACAACCTAGTAGTTGAGAATCTCTCTCTCTCTTTCTCTCTCTTTCCATCACTCTCTTTCTAAACTTCAAAACAAAACAAGAGAATACCAACAATCAAACACAATTAATCAACATAGAAAAAAGGTAAAAGAAACATAGACACAAACCTTGGAATGAAAAATCAATACTTTATTGTTGGAGGAGAAGAACAAGCATTGAAATAGAGAGGTTATGGAAGGTGAATTATAATACAATTTCCTAACTGAGTTCCCTAATTGTAAAGCTACTGTTTTCAAGAGATTATATTAAAAATTCCATCATATGTCTACCAAGCCATTACAAACTGTCAAAATAAATCAGCAAACAGATATATCATCACAGAAATTGTCTCAAACTAACTTATAACTACCTTAAACTAACTCTAAACCAACCCTTAACCGATTCAATCCCTAACCTTGATTCTCTAACCACCTTCAAACTCAATCCAACGGCTCAAATCTTCATCTTGTTGATATACATTAATCTTCATCTTCACCTTCGTCATTGGAATCATCTTCATTTTCTTGCATCATTGGCAAACTAACCTCTTCACCATCAACTTCATCATCTTGTAGGTGATCAATTGGGTCATCTTCAATTGTTGTATTAACTCGTGACTCTTGCACTTGAAAAGCAACCTCTAATGTATGCCTATCATCAACAACCCCTCTTGGCTTTGTCTTTATAGCTACCAACCAATCAATCTTATCTCTTGGGTGCCCAGGATAAGGTGAATAATAAACTTGAGTTGCAGCTTTTGGGAAAATAAAAGGATCAAATTTACTATATTTTCTCCCCTTATGAACTTCTACAATCTTATACTGACGATGTATTCGCATCCCATGTCTTGAAGGGTCAAACCAATCACAGTAAAATAAAACCAACTTTTTTGTTGTTTGACTTGGCCATTCAAATTCTAGAATCTGTAATAACACCATAATAGTCATTTGAGGATTCATCTTGTCCTATTCCACTAACACACACACCACTGTTATATGTTGTTTTTCCTTCACCCCAATAAGTTGTGTGGAATTTGTATCCATTTGAAAAATAAATAGGCCAAGATTTCGCTAGTCTCAAAGGCCCCCTTGCCAAATCATACAAGTCAGAATTTTGTCCCCTAAGTTTGTGATTCATCGTCACCTAGTCAAATAAATCAAGTCATATATCTTAGTTTAGAAGAAAATTATACATCTTTGTTCTAACCCAAATATCCTAGAATATAACACAATAAAAATATGCTTACGTACGTATTCTTTAAACCACCGTGGGAAGTCAGCTTCTAGTTGTTTATCAATAATATCGTCATTGAGATCCCCATACATACTTTTCAAACTTTGGACATACATACTACATAAGATATTGTTAAAAATTAGTGTCGATATTAGTTGAATAAATATAAATATATTTATTATTGCTCAATACTTACTCAATAAATGGCTTAACCTCTTTGCAATTTAAGAGAACGTGTAGTTGGGCAGCTGCCATTTCTCTATCCTCGAGCCACCTTTCACAGTATTTTCCCGCTGTTTGGCCATTTAAATGTTCAAAGATTGACAAAGTTGGTTGAATATTGTCTTGATGAATCCCCTTGTTTATGCCAATAGTACTCGAGTATTGAGTAGGAGGCAGAAAATAATGGGAACTGAAATAGGATGTCTCCTGCACCAAATATGCTTCACAAATACACCCTTCCACACTTCTTTTGTTTTTGACAGTTTTTTTAATTTTATTTAAAAATCTTTCAAACGGATACATCCAACGATATTGAACTGGTCCACCCATCTTAGCTTCATCAGCTAAATGAATTGGCAAGTGCTCCATAGAGTCAAACAATGCGGGTGGAAATATACGCTCCATCTTACATAATACCATAGGAATGTTTTTTTCCATTTGTAATAAGTGATCTTCTCTTAACACGGTTGAACACAGGTCTCTAAAAAATTGACTAAGCTCGGTTAAGGTCTTCCATATCGGTTCAGGGAGAGCATTAAAAGCTATTGGAAGTAGACATTCCATAAAAATATGGCAATCATGACTTTTCATACCAGAGAGCTTTTTTTGCTTTGAATCTACACATCTAACCAAATTAGAAGCATAACCATCAGGCATCTTCAATCCTTTCACCCATTCGCATACATCAATTTTTTGTTCATTCGTCAAACAATATTTGGCTTTCGGTTTCATATAGTTCCCATTAGGCTTTTTTTTCAGCAACAACTCTTTTCTATGACAATATTTTTCCAAGTCCAACCTTGCGTTTTCGTTGTCCTTAGTTTTCTCTTTGTTGTCCATAACAGTATGAAAAACATTTTCGAAGACATTCTTCTCAATATGCATAACATCAAGATTGTGCCTCAATAGGTTGTGTCTCCAATAAGGCAAATCCCAAAATATGCTTCTTTTGGTCCAATTATGTGAAACTCCACGACCAGCAACAATGCATTTTCTCGTATTAGTTACCTTAGGAAGCCCACAAACCTTTTCCCACACTTGCTCACCACTTAACCTTGGAGGAGGCTCTCTTGTCTCAATTCTATTTTTGTAAAACGCAACCTTATTTCTTCTAAAAGGGTGATCGTGAGGTAAAAATCGACGGTGGCAATCAAACCAAGATCTCTTTTTTCCTTTTTTCAATGATAAAGCTTTTAAACTTCCCTTGCATACAGGACAAGCAAATATTCCTGCAGTACTCCACCCTGACAACATCCCATAGGCAGGAAAATCATTTATTGTCCACATTAGTGCAGCTCTCAATCGAAAATTTTGCCTCTTTGATGCATCATACGTTACTACACCGTCATTCCACAATTGTTGCAACTCGTCTATCAGCGGTTGCAAATACACATCAATTTTACCTTTTGGATTGTTTGGACCTGGAATTATCAAGGTCAAGAACATATAAGGCATCATCATACATAGCTCAGGAGGTAGGTTATATGGTGTGACAATTATTGGCCAACAAGAATATGGTTTTGCAGATTGGCTAAAAGGGGTGAAGCCATCAGCACATAGACCAAGTCTAACATTCCGGGGTTCTGAAGCAAATGCAGGATATACTTGGTCAAAGTGTTTCCAGGCTTCCCCATCTGAAGGATGACACAACACAACGATTTTCGTAGTGCCACCTCATATGGTCTGCAGATCTCGCCGAAGCATACAATCTTTGAAGGCGGGGGATTAAAGGCAAATAATGCAATCTCTTGCGAGGAACATCTTTAGAGTTTTGGTTACGCTTACGCAAAATACATGTTTTGTATCGAGGCTCATTACAAAACTTGCACTCCTTTAAATTGACGTCCTCTTTGTAATACAACATACATCCATCAATGCAACAATCTATCTTTATCCTCGATAAACCGAGTCCAGCAAGTTTTTGTTTCCTAAAGTTAGGGAATTACATTCTCGGGTGACTTGATTCCTTCATAAACTTCACCATGTCATCGAAACATGCCGTGACATGTTGTGTTTAGATTTTAAACTCAACAACTTAATAGCAGATAACTCGATGTGTTTTACATCCCGCCATGGTTGAGTTGAATTCAACATGTCATAAAAATTTTGTGCTTCCATGTTTGGAGGTTCCTCTTCATGTTGTACAAAATGTTGCTCACGATTAAAACCGCAGCATCAAACACCATGTCTTGATATCTATGAACATGTTCATAACTCCCGTTGACTACTCGCAAGGCGCAACCATATCTATATCATCGTTGTCGTTATCATTGATGTGAAGGATTATCTCTCCATGGCAAGTCCAATTCCAATATTCGTGTAAACCCATGTTGGTGAATGTGAGTGTTTGCTTCATCCGGGTGAGGTGGTCCTCATTTTGCACATCTTACATGGACATCTTATTACACCATCCTTCAAATACTCTTTTTGCGACAAGCAAAATTTATAAACTCTTCAACACCTTTAAAAATTCATATGTATGTCCGCTTCGGCCAGGGAGAAGCCTATTATACATCCATGTTCGATGATGAGGAATTTCGCTTTCCATTGCAGCTCCAAAGATTTGTTGGTATTCTAGATATAAAAACTTCAAAGCATTATCATTTTTAAGACAATTATAGTCAATCACCGAGGATTCAAAAAAATTAAAAATTGAATAACCAATTGAGATAACAATTATATATTTATAGTCTCGTGAATGTTGAAAATTAAACCAACATCTGATAAGTAGAACAGAAATATATTACATTAATAAATGGTAAAAGTATATATATTAGATTTTTTTTTTTGAGAATAAGTATATATTGAAAATTAAACCAACATCTGATAAGTAGAACAGAAATATATTACATTAATAAATGGTAAAAGTATATATATTAGATTTTTTTTTTTTGAGAATAAGTATATATATTAGATTATTTACAGAACAATGGACAAAGCATATATATCCTAGCAAGCTAAAATATAATTTACTTAACATATTCAAAATATCTTCCTATCCGGTACAGGGGCGGTGGCAGAAACTAAAATTCTTAATATTAACAGTTCTATTCTGTCAGGCAGTTACTTTTTATTAGCAGTTATTGTTTTTAATATTAACATTTAGTAGCAGTTAAGTATTTATTAGCACAATCCATACCTCTGGTTGATAATAGATAGCCAACACCACTTCAGTAACTCCAACGTCCTTAAGAGCCTCTATCTGCAAAACAAATTAAAAGGAAAAACACATGACATGATGACATAACAATTGTAAAAAAAATTAATTTAAGGTAACAGAATTAATTTAAATTGGGCCAAAACAACCACTCAGTCACTTAGTATCTATGAGACAACAGAAAGATAAGTTAAATTGGGCCAAAACAACCACTCAGTCACTTATTTAAGGTAATAGAAATGATCATTCCAAAGAAGTGAAAGGAAATCAAAAGACATTAAGTTCCACTCAACCATACGAATCATTTTAGACAAATAACAGAAAGGGAAAACTAAGATGAGACATGATTAATTATGAAAAAACATTAACAAATAGTTAAATCCATAACATTGTACATTTGATACAGCTGTGAAAAAACTTCAAAAGAGATACTAAAAAGATTTTAAGGGAAACAATGGTATAATGACAAAAGTTTTATCAGCCTAAACAAAATGCTCTACATGGATCTTCTTCATGTTGAAGAAAAGAGAAAAAGTTTGTCGGCAGGAAAAAACCAACCAACAGAAAACTTTGTCAAAAGCTTATATAGCAAGCAAAATCATCAAAATTGATTGATATCTATAAAATCATTTTAAAACACAAATCTATAACTCCATGATGATGTCTCAAAAAATTAATACCTAGATAAGAGACACGTTGGCTTGTAGTTGGAACGAGTCAATTTGTACAAACCATAAAGCAGAAGACAGATATAAAAACATCTGGAAAGTGAAGAACATAAAGGTATGTTCCCAAAAGATTTATTTTCAGGGCCGCATTTCATTTCTTGCCTTTTGCATTTCATTTATCTTCTTATTTTTAGATTAATATTTAAACAATTATTACCGGTTATCAAAGAGTTAGACACACCGCTCAATTTGTACCTCTAGGACACACTCAATATGTTCATCAAATTATACTGTGTTAGTATAATCAGACATCACCAAACAAATAAATTTATCAAATAGTAGTAGCATCTAGTAAGAGAAAAGATGTTTATACTGCTTGTGTTGATGACTTGATCAATAAGTTAAACAAATATAACTTTTGAAGCCCATAATTTTTTTACAAATAGTTAATCACAAATAATCTATAAAATTCCAACAATCTTCTTAATATCCCTAGTCACTAAGGAAAAACAATCTAGCAGTATTTTAGACCATAGCAGTAGTAGTAGTTCCTGTAAACTGAAACCGTATTAAAAGCTTTACAGATTTTAATTTTTCACCCTTCTTATCATACATAGGGACTGATCTGAATCCAGATTTTAGCTCAGGAATTGGCAAACATATTTGTCCACCAAAATCATCCTTTTCATGCTTATCATACTCTCTAACTTCTATACTAAGCAAAGCAAGCGCTGGAACACTCAAAGGAAAATCAAACTCTTCATCCCAAACCGGTACCAAACATAGAAATACCAAGGAAATAACTGACTTTTATTGAACAATTCTAGTTACTGTTGCCAGAATTTGGATTACAACAGGAAATCTAGTTTACAACATTACAAAGTAACACACCTTCGAGATTTCTACGGAACTTACTGCTTTCTCATCGAAGATGGAGGGTTACAAACTTAGCGGGAATGATGATATCAGTGACAATATTCCTAAACCAGAAAACATGCCAATCTCATTTTCAAATAGGGACCGCAAATTCACAGGAACCAATGTTGCTCTTCCTATGGTAATCAAACTCCAAATCAGCAACAACACTGTTTTAAGAGTCTCTGTCAATGAAAATAGTGAAGCCAACATTCTCTACATGTCCGCATTCTTGAAGATGGGATTATCAGAGACAATGCTGAAACCGTTTGAAGGGTATCTCAAGGGGTACTATTGGAGATGGTGTGCCAGTGAAAGGATACATCTATTTGGACACTACATTAGGTAAAGGAGAAAATGCCAAGATGATGAAGGTAAGATATTTGATTATTGATTCATGGTCTATTTATAATGTTAGTAACCCAAATACAAATACAAATACACACCAAAGCATGGAGCTAAGAGAACACAGCATATTAAATTTTGAGTTTCAGAATAGTACATTTGATCTAGCTGCTTGTTGACTTCCTCAACCTCTTCCAGATCAGAAAGAAACTGCTTGTTGATCTAGATATATTGATATTCAAACAAAGGGAACATACAAGAATAAGAAAACAAACTAAGTTAGTGTATATAAATATATGTATATCTATACTAGAATTAATGCTAGTTCAATTTCTAGAAAAAATTTGGGTGAGACATTTTATCGAATACCTTGTGAGCAAGATTGGAAGCTGCATTTTCTTCTCCTCATCGCTTCAACCACCGGTAAGCATTCCTCCATTCTCAGCTTTATGATATCATATGCTTGTTGTAACTTTAAATCAAACTGAAATATATATTGAAGGGGGAGAAAACAAAAATCCAGCTGGTTCAAGTTGAACACCACGTGATGATGAGCACAATAATAACCTCCTTCCTTCGATTAAAGGTGTGGTGGCCGGAGGGAGAGAAAGAGGGTGGTTAGCGGCGGCACTAGGGTTTTCAAGGAGAAGAAAGAGATTCACGTTTCTGAATAATGGATAAATGGAAAAGAAAATTCTAAAAGGGAAAAAAGGGATTAAATTTAATCTCAAATTTTGTATTCCTTGTAACCCATTTAAAAATTCAAAACAAAGGAATAATTATTTATTTTACTACAAAATAAATATATTAAATTATTAATTATTAATTATTTAATTTAATTTTATAGTTAATATAAATTTATATTTTTAACTCTTACAAACAAAATAAACTATTAAGTAAAATTATTTTTTTTTAATATCTCAATTATATTTATTACAATAAAGTAAATTTAAAATTTTTTATTTTAATATAAATTTAAAATTATTAAAAAAATATCATAAAATTTTCTATATGTTAAGAATTAATTTTAAAAATATCATAAAAATAATTAATAAAAAAATAAACATTAAAAAAATATATATCATTTATTGTTTAATCTTTTTATATTTTTTTTTAATTTAACTTTCATAACTAAATAAATATATATCATTTATTTTATTAATATTAAGATTTAAATTTATATTAAAAATGAATTATATTTTTTTAATTTAACCTTTATTATAATTAAATAATCTCCAATTTCGACCATATTATTTAACCTTTTATACATTTTTAATTTAACTTTTACCATAATTAAATAAATATATCAAAATTTACATACCATTTATTTTATTAAAATTAATATTAAAAAATAATTAGAAAACATCATAAAAATAATTAATAAAGTAGAAAAAAATAAGGATTAAAATAAAAATTGGAAACTAAATAAAAAACACCATCAAAATAATTAATAAAATAGAAAAATAAGAATTAATAATTTTTGTAAAATTTAAACAAAAAAATTATTAGTAAATTTATATAAAAAAAATAATAATGTTTCCTGCGGAACAAGAAAACCGCAGTAAACTCCGCAGATATTCCTGCGGCTTTTTCTGCGGAATTATGCTTCGCAGGAAAATTTAATATATTTAAAACTCCGCAGGAAAATCCGCAGGTTTTCCTGATGATGAATTTCCGCAAGAAATTCCGCAGGAAATCCCGGTTTTTCTAGTAGTGCATATTTATTGGTGTATAAATATATATAATATTGACATTTAGTTTTTATTTTTATGAAAACTTTATTTGTTTATTTTATTTATTATTATTAAAAATATTAATTCCTTAATTTTAATAAAATTATTAATTTATTTTATAAAATTAGATAATATTTAATAGCCTTACACACAATTAACTTTCCATCTAATAAATCACTATTAAAATAATATTTATTCTATTTTAATTAATAGTTTTTATTATTTGAGATACAAAATTTTAATTTTTAAATATCAAAGTTTTTGTTTTTTCACGGGTCACTGAAATAAAATACCTATTTTTTCACTGCACCATTCTCATATGTTTTACCACTCTAATCAATAGTCGAAAACTGTACTTTGTACTCCCACTATTAATCCTGTACCCCTACAATTTTTTAAAAATATCAATTTTACCCTTAATATAAGTTAAATATTTTATCTTTTCACTTTTACCATTTACGAAAAAATCAAAATTTAACATTCCAGAAAACTCCTCTGGAACACTTCCAGTAACTATTCCGGTTTGTAAAAATACAAACCGGAACATTTATAAAATGTATTCCGGATTTCACAAAAACCATTCCGGAACACTTTGTGCAAGTGTTCCGGAATGAATGGCAATTTTTTTAACATACCGAAACACTTCTTAAATGTGTTCCGGAATGGTTTTTGTGAAATCCGGAATACATTTCGGAACACTTTTAGAAAGTGTTCCGGAATGCAATATTCCAAACCGGAACACTTTTGTAATCTGTTTCGGTACGGCCATTGCAAACCGGAACACTTTCTAAAAGTGTTCCAAAAAAATGACAAAAAAAAATTAAAACCGGAACACTTTCTAAAAGTGTTCCGGTTTGGTTAATTTTCCGGAACACTTACTTGAAGTGTTTCGGTGTATTTTTTTGTGTACCGGAAGACTTGGCCAAACTGTTCCGGAATGCATTTGATGTAGAGAGAATTCATAACACTTTTAGACGAGAAGTGAAAAATGAAATTTTTTAAAAATCTTATACTATTTATATGAGGGTATTTTAGTCAAAAAAAAATTTGTAGTGGGGGTACAGGTTTAAAAGTAGGGGTACAAAGTGAAATTTTCTCAATAAGTATGTCACCAATTTTTTTCTCATTTATATTTACTCATATCCCTTTAATGGCCCATAAAATTTTTTGTCTAATTTTTAATAATCTTTACTAGGCCTGTTGTGATATAATGTTATTGGGCCGGATATATTCATTATCATGTATTCTTCTTCTACTTATTGTATAGTTATTTAATATAATTAAATCTATATTATTATTTTTTTTCAAATCATTTTAAATTTTGCATTTATGTCTAAAACTTTACATTTACATTTGTTAAAATATTATTTTTTTATATGATTATTTAATATTTTATATTATTGACTTTTTTTTTATATATATGATTATTTAATACAGTTTAATTTCCATAATTATTATTTATTTCAAGTTTAATTATATTATGTTTATGTCTTTTTCTTTATATGATTCAACTAATAATTTATATTTTAATTATGCAAAATACTAATAGTTTCTTTTATTTATATTATTCATATCGTTCAAAAAATATTACACTAGACAAAATTCACCCGTGCGGGAGCACATGTCTCTGACTAGTTGAATTAAAAAATTCATGCATCTCCCTTGGCTGCATACCAGACACTTCTTGGTGGGAATCCACTTAGGAGTGATCTCTTAACAAATGCCACATTTCTTGAGGCAGCTTGATCAATCATAAAAGAGGAGTGGGCATAATAGGAAAACCCAAATTAAAACAAATTGCTACTCATTACAATTTCAAGTCTGGTAGGGCGTCTTTCTTTTCTTTTGAACAAAGGATGGAATATTGATTTTGACTGAAAACTAGTATAACCCAAGAATCAGCAAATAGTTTTGATCATGTTTCCATCATTTTGAATTATTTAAACCAACAATCAGATCTACATCTAAAAAGGAATGGATTGATTGAAGTAACAAACATGAGACAGTGGAATCGGTATTCATTGACTTATCACATACAACAGTAGTTAAATTTTACACACTATGTTCCCTGACCATTTAGAAAATGTGTCAATTGGGTCTAAAGCATAAGCATGAGAGCAATCAGTAACATCTATATAAGGTTGAAAGCTCTTATTTCACTGACTAACTCAATTCCAGAAACCAATTTGCAAGGCCAAAATAGCTTATTTAACGAGGAGGTTCCACACTTGGATGCTACAGCATTTGTTTCTTCATTCAAGAAAAGGGTAGTCAGTATAACCAACAACTGGATCAGAAATATAGAATGTCTCCCTGTTGTACTTGTTGAGAGGAGCATCAAGTGCAAATCTCTTTGGCAAATCTGGATTAGCTAAGAACCAACGACCATAAACAACAAGGTCTGCTCTGTTTTCAGCTATGGCCTTAATCCCATCAGGCCGAGTGTAACCTCCTGCAACCAAGAAAGTGCCATTGAAGGCCTTTCTCATTGGCACAAGGGTGTCGGGGCATTCAGTTATTTCATTAACAGTCTTCATTCTTGGTTCCACCATGTGACAATATAGGATACTATATTTATTGAGGGCATTAACCATATAAAGCCCTAATTCTTTGGGATTGGAGTCTCCACTTTCTGCATAATTTGCAAAAGGTGATAATCTTATTCCCACTCTTTCTGCTCCTATCTCATTTGTTACAGCTTCAACAACTTCCAAAGCAAATCGACAACGGTTCTCAAGGGATCCACCATATTCATCTGTTCTGTCATTCACTTTATCTTTCATGAATTGTTCAAGTAGGTAGCCATGAGCACCATGGATTTCAACCCCATCAAATCCTGCAATTTATGTTACATAATTGTAAAGTGTCCTAATGCACTCTAAAGCAACAAACTGTTCCGTGTCTGAAAAAACTTGTGCTATGATACATTAAAGCATTTATGAGTTTTGAAGAGATTTAAAAAGATCAGTGAATTTACCAGCTTCAATAGCATTTCTTGCAGCAAGTCTGAAGTCATTGACAATGCCTGGAATTTCATCCGTCCTTAGCCGCCTTGGGGGTGTGAATTTCACTTCATCAATACCATTACTTCGAATTTGCGGTGTAAGTGGCTTGTCTGTAGAAGATATTGGTGCTTGCCCATTCGGCTGATAAACTGTTGAGAGTAACAAAGAAATGAGCATAAATTAAGAGTGTACATCATTAGTATGGACATTTAAAAAAACTATATTAAGCATGTATGCAAAGAAAATTGGATAAGTTGATAGATAACTTGAGGAAATAGTAGATACCATACCAGAATCAGAAACTCTTCCAACATGCCAAATTTGACAAAAGAATGTAGCACCTTGAGCATGAACAGCCTCCACAATAGGTTTCCAAGCCTCAACATGCTCTTTAGTCCATATACCGGGTGTGTCGGGATACCTTGACATAATAATATAATCAACACAAAAGAAAGCATAATTTTGAAGAATGATAGGTAAATTAGTTTGATTTAACAACTAGTATTATTTACCCTTGAGCAGTGTCAGAGACACCAGTAGCTTCAGTTATGAGAAGACCTCCATTAGAACCAATGGCTCTTTGAGAGTAATAGAGGATAGCATGAGGTTGAGGGACGTTTTTGTATGATCTCTGTCTTGTGAGTGGTGCCAAAACAACTCTGCAATTCATGGAGTAAATAACACAAATATGGTGAGTGAAAGAGATCGAATTAAAAGACAAAGATAGAACAAGTACCTATGAGAGAGATTGAATTTGCCCATTTTGTATGGAGTAAGAAGAGGAATTGGATCAGCCATTTGGTTAATTTCACTAAAAAGGGAAAGGTTAAATTGAATATCAAGTTGAAGATTATATGTACAAATTTATAGTGAAACTAAAAGTGGGGGCGACTTTAATTTATAATTATTGCTGACGTCTGCCGTGGCGTTGCAAAGCAGTCCAATTTGACTCCTTTGTTTGTATGACATCGCAAAATCTTACTTCTTCCGAAATACATAACATTTATTTTTTTATAATATATTTGATAATTAATGTATATAATCTAATAAATTACATATATTAATTTAAATGATAAATTCTTGATCATTCTTTAAAAAATTTATAGTAATTTATTTCTAATTACTTATATTAATAAAATTTTGTGACACAATATATTTTTAAAATTACATACTAATTTAAAATTTTAAAGAATTAAAATTAAATTAAAAAAAAATACGTGATTTTATTTTTTAATAGTAATATGTTAGTATGTTAAGTGCGAATAATGATTTTCATATTAAATAGAAAAAAAAAATTAAACAATTTTGAAGTGAAAAGAGACATTGACTCGATGTCTTATAAAATTTTAGATTAATATATAATTTTAAAAATATATTTTATGTCACAAAATTTCATTAATATAAGTCATAAGGAATAAATTACCTTCAATTTTCAAGAGGTAGCCGAGGCCTCATTTAAATGATAAGTATATAAAAAAAAAATTTGTTTAAAATTAGGTAGGAAGGGAGTACTGTATAACTTTGTATAACTTCAGGGTTAGCATATTTGAAGCTTGACTTGGATTTTTAAAGTGTGTTCTTTAAAAAAATTTAACTTCAAATATTTTTTATTTTGAACTAATTTAAATAAAATTTTATTCTAACTCTAAACAGAATCTCATAAATGAACAATAAAATTGATCATTTTGAATTAGTCAGTTGTGAGATTGAATAATTGAATGAATAATTATAACTACCACTCATGTAGTGTATAGTAGTTGGTCACTGAATCACAACACAGATGATGGTGGGGAGTTTCATCAACAGAATAATTTGTCCCCACCGCGGAGGCTTTTTCCTTTAGTAGAATTATTAGTAGTACAATATTCATATTTAATTATGTGTGCTTCAACGCTTGGTGGAATTGGATTCTGCTATATTCATATTTAACAAACGGGAAATACAATGCACCTTGCCTGTAATTTAATATATGAGAGTCAGTGTTGAAAAAAAGGTTTATACTAGTATATGCATTTTAACGAAAAGGACATGAATATTAAAATATCTTGTACATAATACATAATATTAGCTTTACATTTATGTCTTATGAACTCCTAAGTGTTAGAGTTGTTATCACACATAAAGAGAAAGGGAATTGAATTAGAACTGTATGTATAGCTCATTTTGATAGATACTTGAATTACCTTACAGGTCACTAATTAAGCCCAAAACACCCTAGTCAACATAATTAATTAGTTACTTGTAATATAAGTAACACTAGTTTATTTGAATGGTAAAATGTCTATCAGTCCCCTTAATAAATCACTTTTAAAGCGGATGGCAGACTAATTAAAAAAATTGAGTTGAAATTCTCACATTGTCTATTTTTGTGATGGGTTGGCGGACGATCTTATCAATATTATTTAAAAAAAATATTAATTTTAATAATTAAAAAATAATTTAAAAGACATCAAAATAACTGATTAATAAGTCAAACAAAAATATGAATAATTATTATGTATATATTAATATTTAATAATCTAAAATTCTTTAATAAGTGAACCATTTAAAATAAAAAATTAATGAGTTCATAATTTAATAAATTATGAGAAATTTGAGGCTAAATTTATAAAATTAAAGTGATACATTAATTGACATTTTTCTCTACTCTTTAAAGGGAAAGAACCTAAAAATGAATTTTGTATTTAGTAAAAAACTAAAACCATGGTAGTCATGAATTTATAATGTTATATTTAGGGTTAGCTTAAACTGAGTGATCATAAGTTGTGAGTATAGCTTTCTCGGTAAAAAATTGGATCCCCTTAACATGTAAGTATTGATGTAAAAAGGAAGAAATGATCATACAAAATCAATTCCCTAACAATCAACTACTTTTACTTCAAGTATGCTTTGTAATGGCATTTCATTTCTTTTCGAAATTCCTCCTGTCCTCTGACAACTGTCACAATTTTGAATATGTTCATGGGGTCTTTATAGAGAGTGTGATAAGTGGTTTTTACATTGAAGG
The DNA here is from genome assembly GCA_021764765.1 of Vicia sativa. Lineage (NCBI taxonomy): Eukaryota > Viridiplantae > Streptophyta > Magnoliopsida > Fabales > Fabaceae > Vicia > Vicia sativa. Next base: position 146,381,884 of record CM038797.1, read on the forward strand.
TGAGAAAAACATAAGAAAGATTGTTGAATAGTGCTAGATTTTTATTTCTTTTTGTAAAATACTCTTATCATATTATGAACACAAGATCTAGAATCTCATAAAAGGTTAATTGTTTACAACAGATAAAAAACAAGTTCTGAGTTAGAGAGTGAAAGAAAAAAAAGATACACAAACAATTTTATCAAGATTTCTCCCACAAAACAAGAGTAGTTTAATTCTCTTACACTTCCAAGAAATTTCACTATAATTAAATGATTATAAATGCTCAAGTACACAAGTAAGAGACAAACACATAAGTAAATGACTTCAGATACTCAAGCACACAAACAAGAGACTTTTAACGATCTATCCTCATTATATGAAAGATTGTATAGTTATTATACTTTATATAAAATCAAAGGTGTAAATAGAATAATAAGACTCTTAAGACTTAAGAATTTCTAGGATATACAAATGATAAGAAATTTTAAGTTAAACTTGTGCTTTTGATTTGACAAAGAAAAAGCTCTTTTGATTGTCAAAGATTGATTATTTTTCTTCAAATTCTCTGCTCCATATATTGAGAGTCATTGAAGAAAATAGCTTGCACAAGAGAGTCTTTGAGAAGCCTAGTCATAGACGTTAAAATGCCTCTTAGTATGGATTATGCCGTTGAAAAGACATTTGAATTTCCTTTACTTTAAAAGGAATTATCAATTGCATCCATGTTGTCTCTACAAATTTTTGTTTGGTTCTACACATGATTAAAAGAAGACAAAATGACATATGAGTTTAATTGTGACCTTTCAGAGTCTTCTTGACCCTTGTGTTGACATGCTTCAGAGTACGAGTCTTTAAAGTCGGAGTCTAGATTTTAGAGGTTGACTTTCTTCAGACTCTATTCTTCAAGAGTTTGACTCTTAGGTTCTGATCCTTCATATTCTGGATCTTTTAGGTTCTCTTTAAATGTTTTTTTTCCCAATATTAGTACTTAGATTATATCACAAATTTTAATGTATGGTCCAACACACTTGAACATATATTAGTATACACAATTACTCTTTAAATACTTTGTTATCATCCAAATCTTAGAGATATGGTAAAAACCAATTTTGTACCATTAATCTTCTCCTTTTTAATAATGACAAACACAAGTATTTAAGAACAATGGTTTTTAATTTAATTAATAAGTTAACTTCAAGGTCTGAGGTCTGTAATCCCTGCTAAGTCTACTATTCCAAAAGGAGAGGTTTGTAAGCTCCCTATAAATTCTATATAGGTTAATTAAACTTTATCTTTAAAGCACAAAAAATAATTCTTAAGAATGTAAGCAAGATATATTTCTTAACTATCAAATTCAGGTGCTTAAATACTTATTTATCTTAATCCCATTTTTGTCATCAACAAAAGAAAACATGACGTAAAATAAATAAGAAAAGATACCAATAAAAATATCATTAAACCAAAGATAAGTAATTTTCAGATGCAAAAGATTTCAAACAAACAATAAAAAAATTAGAAGGTTATGAGTTCTAAAGCTAGAGTTAGAAACATATTATTGCAATGGATAATTGGTGTTTGACACAAAGAAGGAGGATTTACTGTGGCCTAGGAGAACAACATGGTACATTTTGAAATTTAAGAGATGTGATGGAGGTCGGGAGGTACAGATAAACGAAGAAGGTCAGAGGCTTGTTGTATGAGAGATGGTTGTGATGAAGTGGTCGGTGGAGATGAGTGCGGTATTATCGGAAGAGCAGATAGGTGATCATAGTTAGGGTTGTTCTTTAAAGGGGAATGATCCTCTAATAAAGGTATCATGATATGAGTACGGGGTAAGGAATTGATGGTGATACGTGAAATGCGTCGATGGAAAACTTATAGTGAGGAATTTATAGGACCTGATGTAGGTATAATATGAGATTGAGTTATGTTGGATGAGGGAACAAATGGTGTATTTGGTGAGTGGGAACTGGTTTGATCGGGCTCGGGACTTGTAATCAGATCATTAGGGAGGGGTATGACATGATTGTTGTCATTTTGTTTTTTGGTGGGAGCCGAGAGGTTGTGTAACGGGAATATATGTTCATGGAATATGACATTGTGAGAGGTGAGATTTTTTTTCATTCAAGGTCATAAACAAAATATCCCTTTTATCCAAGAGTATAACGGATGAAAATGTAACATCATGCCTAATAGTCCAATTTGTTATTGGCGGTAAGTTTTATGGCATAACATAGGCAAACAAAGACTCGACGGTTGAAATAATTGGATGGAGATTTGCGTAGAAGTTCATATGTAGATTTATGGGAAATTAGAGGTGTGGGTAGGTGGTTAATGAGGTAACATGTTGTTTGTACACTCTTATCCAAAATATCAAAGATAAGTTTTGTTGAAATAGTGGAGCTTATGCTACATTTAAAAGGTAACAAAATTTACATTCAACTATTCCGTTTTGTTAGGGTTACATGCACATGTGTGCTAAAAGATAATGTCATGTTGAGTTATCATTATGATTGGAAGTAGTGGTCGAAGTATAGCCAAACGTGAATTGGAGATCAATGAGTTAGATTCAAAGTTCGCGTTAAGAATGGTAGTCGCTTTTAGATTTTCGATGACGAAAAATATTTTAAGTGGGTGAGAGTTATAACGTCGGGTTATTTAATTAATTAGTTAAGTAAATATTTTTGAATCATTTCTGATTTAAGTTGTCGAGTTCTTAGTTGATTTAGTTGTTTAATTGTTGAATAGTCGGTAGATTAATAATAATAATAATATTAGAATAATTATTGTCGGGCTTGTTGTAGTGGTAGTATGAAGTAAAGTAGGAGTGTAGGAATTAAAGAGAAATAGAATTATTAGTTAAGTATTATATATAAATAAGAAATTAGGTTAGTTGGAAAAGTTATTAGAAAACAAGGAAAAAGAAAAGTAGCACTACGTAAGGATAGGAAAGGGAAAAGAGGAACAAGGGGTTTGGAGAAAATTACCGTCGGGGGAGAATTACAAACTGAAAGCCAACCGAAAATTCGACCGGAACTCCGTAGAGCGACCTTCAAAATTAACGTGATTTTGCTATACTTGAGTCAAAATTTTGACTCAATCGGACAACGGTCAAGGCGCTATTAATTTTTGAAGTTTCAGCACACTTTTCGGGCGTCTGACACATGCAAAATTTTCATTGCGCTCATTAGAGAAATTGCCTCGAACGAGGATCTTTTGATCAAAATTTGAACTTCAGTATCTCTGAGACAAATGAATCCAACAAAATTTGTGAACTTTTGCCACTATTCTCACCTAGTTTCAATAAAAATTGAGCGAGATATGATTTTTCGAAGTTCGTGCATCAGATAAAAATTGCTCGGTTTAGCTCAAAAACAACTCCGAAGAATAAAAAACTGCTCTTAAATGTTAAGGAATCAGCCCTGGAACTGTAAATGAAAGTCGAAGAGAAATTCGATATGAAATTTTAGGCACCGACCCCGCTCAGTTTTAATTTTCCAGCTAGGAATTACAAAGGTTTTAGTGTACTGAGCGCACGATACATCACTAAAATTCAGTTTAATCCTGTTGAGAAAACAATTTCTTTGAGGACCTTCTTCATATAATTTGCTTCCGGCTTTCAAACGAAAGTTGTATATAATAATGAGAGGGACTTTCCAGTCAAAAATCATCATAAAATATCCGACGAGCTGAGAGATATGCCTTCCGGAGCGCCCGAAACGCACTAAAAACCCAAAATTCACTTTATTGAAAAATAAACAAATTAATTCTTTTTGTTGACGAAACGGCTCCCAATCTGAACAGATAAATTGGAGAGTATATTAATGTGATACCAATGCTTATGGGATTGAACCAAAATAACCTTCTGACCAGAAAATCTTGTGATAGCCATACGAACCGAGAAATATCGATTTTTGGCTCAAAATGATTTGAGATAGCCGAATTGCAGAGTTTCTTTCATAATTTGAGATACCTTGAACCAGATAACCTCATGATGAATTCTATGCATGTGTATGCGTATATATTTATGATGATGAATTATAATCCAGAAATACGAAAATGAAGAGGGTAAATTTTGGGGTGCAACGTGGCATTCCGAAGATTGTGAAGCCTGGGAAGTCATGTGAGGTATGCATGAAAGGAAAACAACCCAGATTGCCATTTGTGTCAAAAGTAGCTCCAAGAGAAAAACATGCCTTGGGAGTAGTACATTCTGACGTGTGTGGACCATTTCCAGAACCTTCACTTGGAGGAAATAAGAATTTTGTGTCTCTTGTGGATGAGTTCACAAGAATGGCGTGGGTAACACTCATCAAGGTTAAGAATGAGGTGTTTACAGGATTCCAGAAGTTCAAGGTGAAGGCTGAGAAACAAAGTGGTAAGAAGTTAAAGATTCTCAAAATGGATCGTGGAGGTGAGTATAACACTACAGAATTTCAGAAGTTCTGTGATGAGAATGGAATTGAGCATGAGGTTACTGCTCCTTATAATCCTCAACACAATGGTCTTGCTGAACGAAGAAATCGTACTTTGCTTAATATGACGAGAAGTATGCTAAATGGCTTCCTCACAACTTATGGAGAGAAGTTGTTGCTACTGTAACATATGTGCTCAATAGGTGTCCAACGCAAAAGCTGAATGAGATTGTTCCTTTAGAGAAGTGGACTGGAGAGAAGCAAAATATTAGTCATCTAAAGTTTTTTGGTTCTGTGTGATACAAACACGTTCCATAAGCTAGAAGGAAGAAGCTGGATGATAGAAGCAAAATGATGTTACTGGTGGGGTACAACAGTACAGGTGCATACAAGCTCTATTGTCCATAAACTAACAAAGTTGAAGTCAGCAGAGACATTATTGTGAAATAGTCAGAAGCTTGGGATTGGAGTAAATCTCAACCTATTTCTGGTGTAGAGATAACTTCTGAAGACGAGTCAGAAGTTGAAAGTTCTAAAGAAGAGTCAGAATCAGAAGATGATTCTGAAGACTCTGAAGATGAAGATGATGAATCTGATTCTGATCCAGATTTTAATGATGAATCTGATTCTGATCCAGATTTTAATGATGAATCTGGTGGTGGTCATGCTTCTAGAAGGAAAAACTCTGAAGTCGTAGGTTTTGGAGGACAAGATTCTGGAGATGATCATATTTCTGAAGGTAGTAATTCTGAAGATAGGGTTTTTGGACAAGGTCCACAAGCTAATGTTGTTCCAGGTTTTGGAGAATATTCAAAACAAGTTTATAGACCACAAAGAATCAGAACTATACCTAAAAGGTTTGCAAATTTTGACATGTTGCAAGACACCGAAGTTGACTCAGAGGGAGAAGTCATTTAGTTGCCATGTTAGTAAACTCTGAACCATTGGGTATTGAAGAAGCACTCAAGAAGAAAATATGGTTGAATTCCATGAGAGAAGAACTTAAGGCTATAGAAAGAAACAAAACTTGGGAGTTGACTAAGCTTCCGAAGAAGAAGAAAGCCATAAGCTTCAGATGGGTTTTCAAGGTGAAGCTTAAGCCAGATGGATCGGTTGGTAAGCACAAAGCTAGACTAGTGGCTAGAGGTTTTCTTCAGAAACCTGGGCTAGATTACTTTGAGGTGTTTGTACTTGTAGTTGGACATGAAACAATCAGACTGGTGATTGCTTTAGCTGCAAATAGAAATTGGCCTCTGATGCATTTGGATGTGAAGTCTGCATTTCTGAACGGTCCATTACAAGAAGAGGTATACGTGTCACAAACTCTTGGATTCGTGAAAAAGAATCAGGAAGGGATGGTGTACAAGTTACATAAAGCTCAGTATGGATTGAAGCAAGCACCCAAAGCTTGGAATTTGAAGATTGATTCATTTTTCAAGAAGCAAGGGTTTCAGAAGTGTGAGATGGAATATGGAGTTTACGTGCAACATTCTGGAGGCAATATGATTATGGTGTGTCTTTATATTGATGATATATTGCTTACAGGGAATTGTCCAGAAGATATAATCAAGTTCAAGAAAGTGTTGATGAATGAATTTGAGATGACTGATTTGAGAAATATGGTATATTTTCTAGGGATGAAGATTCTGTACTCGGAGGAGGATATCATCTTGCATCAGCTGAAGTATGAACTTGAACTTCTGAAGAAATTTAAGCTGGAGAATTGTAAGGATGTTGTTATACCGTCAGAAACCAATCATAAATTGGATTCTGACTCTGAGAGTGAGGATGTGGATGATATGATCTTCAAACATCTGGTTGGTTCTCTGAGGTATTTGTGTAATACCAGACCTGATATTTTCTATGCAGTTGGATTGGTTAGTAGGTTCATGAGTAAACCTAAGTGGTCCCATTATCAAGCTGCTGTCAGAATTCTGATGTATATCACGGGAACTCTAAAATTTGGAGTATTATTTCCTTCTGGAAGAAAGGCAGAATCAAAGTTGATGAGCTACTCTGACTTATTGGTGTGGAAATAGAGTTGATAGAAGAAGTACTTCTGGATACTTATTCAAGTTTTTGGGAGGTCCTATTTCTTGGAGTTCCAAGAAGCAATTTGTTGTTGCTCTATCAACGTGTGAAGCTGAGTATATTGTAGGCACTGTAACTGCATGTCAAGCTGTGTGGCTTCTGAATTTATTGTAAGATCTGAAGATTAAAGTAAAGAAGCCTCTGAAGCTGATGATTGATAACAAGTCTCTAATCAATCTTGTCAGAAACACTGTGTTGCACGAGACAAGCAAGCATATTGAGACTAAGTATCATTTCTTGAGAAGCCAAGTCGAGAACGGGACATTAGAAGTTGTGCACTGTAGCACCCAAAAGCAGTTGACAGATGTTCTGACAAAGGCAATCAAAACAGATCAATTTCTCATCTTAAGGGATGAAATTGATGTTGTTAGTTTCGTTTAGAAATATAAATTAAGGGATGATATTGAAGAGTAATTTAGTATTTCCTAGTTTGTACCTTTTATCTTAGTGATTAAGTTTACCTTTATTAGGGCCTATGTGACAATTTATCTTTTGTATAAATAGATGTCATTTATACAACAACCCTATTTTCTTTCATCTTTGTAGCTGTCATTCTCTCTACATTTATTCTATCATCTTTGATTCTTGTGCATTAACACTCCTCAATTGTAAAGGTTGTGTTGTCATTTGTTGGTCCCCTCTTCACCTCAATATTATGGATTGATGCTTTCTTGTTTATAGGTTTACATTATTTCCATGCCATTTGTGTCCCACCAGAAACCCTTTCAAATAATAGCATCGACCCAATATGTGTCCTTCTTGTTCACAATGGGTACATCATAAATCTCTGCGGTTGGAGAAGGATTTTTCAGCCTATGCGCTGGTGTACGAGCAATCTGCATAACATGAGATGCCAATGGAATTTCCACGTGCATTGCAACCTCCATCTCCGTATCTTGTTGAAGGATTAATCCATGAACTTTTCGAGTGTCTGGAAGAGAACTAGTCATCAAAATTGACTTACGAACCTATGAATAAGATTTGCTAAGCCCCATAAAACACTACATCACCTTCTCTTTTTCTTCTCTAGCAACAACTTTCTTCAACATGTCATAATAGCATGTAATTGGTTCCTGACAGGGTCCCTATTCATTCTTAGACTCTTGAGTTTTATGTAATAATCAGAGATCGAGAAATGGATATTTGACGACATTCAGAAATTTCCTGCGGAGTCGTCTCCTTGAGAGAATTTGTCATGTTGGTCACTTTAAACTACAACTGTTGTATCTGAGAAGATTACGTTGCGGGCTATGTCGAGTTCAATGGAGTGAAGATCCATGTTAAAAACAAATTATTGCGACGTTGCCATAAAGGAAATCTAGTATTTCAACAATATCATTGATGTTGTCAGCCATCTGGTATTCTGGTTTTGGTGTTGTTGCAGAAGGGTTTATGGTGGATAGGCACCTGAATCGTGCTCAGATACCATAAACAAATATATGGAAAGGTAATTTGTATTGTTACATAGCAGAGGACAATGCTTAATGGTGATTTTATTTCCTTTTAACACCAATGTTATAAGTCCAACATTCATAATTTTAAGAACACCTTAAAATCTGAAGACCACCTTCATTTGTGCAATTTAACAACCCTTTTAATTCAATTAACAATCGTCATATCCCATCCACCCAAACAACTTGTTGTTTAATCTGTAGGAAGAATTTGAGAAAAGTATGAGAGAAATAATTTGTTAATAAGTGGAATACTTTTCACTGAATTAAAAAGATTATTATATACAAGAGATTTTCAACAACCTTCATACACATGATGCTCTGCAATTTATATAACTAACTAACCGCCTCTTAATTAAACAAACAAACTACTGATAGATAGTTACAAACTTTTAAAACAAAATTACATGAAGAAATTTACAACTCAACACACACAGTTCATTATATAATTTCATAATAGAATTAAAACACAACATGTATTGCATCATTCAAGAAAAGGATAGTCAGTATAATAGAGAACTGGATCAAAAGTGTAGAATGTTTCCTCGTTATACTTGTTTAGAGGAGCATCAATTGCAAATCTCTTTGGCAAATCCGGATTAGATATGAACAAACGACCATATGCTACAAGATCTGCTCTATTTTCAGCTATAGCATTGATCCCATCTTGTCTGTCATAACCTCCCACAACCATGAAAGTACCGTTGAAAGCTTTTCTAAGTGGCTCCAAACTATGAACACATTCAGTTTTTTCATCAACAATATCCATTCTTGGTTCCACCACATGACAATACAAAACACCATATTTATTCATAGCATCAACCATATAAAGCCCTAAAGCTTTCGGATTGGAGTCTCCACACTCTCCAAGTTCTGAAAATGGTGACAATTTTATTCCAACTCTTTCTCCACCTATCTCATTCACAACAGCTTCAACAACTTCCAAAACAAATCGACAACGATTCTCAAGAGATCCACCGTATTCATCTGTTCTATCATTCACTTTATCTTTCATGAATTGCTCAAGTAGATAGCCATTAGCCCCTTGGATCTCAACCCCATCAAAACCTACAATTTGCAAAAACATCAAACATTGGTAAAAAAAATATTTTGTGTCTATAGTTTCAGTTTCCATAGTCAGTGAAGTTACCAGCTTCAATAGCATTTCTTGCTGCAAGTCTAAAATCATTGACAATATCAGGAATTTCTTCTGTTCTTAGCCTTCTTGGTTGTATGAATTGTGATATTACACAACCATTCTCTCCAATTTTTGGTTTGAGTATTTTATCAGTAGAAGAGACTGGTGTTCTACCAGCTTCAATAGTATGGAAAATTAACATACAACACATTAAGTGCGCAAATTAGAAAAATCTATTAACAAATTGCGAAGTTAATAAAAGAAAACAAAAAACATACCAGAATCAAACATTCTTCCAACATGCCAAAGTTGACAAAAGAAAATACCACCTTTAGCATGAACAGCATCTACAATAGGTTTCCATGCTTCCACTTGCTCTTTAGTCCAAATACCTGGCGTGTTTGGATAGCCTTGAGCAGTTTCAGAAACGCCGGTAGCTTCGGATATGAGAAGACCTCCATTAGAGGCTCTTTGAGAGTAATAGAGTGTAGTATGAGGTTGTGGAACGTTGTTGTAGGATCTAGATCTAGTCAAAGGTGCTAAAACTATTCTGGAATCAAATTAATAAAGTATATAGAGAGAGTGAGTGAGTAATTTTTAAGCAATTTGAAATCAGAAGCAAAGGAAAGCAATCATATAATTCTACAGAGTACCTATGGGAAAGATTAAACTTTCCCATCTTGTAAGGAGTAAGAAGAGGAACGAGATCATCACCGGCTATTTCCATTTGATCGATTATTTAATTAATTATGAACTGATACTGATATACTTAAATATATTCATGAGTATGAAGATGAAATTCAATGGTATTTTGTTTTATGCTAAAATATAAATGTGGAGTATGGTGAGGGAATTTAAGACTCTTGCTGACATTATCGTTTTTTATCCCGAACTCAAGTTTGACTACTGCACAATGTAACAGCAATCTTCACCATTCATTCGTTCAAATAAATTAGGATCCTTGACACACGACACAATGAAGAGAGAGTCATAACGGCATCGACTAGATTTAGGTGTGCATTTAGTGTAGATATGAAAATTTTTTAATTAATTTATTTGTAAAATCATTTTCAGTTGAATTCAATTTTTTTTAACACAACAAACTCAATGCATTTCATTAATTAAAAAGCGTTCAATACAACGAGAAATTATAGATAACAAGTTACATCGAGCTCAAAAATTGACTGTTTTCGCAAGAGAATGAGCAATCATATTCGCTTGATGCTTAACAAACTTAACCTCAAAGTTTGGATAATTAAGTAAAAGACTAGAAATGGATTCAATAATAAGGCTAAGCTCAGAATAACCCTTATTATTAGCATGGCTTGAATTACTCTTTGAGAATCACTTTTAAAAGTAACAAAATTCAAATGAGCCGAAATTGCTTCAATAATTGACTCCTTGAGAGCTAAGGCTTCAGCTTTAATAACCGGACAAATTCTAGGATCCCAAACAACACCTGCAGTAATAAAATGGCCAGAATGATCCCGCATACACCACCCTCTATTAGTAGTTCCATTGTTATTATTAAAAGCTACGTTCACATTACATTTTAACTGACTGACTAGAGGGGGACACCAATCGAGAACATGATGGGGATCGAACTATGTTAACCGAACCTTCTTGGACTTGAAATCAATCATTCCACCTATGGATCACACACATAAACCCAATTTAGTTGCTTCTTCCTTCTCGTTGTGCCATATAAAATCATTCCTATTTTTCCAGATAATATATATCATAACCGCAAATCTACCTACTAATCTGTTATCCTCCTCCTTACAAATATCCACGATAATAGACTTAACATCATGAAACAAATGAATGCAAGAGTCAATAATATGAGAGAAACCTACTGCACTAATTAGTTACGCTATAACCCAAAAATAAATGATAATCATCCTCAATATGGTGGTCGCATAACTGGCAGACTAATGGGCACATAACAAAATGATTTCTAGTCTCGCTCATGTTGGGAGGCAGCCCCTACAAATTCTCCACAATAGATGCTTAACTCTTGGCGGCGCTTTTATGTTCCAAAGACTACACCACTCCTCATCTTCTTCCTCTTCATCTTGTCCTCGAAACGCATTTCGCCAAATTTTATAGCCAAAACGCACACTATAAATACCATCTTTCTCCTCCTTCCATATCATATAATCTTGCTTAACCTCCTCCAACAGAGGTACATGTAAAATATTATTCGCATCTTCTGTATCAAAGAGGTTTCTTGTAACATTAGTATCCCATTGTTTCACATTCGACATTATAAGATCTTGAACAAAAATATTATACACACCTTCACACTGAGGACCTCCAATACTACCTTTACCACCACTACGGAGCCAAGGTTTCTTCATAACTCTAATATTGCTACCATCACCGATACTCCGCATGCACCCAAGAGTTAGAACCTCTCGAGATTTTCAAATACTCCTCCAAACAAAACTCGGATTATAACCCAAAGTAGAATCAAAGAAAAAATTATTAGGGTAGTACCATGCCTTGAAGACTCTGGACACAAGAGCATTTGGTTTCGAGAGTAAAGACCATCCTTTTTTTAGCCACCATGTCCATGTTAAAATCTTTAAAATTACAGAAACCCAACCCTCCCTCCTTCTTGGTACAAGATAATTTATCTCACGCCAACCACTGAATTCCTCCACTATTGTTACCACTTTCCACCAAAAGGAATTCAACATTTTTTCAATATCCTAAACAAACGTATCTGGAAGAATAAAAATGTTTATAATATAAGACGGGATAGCTTGAAGAACAGATTTAATCATAACTTCCTTTCCAACTTTTGATAAAGATCTACCTTTCCAAGAGTTAATCTTCTTCCAAAATCGGTCCTTGATATAAGAGAACATAGCCTTCTTGCTTCGACCAATCATGGACGGTAATCCGAGGTACCTACCCGTTCCTATAACGAGTCTAACTCCCATAATATTCGCTAGGTCTTCCTGGACTAGAATGGAAAGATTCCGACTAAAAAACACCTCTAATTTAACCAAATTAATTACCTGGCCTGACGCCTCCGCATATAAATTGATCTCCTTCATAAGAGAACTCACTTCTGTAATATTTTCCCTACAAAATAGCAAACAATCGTCATCAAAAAGTAGATGGGACACTTTTGGTTCCCCTCTACAAATTTAAATCCCGTGGAGATCACCACGAGCCACTGAATCTTTCATGAGTTTGGACAATCCTTATGTAACAAGAATAAACAAGTAAGGAGACAGAGGGTCCCCTTGCCCGAGACCTCTTACTAGTTCAATTGGTCATGCACTATACGAATTTACTAGAACAATATAGTGCACCAAAGTAACACACATCGTGATCCAATGTATCCATCTATCATCAAAGCTCAACCTGGATAACAAGCCTCTTAAAAAACCCCAATCCACTTTATTATACGCCTTGCTAGTGTCTATTTTAAGAGCCAAATGCACCTTTTTACCTCTAGTCTTTCTTTTGAGAGTGTGAATAACCTCAATGGCAATCATAGTATTGTCAAGAATCGATCTTCCATCTACGAAGGCCGATTGTTCCTCAGCTACACATTTATTCAAAAGAAACTTCATTCTGTTTGAAAGGACCTTCGATACCAACTTATATACCACATTACAAAGCGAGATATGCCAAAACTTCTTCATGTTTTGCGGTTTATCACTTTTCGGAATGAAACAGATATTTGTGTCATTTAGAGACGAAGGAAAATATCCTTTGGCTAACTAATGCAAAGCAGCCTGTCAAATATCATCACCATAGAGGTTCCAATAATATTGGTAAAAAATGGGATAAAAACCGTCGGAACCGAGAGATTTGTTAGGATGCATAACACACGGGGATTCGTAGAGTTCTTCCTTAGCAATAGGCCGAAGTAGCCTAGAGTTATCCTCGTCGCCCACCCGTTGAAATAAACTAAGCATCGCATCATAATTACCAATTGTGGCCGTAAAGAGAGAGTCAAAGTAATGCTTAGCCATTGGACATAAACCTTTTGAATCTGTAATGTCAATGCCCTCATCATTCTTCAACAAATCTATTTGCTTAAATCTTCTCCTCGCTGTAGCTAATTGATGAAAAAACCGAGTATTACGATCATCGTTGCAGAGCCAGTGCATTTTAGCTCGTTGCTGCCAGTATAGGTCCTCTGAAATAAGGGCCATTTCGTAAGCCCTCTAGGCTTCAAAAAAACGCGAAGTCGACTCTAAATCATGACAACTTCGATGTGCTTCCAATATTGAAGAGTAATTCAATATTCAGAAGTTGTTGTCAATCAGAAGTTCTGATGCTCTGATGTTGTTATTAAGAAGATGTTGTTGTTCAGAAGCAGTAGAACTTCTGAGGTTGATTAGCTAGAAGTTGTTGTTAGTCAGAAGCAGAAAGCTTCTAAGGTTGCATCCAAAAGTTCTGGGTTTTGGAGTTTCTTTAGCATAGTTGTTAAGTTTAGTTTTAAGGGTACTTTAGTATTTACTATTTATGTACCTTTTATCTTGGTCACTAAGTTTACTCTATTAGGGCCTATGTGGAAATTTTCCCCTTATATAAATAGACTAGTAGTAGATGTTGTTTATAACAACAATCCTTATTTCTTTCACTCGTGTGGTAGCCATCACTCTCATTATTCTCCATTATTCCAATAATCTTTGATCCTTGTGCACCAACAAATTGGTATATAGAGCTTCTGGTTAGAAACACAGGGAAACACGAGTGAACGTGAGTTTGTGTTGTGTGATTGATTTTGTTTATGGGTTCACGTTGAATCTTTGAACAAAATTGTAACAAAATCATATTTTCTAATTTTGTGGGTTGGGAAACACTGTGTGAGTGAAGATCTGAGGGTACTGTACAAGATAGAAGATGAACGGAAACATCAACATGAGTACCAAACTTCCAGTTTTTGATGGCAAGACTGGAACAGATGGATGATTCAGATGCGCATGTTATTTGGAGCTCAAGATGTTCTAGAGCTTGTTACTGATGGGTATATTCAGGTTGCAGAAGATGCAACAGAAGAAGAGAGAGAGGCGCAGAGAAGACAAAGGAAGAAAAATTAGAAGGCGTTGTTCTTCATCCATCAGTGTGTGGATGTTAACGTGTTTGAGAAAATTGTTGATTCGATGACGTCAAAGGAGGCGTGGGACACACTGGTCAGATGTTACGGTGGTGACACACCAGTGAAGAAGGTGAAGCTTCAGTCCTTGAGAAAGCAATATGAGAATCTCAACATGAAGAACAATGAGAAGGTTTCAGAGTATATCTCTAGAGTGATTCTGATCACTAATGAGATGAAGGCTTGGGGAGAAACTCTTTCTGAACAAGTAATCATAGAGAAGGTATTGAGGTCACTTACTCCTCAATTTGATTACATTGTTGTAGCAATAGAACATTCTAAAGATCTGGAAACCATGAGAATATAAGAGTTGCAAAGTAGTCTAGAAGCGCATGAGTTGCGTCTAACTGAAAGAACTTCTGAGAGGGAAGTTGTGCAGACTCTGAAGGCTTCTTTTGTCAAGAAGGACCAGAAGCTAAAAAACATGGTAGGGCACAGAAGTCAGAAGTCTTCTATTCTGATGAGAAACATCAGAAGGAAAATGAGAAGTATGACAAAAGAATGGTTCAATGTTACTATTGTAAGCAGTTTGACCACTTTGCTAGAGATTGTTGGTTAAACAAAGATGAAGCAAAAATAGCTATAGGTGATTCAGATGATGAACTTGTGCTATTGATGACTTATGAATCTAACGAGGAACCTGTGAGGTTGTCATTTTCTAATTCTAAAGGGGATGAAGATGACTCTGAATATTCTGAATCAAAATGAGTGTTTCTTTATGAGTCTGAGTCAGAAAATGACATTGAAGAGTCAGAAGTTGAAACTTCTGAAGAAGAGTCAGAAGTTGAAACTTCTGAAGATGAGTCAGAACTTGAAAGTTCTGAAGAAGAGTTAGAGTCAAAAGATGATGAATATTCTGGAGACTCTAAAGACGAGTCAGATAGTGAATCTAATTCTGATCCAGATTTTGATGATCAAAAATTTGGTGGCGATCATGTTTCTAGAAGGGAAAACTCTGAAGACGTAGGTTCTGGAGGACAAGCTTCTGGAGATGATCATGCTTTTGGTGGTAATCATGACTCTAAAGGTGGATCTTCTGAAGGAGGAGAGTCTAAAGGTAGTCTAGCCTCTGGTGGTGGTCATGATACTGAAGATGGAAATTTCGTAGGTAGAGTTTTAGAAGGTGATCCAACTTCTGAAGGTGGTGGTTTTGGACAAGGTCCAGAAGATAAAAAAGGTGTTAGTAAAACTTTTGAAGAAAGTTCAGAAGGAGATGCAATTCCAGAATCAGAAGGAGATTTTGAACAAATGGGTATTAGAGAAGTTCTCAAGAAGAAAATGTGGCTGAATGCCATGAAAGAAGAACTTGAGGCTTTAGAAAGAAGCAAGACTTGGAAGTTAAATGAGCTTCCAAGGGAGAAGAAAACCATCAGTGTCAGATGGGTTTTTAAGGAGAAATCTGCATTTCTGAATGAAGTTGCACACTGTACCAACCAGAAGAAACTTGCAGAAGTTCTGATAAAGGATGTCAAAACTGAACACCTTATCTTTTTGAGGGAAGGAATTGGTGTTGTAGATTTTGGCTAGCTGAATATGAATTCAGGGATGGTATTGAAGAGTAATTCAATATTCAGAAGTTGTTGTTAATCAGAAGTTCTAATGCTCTAATGTTGTTATTCAGAAGATGTTGTTGTTCAGAAGCAGTAGAATTTCTGAGGTTGATTAGCTAGAAGTTGTTGTTAGTCAAAAGCAGAAAGCTTTTGAGGTTGCGTCCAAAAGTTCTGGGTTTTGGAGTTTCTTTAGCATAGCCGTTAAGTTTAGTTTTAATAGTACTTTAATATTTACTATTTATGTACCTTTTATCTTGGTCACTAAGTTTACTCTATTAGGACCTATGTGGCAATTTTCCCCCTTGTATAAATAGACTAGTAGTAGATGTCATTTATAACAACCGTTCTTATTTCTTTCACTCTTGTGGTAACCGTTACTCTCATTATTCTCCATTATTTCAATCATCTTTGATTCTTGTGTACCAACATCGATCACCGATTTGTGAGGTTCCAACTCTTCCTTTTTTCTTTTTCTATTAGATTTATTCCACTTTTCCAACTCATTAGCACACGATTGAATCTGCTCCGTAACCTCTCTACCACCGTTTTGATTCCAGCCATTATTGACCACTGTATCAATACCATCTTCCTTCAACCAATAATTCTCAAACCTGAAAGAATAGTTACTTCGGCGATGCTGGTTTGTCTCACACGAAAGAATAATTGGACTGTGATCTGAATGGGTTGCAATGAGATTAGTAAGCTTGGAAGAAGGAAACTGTTCCAACCAAGCTGGAGTTACTAATGCACGGTCCAATAAACATTTTATTACTCAATAATACCGTGTACTTGCTAGTTAAGAATCATAATTTTTTTATAAAAAAATAAAAAATCTAAACTCTTTTTTAAAATCTTGGGTACTAAAATAGTCTTTGTTAGTTGGGAGATGTTACCATGATGATTTGAATACAATGGCTAAAAATAGAGTAATGTATAACATAGTAACACAAAGCTCATATGGTATTAAAATATCAGATACATAATAGTTTTACACATTCATTGCCTGTCCTAGCAGAGAAGTATGATAAGAATCAATAAAAATACTACTATAAGCAACAATTTTTTTATTTAAGTGGCCAACTTCACTACTAAAACCAACGTGCAAGACGAAAAAAACTTATTTAATATGGAAATTCTACCCCGGGATTCAACAGCATACTTCATCAGTCAAGAAAAGGGTAGTCAGTATAACCAACAATCGGATCAGCAGTGTAGAATGTCTCCCTATTATACTTGTTGAGAGGAGCATTAAGTGCAAATCTCTTTGGCAAGTCGGGATTAGCTAAGAACAACCGACCATAAACAACCAGATCTGTCTTGTTTTCAGCAACAGCTTTGATTCCATCTTGTCTGTCATAGCCTCCTGCCACTATGAAAGTTCCATTGAAAGCCTTTCTCATTGGCACCAAACTGTGAGGACTATTATCAACCACTTCAAAAGCAGATTTTATTCTTGGTTCCACCATGTGACAGTAAAGAATGTTATATTTATTGAGAGCATTAACCATATAAAGTCCCAATTCTTTAGGACTGGAGTCTCCACACTCTGAATGTTCTGCAAAAGGTGATAATCTTATTCCAACTTTATCTGCCCCTATTTCATTCACAGCAGCTTCAACAACTTCCAAAGCAAATCGACAACGGTTCTCAATAGATCCACCATACTCATCTGTTCTGTCATTCACTTCATCTTTCATGAATTGTTCAATTAAGTAGCCATGAGCCGCATGTATTTCAATCCCATCAAAACCTACACCATATACATCAAATTGGGCATGTTAAATAGTCTAGTTTCTAAAAAATATTAGTGTATTATAGTTGAGGCATTTTTCAGTTTTGGAGAAATTTGTGAAGATATAAATGAAGTTACCAGCTTCAATAGCATTTCTTGCAGCAAGTCTGAAGTCATTGACAATATCAGGAATTTCGTCAGTGCTTAGCTTTCTCGGTGGCGTGAATTGTTGTGCATGACTGCTTGTGAGTGACTTGTCTGAAGAAGATATTGGTGTTTGCCCATTAGGCTGAAAACCTGTCAAAATAACAAGGAACATAGACATGCAATGAGAGAGTATAAAAAATAAACTAGTGGTATTAGTTATCAAATAGATACATTTTACATACATGAATTTGAAACCCTTCCAACATGCCAAATCTGACAGATAATGACACCGCCTTTAGCATGAATAGCATCTACAATAGGTTTCCACGCTTCCACTTGTTCTTTAGTCCAAATACCAGGCGTGTTTGGATATCCTTGAGCCGTGTCCGAGACACCAGTAGCTTCTGTTATGAGAAGGCCACCTTGAGATGCTCTCTGAGAGTAATAGAGAATAGCATGAGGCTGAGGAACGTTGTTGAATGATCTTGTTCTAGTAAGTGGTGCCAAAACAACTCTGAAAAATGAAGCAAGTGAAAATGGTTAATTAATTAGCATTGAAATGGAAAGTGTTACTAATACTATGAACAAACCTGTGGGAGAGATTGAAGTTTCCCATCTTGAAGGGTGTAACAAGAGCAATAGGATCAGCAGCAGCAGCAGTTTCGAATTTTTTGATACCCATAAGTTAAATTATTGATAGCAAACAAAATATGGAATTGAATTTGAAGAGAGTTTGTTGGGTTTATCTATATTTATAGTATGTCTTAAAGTGGTGGAGAGTGAATCGCACACCATTTTTGGTTCTCCTGAGTGTGACATTGCTTTGGTATAGTTGCCTCTTTTGATTTGTTTAGTTTAATAAGGTATACTGCATGGCTTATTGGTTGGAGAAAAGGTTTAGTAATAGTATATTACATCAACATCAGCACAGCACAGAGTATATACTATGTGCTTCCTTAACGCTTAATATTAGTTTGTTAATTCGGTAAATTATACTATAGTAGTTATATTAGTCGTTTTGTATTCTCTCTTTGATAGTTATTTGTTGAACTTAGTTGTTTTCATTCACTCTTTTTGAGAGTTATCATCTATGATGCATAGGTATGGATACTATATCCGGTACAATATCAATACCGAACTAGTACGTAATACGACATTAAAAAAATTAAAGTAAGAGTACGTATAAAAATAATAGTTTTATAAACTATACAACGAGTAAAGAACTAAATTGTTAAATTTAAAACAAAATATCATTATAAAGTTTACGTAATATTAAGCTACACTGGTGAAGAAATGTACCGATATTTTACTATTTTAGAA
The DNA here is from genome assembly GCA_021764765.1 of Vicia sativa. NCBI lineage: Eukaryota > Viridiplantae > Streptophyta > Magnoliopsida > Fabales > Fabaceae > Vicia > Vicia sativa. Next base: position 146,400,835 of record CM038797.1, read on the forward strand.
ATACCCATGTTTTATAGATTATCATCTATGAAAAACTTTGTGTTAGTAAAACACAAACTTAAATTTCTGAAATGTCTAATAAGGCCGGATGCAAAATAGTGGTAGGTTTATCTTGATAAAAAATGACACATTTGAGGGAGAAATATCTTTAATGCAGAAAAATAATTTTCATATACCAAGTGTGTATCATCAGTTTTCAAAAAATGGTCCGAGACCGCAAAAATGGTCACGACAGAACGGTATTGGCATTTGTCGATCTCGATACAATTATCATTATATTTATGTTAAAGAACAAATTATGGTTAATTCACATCCACAACGACCACAATCAGTGTCACGACACATGTACTCACCGAAATTGTGAAAGTTTACGCGACCGAGACACGATAGCGATCATTTTTTAAAACCTCGTGTTACGGTTACAAAACACAGCAGCAATAAAATAGTGAATAAAATGGAATCAGGCTCAATTTATTGAAGTTGATGATGATTACTCTAAGAGCAAGTACAATTAGAGTACACTTTAGGGAATTAAAAAAAGCAGTACAATGGAATATTGAGCACAATAGAGGCCTTGACAGAAGTATACTACTTGAGGGAGAGAAGTTTTAGAATCTCCAATCATTGCCTACTTATTCCCTTCTCACTCTTCCTTCTTATAGTGCAAATCCATCAAGGCATTTGCTAACCACCTTCATTCTCTCACTTTTCCTCCTTTCCTGAATAATAGAATCTGCCACCACGTGTTCATGCGGGATAACAAACTTTGTCGTTTTCTGCATTTTGTTTGGAGTGCTGACACCATCTATTACACCTTGTGTATCATTACAATTGAGAGAGAGAACTAATGTACATACACTTAAATGATTGGTCTAATCATAAGTAATTAACTGTAATTCTAACTGTAGTAACAAAAAAACTAATTGAATTACATAGTTGGTAGCTTCCGTCAAATTGGGCTATGGATCTCACATAAGCGTAACTTGTACTTGACATATATTGTTCAAGATGCCAACCTTTTGATAGTTGCAATATACAACAAAACATGAACATTAATAAATTTCGCAATGGATGAAAAAGTATAAAAAAAATCAATGCCTTGCTTTTGAGTGCGGTCTTTAGTTATTAAACCAACCATGTACTTCTCTATTGAACCATTACATGGTATTTAATATTGTAAACCCACTTGCAGCAAACATGAATCTTGCCTAAAGGAAGGTCTACGACTTTCCAAGTTTGATTTCCATCAAGAGCCTTAATCTCACTCAGGAACTCATTCTTGCCTCCAACAGTCTAGCTTAGAGCTTGGTTATATGTGGTTGGCTTAGTTATAGTCAAAATAGAACAACAAAAATGTTTTGTACTTAGGAGACTTAGGAGAGCATTTACCTTAGATAGTACAAATGAAAGAGGATAAGTGTTGGATCTAGAAATGGTATTTCATGAATTCGGAAGGAGGCTACAATGATAATCATTTAGGTAAATTGGAACAATTCGGGTGCAAGTAGACTGTCACAGGGCTCGAGGTTGACGAAATGGACGGTGAGAATTTAGATCAAAGTCAATAGAAGTTGGATGAATTTGAGAGTTAAAAGGTGCATTGATATTAGAAGGAATTCCTGAGATGTTAAGGTTTTTTACATTATTATTATAAGGGTTCTGAAGATCATACTTTCTTTTCTAATAATCTAACTCCTTTTCAAAACTTTGAGCTAGTTTTGGATACTGAAATGATCCTTGTTAGTTGAGAAATAATAGTATCGTGATGATTTGACTCAAGTAGCTATGAATTTGAGTACTGTCTAAAATAATCTTCATCTTAACACAAAGTATCATGATGATTTGAATACAAAAATCCTGAATTTGGAGTAGTAAGGGAATAACTAACTCCCTATTGATTATTGATTATGACTGAATTACAGAGAGTCTTTCATTATACTCATAATTAAGGTAAGTCTTTGCTTGCCTTACAAATATTGCTTCAACATTTTAGTATTCGAAAGTGTGGTCGTGACGGCGGCTAGGGCATCAGAAGATATCCCTTCCCACAGAAAATTCTCCAAATCAACCAAGGTACCTTCAAATTATTGTTGCAATCTGTTTACTCTTGATTCGATTTCCGTTAACAACGAAGGTAATGCTACTAAAACATCACTTCAAATCCTCGATTTTGTGTTTATTTTTTCAGTTTTACATACTAGGAGGACAACGACCAATTGGCTGTTTCAGATTTACAAATCTGATATTTTGAATTAATATTTGTTATTATTATTCATGCAGGATCACTGATAATGGGAAGAGTAGTTACTAGAAGCCAGAGACTTAAATCATTAAACAGTTACAATGATGATTCAAACTCCAACTCCAATACTACTAGTAAGAGATGTAAAGTCATTTCAAAGGTGCTGCTTCCTCAAGACTTGATGCTTCATATTCTCACTTTGCTTCCTCTCAAATGTCTTCTTAACTCTGCTATGTATGTTTGCAAATCTACTTTAGTGTGTGTGCCCCATACTTCCAAATTCAAGCTCTTCTTCCTAGGCATCCAAGATGTTTCAGGTGTTGATTATTATGTTTTCTATGTTCTAACAATTGGAATAGGTAACTCATGGAGAGAAATAGATAGTAAAAAAGCTCCTTACTGGGCTAGTTATTGGCAACCACTTAATTGAGGAGGCAATTATATTTACTGGATAACTGGTGGAGACCATGGAATAACCGTGGTGGATGTTGACAAGGAAATTACTGTTGGAAAATTTTCACTCCCCCCTGTGCCCATGTATTGTGCTCTTAAGGATGTTGACACATTCTTCTCCAACACCAATACAAAGTTCTTATGGATGGGAAATCAGCTTTCTTGCACTGTGATTAAAGATTTGAAAACATTTCAAGTCTACCTTTTGGATTTTGAGTCTGGAAAATGGTCTCTTTATCATGATATGGGACATTTGGATTATGTGCCTGCTTCTGGTCATGAAATTACTATTTATAATTTTTGCTGCTGGGTCGGCGATCAAATCATCTTTAGTATAGGTGAGAGGCATCGAGGCAGTATAATAAGCAACTTGTATTATAGTTACAGTGTCAAGACTAGAAAACTAACAAAGATTGAGGGCATTTCCATGGGTGATCAAGTAAGGCTTCACACCCACAGTCTAATTTCATTGCCATGTTCTCTCCCCCGTGGCCATTTATTTTGCTCTTGAGGATGTTAAGACATTCTTCTCGAACAAGAATACAAAGTTCTAATGGATGGGAAATCAGTTTTCTTGCATTGTGATTAAAGATTTGAAAACATTTAAAATCTACCTTTTGGATTTTGAGTCTGGAAAATGGTCTCGTTATCATGATAAGAGACATTTTGGTTATGTGGCTGCTTCTGGTCATGAATTTATTATTTATGATATTTGCTGCTGGATCCGCCATCAAATGTATTCTTCTTTAGCCTTACTTTTTCTGTTTGATGATGACTTAGTTGGGCTCTCTATTTCTTTTCTTTTCTGCAAAAGCCTAGAATATAATTTAATTCTAAATGTGGGAGATTGGTATTTGCACAAGGTTCTTTTTATTATTATTCATCATATGTATGCAATAGTATGAAATATTGAAGATCACACTTTCTTTTCAAAACTTTGAGTACTGTCTAAAATAATCTTCATGTTAACACAAACAATCATGATGATTTGACGAGGTGTGTAAGTATCAGAAAAATCAATAAAAAAATCACTACTACAAGCAACAAGTTTCTTATTTAAATGGCCAACTTCACTACAAAAATCAATGTGCAACAGGAAAAAATCTTATTTAATATTAGAAGTTCCACCATTGAATTCTACAGCATGTGTTTCATCATTCAAGAAAAGGGTAGTCAGTATAACCAAGAACTGGATCAGAAATGTAGAATGTCTCTCTGTTGTATTTGTTTAGAGGAGCATCAAGTGCAAATCTCTTTGGCAAGTCTGGATTAGCTAAAAACAATCGACCATAAACAACAAGATCTGCTCTGTTTTCAGCAATAGCATTAATTCCATCCTGTCTGTCATAACCTCCTGCAACCATGAAAGTTCCATTGAAAGCCTTTCTCATTGGCACCAAGCTATAAGGGCTTTCAACCGTTTCAACGGCAGATTTAATTCTTGGTTCCACCATGTGACAGTAAAGAATATTATATTTATTGAGGGCATTAACCATATAAAGTCCCAATGCATTAGGATTGGAGTCTGTGCTTTCTGCATATTCTGCAAAAGGTGATAATCTAATTCCAACTCTTTCAGCTCCTATCTCATTCACAACAGCTTCAACAACTTCCAAAGCAAATCGACAACGATTCTCAAGGGATCCACCATATTCATCTGTTCTATCATTCACTTTATCTTTCATGAATTGTTCAAGTAGGTAGCCATGAGCTCCATGGATTTCAACACCATCAAATCCTGCAATTTGGGTTTACATTGAGCATGTTAGGTGATTTTCAAAATATATCCTAGTTCCCTTAAAGCAAAAAATAGTTCTTTTTGGAAAATACTATTGTACTATGATTGGAGAGTATTTCGTAAAGATGAGTTAGCTTACCAGCATCAATAGCATTTCTTGCAGCAAGTCTGAAGTCATTGACAATCTGAGGAATTTCATCTGTTCTTAGTCGTCTGGGTGCCGTGAATTGTTTTACATTATTGCTTGTGAGTGATTTGTCAGTAGAAGATATTGGTGCTTGTCCATTCGGTTGATAAACTGTTAGAATAACAATGAAGCATCGAGTAACTAATCTATTTGCATAAATGTGTGTTATATTACTAAAAACATGTTCTATTGGAGCTAGTTAATGCTAATAAGTTGATGTACTTGAATTTGAAACCCTTCCAACGTGCCAAATCTGTAAGAAAAAGACACTGCCCTTAGCATGAACAGCATCTACAATGGGTTTCCAAGCTTCCACTTGGTCTTTAGTCCAAACACCTGGCGTGCGTGGATAACCTTGGGCAGTATCAGAAATACCAGTAGCTTCAGCTATGAGAAGACCACCTTGAGATGCTCTCTGAGCGTAATAGTTGATAGCAATGGGTTGAGGAAGATTGTTGTATGATCTCATCCTAGTGAGTGGTGCCATAACAACTCTGAAAATAAAAGGTTAGCAAGAAAAAAACATAGAAATTGAATGAATAGTAGAAAGTGAAAAAACATTGAAATTGAAATGGTAGTTAGCATTAGGAACCTGTGAGAAAGATTGAATTTTCCCATCTTGTAAGGTGTGAGAATAGGAATTGGATCAACAGTGGTAGCAGCCATTATTGATTACTAAAAATTGATAACTGACAAAATATGGAATTGAATTTGAAGAGAGTTGTTTGTTCATGTGGTGTGTGCTAAAGTTCTAGAACGTTCACTTTTCGTTCACAAAATCTATATGTGACGTGTGCGATTGCGTTAGTTTCCATATTTTCTATATTGAAGAGGCGATGCAGTTTGTACATATTGAAGAGGCGATGCTCTTTGTACATCTCCAGTAAAGCGTCCACGTTCTTGAGGTGGAGTTGCAAAAGTGTGTCTATAAAACTCTTTATATTCCTATACATATACATGGGTGGAAAAGAAAAACCGAACCCAATCCAAGGGAGAATCAACACTTATAATTAACATGGATTCTTTCACTTATAAAATATTAATTTTTTCCTTTTTTAATCAATGTGAGATTTTGTATTCATACTTGATTCTCAACACTTCTCCCTTAATTGTGAGTCACATTGCTCCCCTCATACCACTTGCGCAAGTGTTTTGATACAAGTTAGTCAGTCTCTATCTCAAAATCATAGGCTCATGATAGCACTGTTGGAAGAAAATTCGAGGAGGGATCATCTACTTTATATGGAACACACCTTTGTAAGAGACACATCACATAGGTTTTAGGTGGAGATGTGGTGTATCTCTCACAAAGGTGTTCCAAAGCACATGCTCCTTCCTCGAAATTGTCTTCCTAACAGTGGTATCATGAGCCTATGGTTTCGAGATATGGACCAGCTAAATTGTATCGAAACACTTCCCACAGACGGTGGGTAGAAGGTGTGTACAAATGTATGTGGAAGAGAGAGTTTTCACATGAGAGAGATCATTGTGACTCACACTAGAGAGGTAGTGTTGAGAATCAAGTGTGAGAAAGAAGTCTCACATTGGTTAGAAAAAAAAAGAATTAATATTTTATAAGTGGGAGAACTCACACACCTATCATCTTAAAGTTTTAGGTGTCTCTCACAAAGGTGTGTCCCATATAAAATAGATGCTCCCTTCTCAGAATTTGCCTCTAAGCTATTACAACTATTTTTTATTCTTCTAATGTTTCTAATAACAGCTTTTTTATTTATACACCAAAATTTACACTCAAATACACCGTATATTGTTTGTTCTATTTATAAACCAAAATTTACACTCAAATACTTACACTATATATTATTTGCCGTATTTATACTGTGAATAGTTTTTTTTTATTTTAAAAATATATATTATAATAATAATAATAATATGAACAGTGCGTGAACACTGTATGAACAGTATCAGTAAACAATGTTCCTAATAGTGTAGGAATGACTTTTAATGATAAATTGAAGTTGGTTAGTAAAATATAAAAAATTGATTAATATAGTGATGAAGTTGGTTGATAGATATTCAGTAATTAAAAATAATTTTTAGTAGTAAAATAAAGTTGGTTAATAAAATATAAAAAGTTGGTTAACAAAATTACGAAATTGGTTAATAGACCACCCAAACATTTAGTAATTATAAAGTTGGTTAATAAAATGTAGAAAATAGGTTAATATAGTTATGAAATTGGTTTATCAAATAATTTTATTTTCTTACTCCCTCAATCTAAAAAAAAAGTAAAAAACAAAAATTAATTTTTTTTAAAAAATAATATTATTTTATAATATTTTACTTTCACTGTTCACCGTATAGATGAACAGTGAAATACGGTATAGGTGTAGAAAATGGTGTAAGAATACCAATTTCTTTTTAAAAAAAATACTACTATGAACAACAAATTACTCATTTAAGTGGTAAACTTCACTAAAAAAAAAAGTTATTACTATCGAAGTTCCACTTTATATTCCACAACATGAGTTTCATCAGTCAAGAAATGGGTAGTCAGTATAACCAACAATCGGATCAGAAGTGTAAAATGTCTCCCTGTTGTATTTGTTTAGTGGAGCATCAAGTGCAAATCTCTTTGGTAAATATGGATTAGAAATGAATAATCGACTCTGCTCTATTTTCAGCTATAGCATTGATCCCGTCTTGGCTGTTATAACCTCCTGCAACCATAAAAGTTCCATTGAAAGCCTTTCTCATTGGCACCAAACTGTGAGGGCTTTCAACTAGTTCCATGGAATGTTTTATTCTTGGTTCCACTGTGTGGCAGTACAGAATATTATATTTGTTGAGAGCATTAGCCATATAAAGTCCCAAGGAATTGCGATTGGAATCTCCACTTTCTGATTATTCAGTAAATGGTGATAATCTTATTCCAACTCTTTCTCCTCCTATCTCATTTGCGATTGCTTCAACAACTTCCAATGTAAACCGACAACGGTTTTCAAGGGATCCACCATATTCATCCGTTCTGTCATTCACGGAATCTTTCATGAATTGTTCGAATAAGTATCCATGAGCTCCGTGGATTTCAATCCCATCAAAACCTGTAATTTTGTATCACATATATTGAGCATGTTAGGTGATCTGCAAAATGTCCTAGTCCTCTTAAAAGCAAGAAATAGTCCTATGATGCATCGAAACATTATTCAAATCTGGAAAGATGAGTTAAGTTACCAGCTTCAATAGCATTTTTGCGGCAAGTTTGAAGTCATTGATAATATTAGGAATCTCATCTGTCCTTAATAGTCTCGGAGCAAGTTTGAATGCATGGCCTATATTTCTGCAAAGAAAAAATGGATTAACTGAAACCTAATTTTGAAGCCCTTCCAACATGCCAAAGCTGACAAAAAAAGACACCGCCTTTAGCATGAACATCATCTACAATTGGTTTCCATGCCTCCACTTGCTCTTTTGTCCAAAGACCCGGTGTATGTGCTAACCCTTGAGCCGTGTCAGAGACACCAGTAGCTTCCGCTATGAGAAAACCACCATCAGATGCTCTCTGAGAGTAGTAGAGAATAGCATGAGGTTGAGGAACGTTGTTGTATGATCTCATTCTAATGAGTGGTGCCATAACAACTCTAAGAAAAATGAAGCAATTTGAAACAAGAGGTTAATCAAGCAGTCAAAGCACTAGAATAGAGTGTAAAATAACTCGAATTAGAAATGGTATTTTAACAACCTATGAGAGAGATTGAAATTGCCCATCTTGTTAGGTGTAAGAAGAGGAATTGGATCAGCAGTACCAGCCAAACCCATCATTGATAACTTATTACAATTGAAGAGAGTTTGTTAGGTGTATCTATATTTACTATGAGGGGGTGAAAAATCAAAGTCAAACCTTTGTAACGTATGCAGTTCGTTAGATGGCTTGTTCAACTGCACAGATATACTTTTCAATTTTCCAATTATCCTTTTTTCACATTTTCTCTATTGAATAGAGAATAGGACTATCTTCATAGAAGAAGGTGGAGACTAGATACATTTAGTAAATAGAGTGCCTCGTTAAAAACTCGTGCATGTGTTTCATCATTCAAGAAAAGGGTAGTCAGTATAACCAAGAACTGTTAGAATGTGTGCATAATTCATGATTCAATAATAATCGAATAAGGGGTAATCGAAATAGTTGGTAATCGAAATAGCTTAGTTATTTCGATTTGTTATCTCTTGGATGCTAGAAGTCGAAATGTATTGGACTTTAGATATTTTGGGCTTTAGTTTAGTTTACACTATTGAGCCCAGGAAATGTATCTATATAAGGAGCATTTCTTTGTAAGCAAAACAGTTAGTTAATTCACAACATACATTCTTCATTCTTTCAGTATCACATTTTACTTCACTCTCATTTTTCTCCAAACTTCTTGTTCTTCATCACAAATATACTTCTTTCATCCTCTGTTCCAACAAGAACTGGATCAGAAATGTAGAATGTTTCTCTGTTGTATTTGTTTAGAGGAGCATCAAGTGCAAATCTCTTTGGCAAGTCTGGATTAGCTAAAAACAATCGACCATAAACAACAAGATCTGCTCTGTTTTCAGCAATAGCATTAATTCCATCCTGTCTGTCATAACCTCCTGCAACCATGAAAGATCCATTGAAAGCTTTTCTCATTGGCCCCAAGCTATAAGGGCTTTCAACCGTTTCAATGGCAGATTTAATTCTTGGTTCCACCATGTGACAGTAAAGAATATTATATTTATTGAGGGCATTAACCATATAAAGTCCCAATGCATTAGGATTGAAGTCTGTGCTTTCTGCATATTCTGCAAAAGGTGATAATCTAATTCCAACTCTTTCAGCTCCTATCTCATTCACAACAGCTTCAACAACTTCCGAAGCAAATCGACAACGATTCTCAAGGGATCCACCATATTCATCTGTTCTGTCATTCACTTTATCTTTCATGAATTGTTCAAGTAAGTAGCCATGAGCCCCATGGATTTCAACCCCATCAAATCCTGCAATTTGGGTTACATTGAGCATGTTAGGTGATTTTCAATATATCCTAGTTCCCTCTAAAGCATAAAATAGTTCTTTTTGAAAAATATTATTGTACTATGATTGGAGTTAAGTTACCAGCATCAATGGCATTTCTTGCAGCAAGTCTGAAGTCATTGACAATATTAGGAATTTCATCTGCCCTTAGTCGTGTGGGTGCCGTGAATTGTTTTACATCATTGCTTGTGAGTGACTTGTTAGTAGAAGATATTGGTGCTTGTCCATTTGGTTGATAAGCTGTTAGAATAAGAATGAAGCATAAATGTGTGTTATATTACTAAAAACATGTTCTATTGGAGCTAGTTAATGCTAATAAGTTGATGTACTTGAATTTGAAACCCTTCCAACGTGCCAAATCTGTAAGAAAAAGACACTGCCTTTAGCATGAACAGCATCTACAATGGGTTTCCAAGCTTCCACTTGGTCCTTAGTCCAAACACCCGGAGTACGTGGATAACCTTGAGCAGTATCAGAAACACCAGTAGCTTCAGCTATGAGAAGACCTCCATTAGATGCTCTCTGAGCGTAATAATTGATTGCAATGGGTTGAGGAAGATTGTTGTATGATCTCATTCTAGTGAGCGGTGCCAAAACAACTCTGAAAATAAAGCAATTGAAAAAATAAAAGGTTAGCAATAACACAGTAGCATAGAAATTGAATAAGTAGTAGAAAGTGAAAAAACATTGAAATTGAAATGGCAGTTAGCATTAGGAACCTGTGAGAAAGATTGAATTTCCCCATCTTGAAAGGTGTGAGAAGAGGAATTGGATCAACAGTGGTAGCAGCCATAATAGATTAGTGAAGATTGCTAAAGTTCTAGAAAATTTAATATCCCTCATTACGTATATGTGACGTGTGCAACTGGGTTAAGTCATACACGGTTGAAAATATCGTTTTCATGTTTTCCACATTTTGCTTTGTACATCTCCAATAAACCGTCCACGTTCGTTAATTTGTGTCGGGTGTCCCCGCTGTCTTTAGAAAAACGTTTGTTTATGTTCTTATATAAGAGAAAATAGGTGATATTATAAACTAATTTTATACCGCATCTAAGTACATATAATTTAAAATAATATTGATGATTCAGTAGATTATTGATTTTAAAATGGATGATAATGCAAAATTTATTTATACCAATTGTAGTGCATCTACATTAAACTCTAGATATAATTCGACAATATGGATTTAATAATTGTTGAAAGTAATTTCTTGTGTGAAAAAAATTTGATTTAATTTAAGAGTGTGAAAACAGTTTCTTACACACCGATTTAATTTTAGATTTAATTTAAATCTCAAATAAAATATATTTGATTTACAAGTTAACCTAAATCTATAAATAGAGGGAGTAATCCCTATTTTTATAATTCAATTTATTCATAGTATTTTGCACTTGTAAAGTGAATAATAAAGATTTTTCACAGTTTGTGGGCAGAGAGAAACTCTGCAGAAAATAATTCTTTACACAAATTTCTTTTTACAAAATATTTTCTTTACACAAATTTTTACAAAATATCTTAAAAGTTTAATTTTCAAATGATTTTGTTTTTAAACAAAGTTTTTTAAAGTCTAATATTCACCTCTCTTATACATGAAATTACATATTAAATTAGTGACACCAGAGTCTAACTTTTATTTAAAAATTAATCATTTAGAAATCTTAGAAGTCGTGTTAGAGTCTTTGTATCTAGCAAATATCTGAGAGTTAATAGTTGAAATCAAAAATACAATTCAATCCTTAAATCGAGTGACATAAATGTTTGCAATTTAAAAATTAAAAAAAAAATCTAAGAACGGAAAATCGTTGATAAACTCTAACGGTTGTTTCAACTATTGAAAGATGAAGGGATAAACTATTAACTCTTGAAGAATAAACTTCCGATAGAATCTTCGAAGATCCTGCATCTGATGAAGAAGAATAACACATTTGCTTGAAAGCTTCAGATGAAGAAGATGATCGTGAGGTAACAACTCTCCCCTACAATAAATTATTTAAATTAAATGAAAAGTTAACCGAAAAACATGATAAAATTGAAAATATTGTAGTAATTTAGATCTTAAAGATTAAGTTGAGTTCTAGAGAATAGCAATGAAACAAATTTCTTATGTAAGTGGTAAACTTCACTACGAAAACCAATGTGCCAGAGGAAAAAGGGTTACTAATATAGAAGTTCCACTCTTAGATTCTACAACATGAGTTTTATCAGTCAAGAAATGGATAGTCAGTATAACCAACAATCGGATCAGAAGTGTAGAATGTCTCCCTATTATATTTGTTTAGAGGAGCATCAAGTGCAAATCTCTTTGGCAAATCCGGATTAGCTAAAAACAACCGACCATAAACAACAAGATCTGCCCTGTTTTCAACAATAGCATTGATCCCATCTTGTCTGTCATAACCTCCTGCAACTATGAAAGTGCCATTGAAAGCTTTTCTCATTGGCACCAAACTGTGAGGGCTTTCAACTAGTTCCATGGAATGTTTTAGTCTTGGTTCCACCGTGTGGCAGTACAGAATATTATATTTGTTGAGAGCATTAGCCATATAAAGTCCCAAGGAATTGGGATTGGAATCTCCACTTTCTGAATATTCAGTAAATGGTGATAATCTTATTCCAACTCTTTCTCCCCCTATCTCATTAGCAATTGCTTCAACAACTTCCAATGTAAACCGACAACGGTTTTCAAGGGATCCACCATATTCATCTGTTCTGTCATTCACGGAATCTTTCATGAATTGTTCGAATAAGTATCCATGAGCTCCGTGGATTTCAATCCCATCAAAACCTGTAATTTTGCATCACGTATATTGAGCATGTTAGGTGATCTGCAAAATGTCCTAGTCCCCTTAAAAGCAAGAAATAGTCCTATGATGCATCGAAACATTATTCAAATTTGGATAAACTTGGAAAGATGAGTTAAGTTACCAGCTTCAATAGCATTTCTTGAGGCAAGTTTGAAGTCATTGACAATATTAGGAATTTCATCTGTCCTTATTCGTCTCGGAGCAAGTTTGAATGCATGGCCTATATTTATGCAAAGAAGTAATGGATTAACATGAAAGCTAATGAAGAAAGCAAAATATATAGATAGATACTTGAATTTGAAGCCCTTCCAACATGCCAAAGCTGACAGAAAAAGACACCGCCTTTAGCATGGACAGCATCTACAATTGGTTTCCATGCCTCCACTTGTTCTTTTGTCCAAAGACCCGGCGTATGTGGTAACCCTTGAGCAGTGTCAGAAACACCAGTAGCTTCTGCTATGAGAAGACCACCTTTAGATGCTCTCTGAGAGTAGTAGAGAATAGCATGAGGCTGAGGAACGTTGTTGTATGATCTCATTCTAGTGAGTGGTGCCAAAACAACTCTAAGAAAAATGAAGCAATTTGAAACAAGAGGTTAATCAAGAAGAGCAAAACACTATAGAACGTAAAATAACTTGAATTAGAAATGGTATTTTAACAACCTGTGAGAGAGATTGAAATTGCCCATCTTGTAAGGTGTAAGAAGAGGAATTGGATCAACATTACTGGCAGAACCCATTACTGATAACTTATTACAATTGAAGAGAGTTTGTTAGGCGTATCTATATTTATACTATGAGGGGGTGAAAAATCAAAGTCAAACCTTTGTAACGTATGCAGTTACGTTACATGCCTTGTTCAACTGCACAGCCTATATACTTTTCAATTTTCCAATTATCCTTTTTTCACATTTTCTCTATTGAAGAGAGAATAGGACTATCTTCTTAGGAGAAGGTAGAGACGAGATACATTTAGTGAATAGAGTGTATTTAATACTTGGAATTATCAAAACATAAGAACAATTCATTGCAGTTTAAACAACAAAACTCGCTTTATCAAGTGAGAATAAAAATTAACTATAATAATTCCGTAGATTTAGTGAGTTCCATGACCTAGGGACAAAATTACCATTCATATCTTGTAACATGTAGGCACCCTGTGATAGTATTGGCATTAAGGATATTAATAATATTTTAGTTGTTATCTTGTATAATTGCTCTAGCCATAGCCATTTTCCTTCTTCTAACTTCTTCTTGGTCTTGCCTTGTAGCTAATTCTGCTTTGTCATTAGCTCGAGGGTGATTGATTGAGACGAATTTGGTATGGATTCTTAAGTGTTGGCAAAACTAACTCACTACCAAACTGGAATATTGTGTTCTATTATTCGACCGAGACGGTCCATTTTGTTAGGCCAAAATAAAATATTGTGATTCCCTTACAACCACCTTACTGTATCTTGTATCTGCTATAATATTTGATATTGTATATCTTATTCTATCAATTTGATGAAGTAATCTATATCTACATTTAAGAATTTAAGTTGTCTCGGGGATAATGGTAAATATCTTAGAATGTTAATTTCCTATGTGTGGAAAGGACACAATGAGGTTACTGTATAGAGAACCTCAACGAGAGAGTGACATAGGTCTAAAAATCGTTGGCAATCGTCTCACTTGTTGATGAGGTTGTCACAATATCTTAGAAAATTGAGCCAATAATACTCAATTCATAAATTTAACCAAATACTAACTTAAAATTTAAAGATTACATTGAGTTTCTCAATGAAAGTTAAGATATGAAATTCCTAATATTAGAAACTAAACTAATAAATGTGAGACTTGTTTCTCGGTGAAAAAGGAAGTGAAAAAGCATTGCATCAACTCACACTTATGCTAGATAATATATAATGGACCTTTGGTTATAATTGGACTAATGGTAGTTTGGTAAATTTATGTTTTATTATATATTCTGTTTGTAATCCTTATTTTCATAAGTTATGATATTTATGTTATTGTAACCCTAATCTCTGTCTCCTTTTTCTACTTTAATATCTCTATTGTTAACAATTTCATCAAAATAAATTCTACAAAATAAATTTATTTAAAATCATTTTTTATCAACTCAAAATTATACACACAATAGCTATTACTATTTTTTATTTTTAAAGTATCAAGGTACATTGTAGTTTTACACACTCTGTTCAGTTCTACACAATGTGTGAGAAGCATGAGAAGAATAAAAAATAAATACTACTATAAGCAACAAATTTCTTATGTAAGTGGCAAACTTCACTACAAAAATCAATGTGCCGGGGAAAAAAGCTTATTTAATATGGAAGTTCCACTCTTATTCCACAACATGAGTTTCATCATTCAAGAAAAGGATAGTCAGTATAACCAACAACTGGATCAGAAATGTAGAATGTCGGCCTATTGTAATTGTTGAGAGGAGCATCAAGTGCAAATCTCTTTGGCAAATCTGGATTAGCTAAGAACAAACGACCATAAACAACAAGGTCTGCTCTATTTTCAGCAATAGCATTAATTCCATCTTTTCTGTCATAAGCTCCTGCAACCATGAAAGTTCCATTGAAAGCCTTTCTCATTGGTACCAAGCTATGAGGGCTTTCAACTGGTTCAAATGAATCTTTTAGTCTTGGTTCCACCATGTGGCAGTACAGAATATTATATTTGTTGAGAGCATTAGCCATATAAAGTCCCAAGGCATTGGGATTGGAGTCTCCACTTTCTAAATATTCAGTAAATGGTGATAATCTTATTCCAACTCTTTCTCCTCCTATCTCATTTGCAACAGCTTCAATAACTTCCAATGTAAACCGACAACGGTTTTCAAGGGACCCACCATATTCATCCGTTCTGTCATTCACGGAATCTTTCATAAATTGTTCGAATAAATAGCCGTGAGCTCCGTGGATTTCAATCCCATCAAAACCTGTAATTTGCATCACATACATTGAGCATCTTAGTTGATTTGCAAAATGTCCTTAAAAGCTACAAATAGTCCTTAATATTATTGTTCTACAATAGAAGCATTATTCAAGATGAGTTAAGTTACCAGCTTCAATAGCATTTCTTGCGGCAAGTTTGAAGTCATTGACAATATCAGGAATCTCATCTGTCCTTAATCGTCTCGGAGGTGTGAATTGTTGAAAAGCAGTGTTTGTGAGTAACTTATCTGTAGAAGATATCGGGGCTTCTCCATTCGGCTGAACACCTGTTACATTAACAAGAAAGGAACATGAACAACAAAATATAATTTGAAGAAAATAACAAGCATGGCCTATATTTATGCAAAGAAAAAATGGATGAACTGAAATAGATACACACTTGAATTTGAAGCCCTTCCAACATGCCAAAGCTGACAGAAAAAGACACCGCCTTTAGCATGGACAGCATCTACAATTGGTTTCCATGCCTCCACTTGTTCTTTTGTCCAAAGACCCGGTGTGTGTGGTAAGCCTTGAGCCGTGTCAGAGACACCGGTAGCTTCTGATATGAGAAGACCACCTTTAGTTGCTCTCTGAGAGTAGTAGAGGATAGCATGAGGTTGAGGAACGTTGTTGTATGATCTCATCCTAGTGAGTGGTGCCATAACAACTCTGAAATGAAGCAATTGGAGATAAAAGTCTAATTAGCTGGAGCATTGAAACTGAAATAACAATGAAAATTGTAATGTAGTTTACCAACAAACCTGTGAGAGAGATTGAAATGTCCCATCTTGTAAGGTGTAAGAAGAGGAATTGGATCAACATTACTGGCAGAACCCATTACTGATAAAATAACTATAAAAATTGTTAAGTAAGAATATGGAATTGAATTTGAAGAGAGTTTGTCAGGTGTGTCTATATTTATAGTAAGAAAAGTCAAAGTCAAACTTTTGTAACGTATGCAGTTACGTTACATGTCTTCAACTGCAGTGCGTATATACTTTTCAATTTTCTAAAGATCATTTTTCATACAGAATAAAGTACTTGATTGTATCTCTCCACTAAACCGTTTATGTTCATGCATAGCCCAAAAAATATGACTCATCAACATAAATATAATATGTAAGTGTTAAAGTAAAAAGAAATAAACACGATTATGTTCCTATTGAAACATGTTTCTAGAAAAAGAAAATAAACACAACTACAAATTCAGGTCCTTGATATAAGAACGCGTTTTTGAACTTTTTTGACCCAAATATATTAAAAAAACAAAAGTATCTTTTAATACATAATACATTGATTACTTATTAGAATTATGGATTTAATGAAAATAGCAAAATCATAACCATTAATTTTTATAAAAATTAATTTTTTTTTAAATCACATATAAAATATTTCTTTTTAAAGGTTGTGATATAGTGATCGTGTAAAATATTTCACATACATTGCACTGCCTTAGAATTATATATACTAAGACCCACGTGCGCATACTATGCCGAGTTATAAATTAATTTATTTGTTTTCTATTAAATTTTGAGTGTAATAGATGTGTATTGATAGTGTAAATTAGTTTTACATTTTCATCCAATAAAATGTCTATAAATTATTAAAATATTTTTAAATTTTAAATCTTACTTATCACTTAATTTAATTATGATTAATCTTACTTAAATAAATGAAATTAACAAATGAAATTTACAACTACAGTATTTTTATCTAGGGAGTGACGATGGTGAAGAAAAAAGAGTAATGTTATTCATACACCAAAATCTTGCACTAATACTTACATCAAACACTATTCCTCGTATTTATACGGTGAATAATGTTTTTTAATAAAAAAATATATTTATAATAATTTTTTTTATAAAAAAATTATCTTTTTTTTAATAGTAAAATAAAATTGGTTAATGAAATATAAAAAAATTGGTTAATGAAATGATAAAGTTGGTTAATAAATGACTAAATATTAAAAATAATTTAATTGCACTTTTATCCGAGATTGTTTTGGTGCTTCTATCAGAGGTTGCGTTAGCATGCTTTCTTCAGAAGTTGCTTTCACGTGCTTGATCAGAAGTGTTATTCTTCATTAGGACTTCTAATACTTCATGATCTTCTGTAAGCCTTGTTGAGCACTTGTTCTATCAGGGATTTACATATGGTGCTTCTATCAGTTTGTGTTTCAATCTTCACTCAGAAGTTTTCTTTACAGCGTGCGTGTTCCAAAAGTTCTTCCTTAAAACTTCTAAGTTCATCTTCTGCTCAACATAGTATAATGTTCCATTTTAAGCGCTTCAGTCAGAACGATTTTTTATTAACCAACTTCATCATTTCATTAACAAATTTTTATATTTCATTAACCAATTTTATTTTACTATTAAACATAATATAAATTTTTTATAAAAAAAATATTATTATAATAATATATTACTGTTCAAAAATATTTTTTTTTATTAAAAAAATTTATTCACCATATAAATACGATGAATAGTGTTTGATGTAATTATGATTGTAGAATTTTTGTGTATGAATAACATTACTCGAGAAAAAAGAATATCATCAATCTTGATGATGCCCCACACCATTGTCCCGGCACAATGATGGAAAGCAAATAAAAAGATATTGATTCTATTGTTAGTTCTAAAATAGTGTTAGTTCTAAAATAGTGACTTAAGGTGATAGGTTGTTAGTTCTAAAAAAGTAACGTCTTTGCGAGTGACACATCATAAGGTGATAGGTTGTTAGTTTTAAAATAGTGACGTCTTTGTGAGAGGTACACTATAAGGTGATAGGTTGTTAGTTCTAAAATAGTGCCGCATTTGTGATAGGTGTTTGAGTGTGATACTTATGACACATTTTTGTGAGAGACACGTTATATATTCACCTAAAACCTTAAGGTGATAGGTGTGTGAGTTCTCTCACTTATATAGTGTTCAACTTTTCCACTTTTTTGATTTAATTAAAAAAAGTTTAAATGTGTGAGTTAAATGTTATTTTTAACCATTGGTATGTTTTGTGCGAAATTATATTAATATGATATAGCACTTCTCATAATAAATTTATATTTCAATCATTTATAGTGAATTATAATTGAGAAAAATAAAACTTTTGTTGTCTTTGTTGGGATTTAAACACGTGACCTCCAATAAAAATAGATATTGTATATAACTTTTTAAATAATAAAAATGAGTTTTATAAAATGTCATACAACAAGATATTTTAGGGTTGTGGGCGTTTGAAGCTCTTAAATCCTAAAAGTCTCTCATTAGTGTAGGAAGTTTCTTTAAATGGTAATTAAAAAATTCTATTATATTTACCTATGTGGATATCTATTTACATTTCTTTTACTGATAATCTTAAGGAAGTTCCTATAATTTGTATGTTCAAATAACATTATTTTAGAAGGTTTGAAAAAGTTTTCTTAGTAGGTATATTGTATTGTAGAGTGGTTAGGGCTTGCCAACAATGGCAAAAAAACCTGTATGATGGATGTTTTACGGTGGTTCATAGGTGCAATTCATGTGAGGGGAAAGACTATATTATTTAGTGGTGTGCTTAGGTATAATGTATGTGGGGTGTGATATGTATAACTAGTCATTTTCTCCCCTTTCAGAGAAAGGTATTTATATAGGTCTATTGGGCGAGAAATTAACATGTCACCCTCAAAATTAAACATGACAACTCCTATCCTTCCCGAATTTTATTTCACTTAAACCCTTGGATGAGATGCAAACTATTTTCGAATGAATTTCCGGCAGAAGGATTGAAATTTCCCGTACCATCCAAATTTTGGGTACACCACTACAAAATTTTCGGTATGTCTAAAAACATGGTTTTTTAAACGGCTGAGATTTGTCGACATATTTGGATAGTTTTGATTGCACCAACACATTTGTGTGGTCTAGAATACATCACCATTTATATAAATAAGGGCATGTGTTATAGAGAAAATACATCTCACAAAAATGCCTCTTCATCAATTTCTGATTAAGGCAAAGGTGTATTACAACGGCAACAACCCTCATGTTGAATTCAAGCTTCCAGATGGCTCTGAATCCTTTGACACCTTGAAAGAAACGTTGAATAATTTATTGTCTGATTCCGGTAATAGAAGGGTGACAAAGGTAGAGTTTCTTGAGGATTCGATTGATACAAATGGAAGGGTGAAATACAACATAATTGAGTTGAAGTATGATGAAGATGTGAAGGCCACATGTGGAAATCATTTTGCCATAGGATAACCAAAGGTATGATCGAGTTAGATGCGTAGATCCTAAGATCCTTCGATGACATAATGAAGATGTTGAAACGTCCAGAGTCATCCGGAAGTGCCTATGTTTTTATGTGTAGTTGTTTCAGGGTTATGTTTGTTGTATTATTTTATGTTATGTTCATCATCGATTCGAAACATGTAATCGCCAAAATATTATGCAGTAAATAAAAAGACATATTTGGATAGTTCTGATTGCACCAACACATTTGTGTGGTCTAGAATACATCACCATTTGTATAAATAAGGGCATGTGTTATAGAGAAAATACATCTCACAAAAATGTCTCTTTATCAATTTCTGATTAAGGCAAAAGTGTATTACAACGACAACAACCCTCATGTTGAATTCAAGCTTCCAAATGGCTCTGAATCCTTTGACACCTTGAAAGAAACATTGAATAATTTATTGTCTTATTCCGGTAATAGAAGGGTGACAAAGGTAGAATTTCTTGAGGATTCGATTGATACAAATGGAAGGGTGAAATACAACATAATTGAGTTGAAAAATGATGAAGATGTGAAGGCCACATGTGGAAATCATATTTCCATAGGATAACCAAAGGTATGATCGAGTTAGATGCGTAGATCCGAAGATCCTTCAATGACATAATGAATATGTTGAAACGTCTAGAGTCATCCGGAAGTGCCTATGCTTTCATGTGTAGTTGCTTCAGGGTTATGTTTGTTGTACTATTTTATGTTATGTTCATCATCGATTCGAAACATGTAATCGCCAAAATATTATGCAGTAAATAAAAAATTTGTGTGTCACAAAATATAATACAACCAAAATAAAACAGATTTACATAGGCCCTCCACGGGCTACGCCGACTAGTCTAGCTTAACCTCTATAGAGTCTCTTTTCCATACCTATGTTACTTACATTATTTCATTTTATGCATCATATATTCTCAATTAATAGGTCTATTAATCGAGTCTTTCCTTTATTGTTGCTCTCCTTAGCATCGATGTATATGTACGGTTTCCCCTTACCGAAAGTCGAGATACCCTCATTGTATTTGTATGATTTCCTCTTACTAGAAATCTAGATACCCTCATTGTATCTATATGATTCCCCTAACCGGAAAATTTGGATACCCTCATTGAACATATTCCTCCCAGCTTAGAGTTTAGTCACAAATCTAATTACGACCCGCTTGTTACGATTTAGCATATGGATTACCATTTCTAATTACGACCCTTAAGATTGGAATTCAGAAATGTATAACTAATTACGGCTCCCTCTCGGTCGATTAACACGATATCTCATTACATTGGCATCGAAATATAACATTTATCATTCACATAGAAATCATATATAACACATTCAAGTATATTTTAATTATCGTCATAAGGTAGCCCCTTAAAATGGATTTCCAACGCTTCTAATCCCATCCTGTCCCGAGTTATGGAACTCATGATACAAAAAAGTTTTGTTTTCCCAAAATTTTACCTCAAGAATCCTGCCTAGTGATCTGCTTTCGTGCACGGGTCAAAAATGAGTAAATTTAAAATGTCATTATGGTAACGACAATTCGAGTATCTTATCGCGATGACTCTTGTTTGATTAACCAATTGAAATCGGTTTTTGGGGGATTGTTTAGTTTTAATTTCGATTTAGAAAACAAGGGAAAATGATTAAAATAAGTGATTATGAAAATAAGTTAATCTACTGTTTCAGTTCCTACCTATCATCAATTACTATAACTTCACTAACCTAAGTGAATTTTATTTATATTCGATCACAAAATCAATCAACAAGAGAGAATGAAATTAAAAGAATTATATTTCCTTTTCAATGAATTAAACAAACAGTTAAGAAATAAGTGAATTAACGAATTAGGCAAACGATAACACACAATCAAATTTATGGAACATAAATCAATCGCATCAACAAAAATACTCTATGATAATTCGAATTAAGAAAATAAATCGCATAAAACATGATTTATATGAATAGTAATTGAATTATAAAATTATATTAATCTCAAGAACCGAAACCTATATATAGCAGATCAACTCCGAGGAATTAGTTCTCCATAGCAATTCGTACAAAGCTTCTGAATTATTTTTGTGAACAGTAAAACTAGACAGCGTGAACAGTAGCTCGGCAACCTAGGTATAGGAAAACATAGAATTTTGGTTCTAACCCAATCGGATCGAAAAACATAACAAACCCGGTCCAAAATTAATTATTTCTTAAGTCTGTAACTTCAATAAATTATTCGAGGCTTTTACATTCTGAATCAGCTTTTGTCTTCAACATGAAATGTGTAGCTCTTTCTCTAAGCTTTCCAACGCATATCAGAACACATCAATCCTATTTTCGTAGCTCCATTTATAAGTTTCCCAAAAAAACTGCTTATGCTGAAAATAAAATACGAAATTAAATAAAGGCAAAAATAAACTAAAATATGAAAACACAATAAAATAGTAAAATAAAAAATAAACTAAGAAACGCCTAAGTAAAATCATAGAAGAATATGCATCAAAATGCATTGATCACCTAACGATGTCGAAGCAAGGTCTAGTGAGATGTGTAACACCCCAGTTCTACCCAACGTTTATTATTTAAAACAGAGTGCCAAAGATTTCAACAATATGTGGCATTACATTCATAATCAAACCGTCAACTTAAAAAGCATATCATAATGGATGCATAACACATATTAATTCAAGGAATTTATAATAATTATTTATCCTTCAAAAATACTTCATATTTATTCAAAAACTACGCAGCGGATTCGTAATATTTTCAAAACTCCAAACGAAATATAGCATCTTCCAAACAACTTAATTCAAGGAACAATTCTCAAAGTATTAACATCAACAATGCAACGGAATAATATAAAATCAAATATGCATTCATTCCCTCCCCCCTCCCGAGTGCTACGTATCAGAGCGACAACGCAATAAGCAACTAAATTCCTTACTCCTCGTTACCTGCACGTTACCAATATAAAGGTAACGACCAACAAAATAGAAAGGGTGAGATATCTACCAATATAAACAGGTGTATGATAAATAATATATTAGGATTAATTCGTACAAAATTACCACATCACAAATAACACGTCACAATAAATTCTCAATCAATCAACAACACAACACTACTTCATCGTTAGCAACAACATATAATTATTTCGCAATTAACAACGACATGACTTCAAATGCGACTCAAACAATGCACATGCATGTGGTACCGGTGGAATAAACTCTCTTCACTAAATTGCCAGTTATTAGAGGCACAAGACATAAGCCTTCTTCACAAATCCGCCAATACAAGCCTTCACAAATGCAAAAATGAAATGCGATGCTACAACATGCAAATAACAACATAAATTCACTTCATAAGGCATACGCCTATCTCACTATTATTACCAATAATCAGAGGTAATTATCGTCACTGAAAACACCTCTGCAACTTCACATAACTCAACATACAACAACATATTCATCGTTAATTATTCGCAAACACAATCAACAACACAATACATTCACACAAATTCAACAAAATAAACAATCATAATCATCTATTAAAATATACAAATCATTCCGACCATTTTTAATTAATTCCGGACATTTAATTATACCGCTTAATTTTACAACTGACATGACTCCAAACAATTTTTAGGAATAATTATTTAAGAAAAATAAGTATTAAAACTTTTTTTAGTGAGTGTTTGTGTTATTTAGTCGTGTAACTTTACGAAAAAGTCGTTTTGTTTTTACAACACTCAGTTTACACAAACGTGATTTGACGATTTTTTTAGACTTCCTCTTTTTCGCACTTTGAAACTTCAAGACTTGTCAGGTAATCCAATCATATAAACACTTGCTTGAATTATTATTGGATATGGCGCTTGATATTTATGTCAATGGAATTGATTACGGAATATTTGGTTATTATTGACAGAATAATGGCATGATGATTTCCTTATTATTACAAAATATTATTTATTATTAGCTATATTATTTTAGTATCTTCGTTGTTATAGAAATAGATTGTATACACTATATATAGAGAGAGGAATAATATAGGAAGGGAACACACAATTTTACGATACATTTTCTTATTTCACAAGGTATCAGTCAAGGATTCGATCTTACCGTAGTTCAGTCTTAGTCTCTTGTCTTCTCAAGTCTGCCCAGATCTAGTTTCTTGTACTTTCTTGTCATTTTTCTCGTCCTCATCTCGACCGGAAAAGTATGAAAAAATTTATATTTTGTTCATTCACTTGAATGACAAGAACTACTCAGCTTGGGCATTTCAGTTTCAGATATTTGTCACGGGTAAGGATCTTTGGGATCATGTTGACGACACCAAACCTACTCCTGACAAAGAGAAGCAGAAGGAAGAACATGCCAATTGGGTAGTCAAAGATGCTCAAGTCATGGCATGGATCATAGGCTCTGTTGATTCTATCATTGTTCTCAATCTTCAGCCATTTAACACTGCAACAAAGATATGGGCCTAGCTAAAGAAGGTATACAACCAAAATAACGCAGCTCCTAGATTCCAGCTAGAACACGACATTTCCATTTCTCAACGGGATAGTCTCTCAATTTCGGAATGTTATTCTCATTTTATGAATCTTTGGTCTGAATACACGAACATTGTCTATAAAGATTAGTCAACTACTGATCAAATTGCAGTGCAAAAAGTTCATGAAACTACTCAAAAAGATCAATTTCTTATGAGATTGAGATATGATTTTGAAGGTATCCGGTCCAATATCATGAATAGAGTCAATTTCCCCACCTTGGATGCATTCTTTAATGAGCTTCTTTGTGAGGAACAATGCCTCCTAACTCAAACAACAATGGAACAACATAAATCGTCTTCTATTCCAGTTTCATACGTTGTACAAGGCAAGCCTAGAGGACGAGATATGTGTGTTGTCCAATGTTTCTGCTGCAAAGGACTTGGACATTTTGCTTCACACTGTCCTAACAAGTTCTGTAACTACTGCAAAAAAATGTGGTCACATCATTAAGGAATGCTCTATAAGACCACCTAAGAAAACTGTACCTGCTTTTACTACCTCTGTTGGTTCCTCTTGTGCCACTGATTGTATGGATTAGGTTGCTTCCATCAATGTCCAGAACATGACACCTGAAATAGTTCAACAAATGATAATTTCAACTTTTTCTGCTTTAGAAATTTCAGGTAAACCTTCTTTTCCGTTTTCTCCTTGGTATTTTGACTCTGGAGCCACCAATCATATGACCAACAATATTGATACTCTTACTAACATTACAAGGTGGTCCTCCCTACTAAGTTATAACTTATTCATTAAAGTTATCTCTTCTCCAAGTGGGCATGTCTATTTCTATGATAAGAATTACATCTAAGTCGTATACTATTTTAATTGGTGTCTCCTTCGAGGAGGAGTCGGGTGTCGTGTGATAAGACCACAATGCATATTGCTCTCAGTTAAAATATATTAAGTAGAAGTTTGGGGTGAAAGAAATATATTGGCATTAATAATACTAATAATATTTTAGTTTTTATCTCATATAGTTTTTCTGATCATAACCATTTTCCTTCTTCTGACTTCTTCTTGATCACGTAGAGGGTGGCCGTTTTAGCTGATTAAGATTCATATTTAGCTTGAGGATGCTCAATTAAGACGAATTTGGTATGGATTCTTAAGTGCGGAAAATTCCATCCCTATGTGGCTTCTGCACACGCCTTTGTGAATCCCCATCAGTACCAATGTTGTCTCATTTTCGTAGAGGAACCTCAACATTGGTGTTGCTATTTCCATTTTGTATAACGTTGTTGCAACCAAAGTATATTTTGAAGATATATTTTATTTGTTTTTCTTGCCTCCTCTTCATTTGAAGGAAAACTCTCACTTTTAAATTTTTCTTAGGATTACACGTTTATCGAAGGAAAACGCTTACTTTGAAATTTTTCTTGGTTTCTTTGTGCTAACGAGTTTTGAAAGTAGATCTTTTTGAGAGTTTTGTGCTACGAACCTTGTCTCTTTCATCTTTTAGACTTTCTCATCAACAACTAATCTCATTTCCTCTCCCATTTTTTTTGTTTCTTTTGTATAGCTGGTTTAATGGCGGTGGTTAGGGTGAGGTGGTGAATGATAATATCTGCATCTATTACCGACATATCAGAAGGACTCCGTGTGGATCGATCAACATTTCTCGGGAGCACAAATTTAAGACTAACGTTTGTTCTAGGGGTGGTTGTCAGCCCATGCCATTATGTTTATTTTTTATGAGGTTATCTTGATCGCATTTCCTTGTCTACCTCTTGATCTCATAACTTCTCGTTGTCTAAAGGATACATCATGGTTATGTTGTATGAAGAATGAGCATTTACTAGAAGGTATCACCTACTCCGAAAGTTGCTATAATGGAGATGTATTATCATACTTGTATCTATTTGTGTGAGAAGCCTACTATGGAACTTTTAAAGGGCTGCAAATATTCAAGATCTAGTTGGAACCATTCAAAGGTGTCCCAATAAAGGACGTCAGTAGAAATGTAGGGGGTCTGAGAGGACTCTTTTTACGTCCCATCTGTATAGTATAAGGTGTTGAGAATCATACTTGTTGAAACTGAACACTAATATAAAATTTAGAGAGAAATCACTTATTGAATTGAAAGCAAACTGTTGGCTATATAGCCTTACAAATTGAAAAATTGAAACAGTTGCAACAGTCCACGTTTTACCGCCTAGAACGTGGAATGAGTCACTGAGAGAAAGATTCTAATTCCTATTCAAGTGCTGTCACTTCCCTAAAGAATAGGACATTACTTAACAGACTGTCAAACATAAAACAAATAAATATTAAAGAATAAATATTGTAAATCTAACATTCCCTCCCTTAAACTATATGCAACAAGCATTTAGTTTACCGCTGAAGCTTCAACCATTCCCAGCATATTTCGAAGTTTCAGAAATTGTGCTAATTTGAGAGGTTTTGTCATGATATCTGCAACTTGTTCTTGAGATTTACAGTAGCTCAACTCCACAACATTATCCCTTGTCAAATCTCTAAGGAAATGAAACCTTATGTCAATGTGTTTGCTTCTACCATGAAAAACTGGATTCTTTGACAGCTTTATAGTAGAGTTATTGTCACACTGAATTAGAGTACTCTTCTCCTCTTTGTGACCAAGTTTCTCTAACACCCTTCTCATCCAAACACACTGACAAGCACAAGATGCAGCGACTATGTACTCAGCCTCTGTAGTCAACAGTGTCACAACAGGCTGTTTTTTAGAAGACCACGAAACTGCTCCCGAACCAAGTAAAAAAACAGAGCCCGAAGTACTTCTCCGATCATCTAAATCACCAGCAAAATCACTATCAACATAAGTCAACAAATTTGTGCAACCTTCCTTCTTGTAGAAAATTCCAAGCTCAGTGGTACCTTTTAAATACCTTAGTATTCTTTTTGCTGCAAGCCAATGAGATTCAGTTGGACAAGACATGAATCTACTAATAAGACTCACCCCATACGTCAAATCAGTCGTAGCCAAGTACATTAGGCGCCAACAACTTGTTTGAACAAGGTTTCATCAAATTTGGTTCCAGCTTCATCTTTTGACAACTTTGTGCCTGGAACTATAGGATTATTTACTGAATTACTCTCTTCCATTCCAAACCTTGATAAAATTTCACGAGCATACTTTCTTTGACAAATAAAAATTCCATGAGAACTCTGCAGCACTTCAACACCAAGAAAGTATCTCATCTTCCCCAAATCCGACATGTCAAATTCCAACATCATCGAATTCTTAAATTCTTCACACATACTTTTATCATTTCCATATATTAAATCATCAACATAAAGGCTTACTATTTTACCTACTCTTTTGACTTTGTGAACAAAGTGTGTTCACAAAACACCTTTCAAAGCCTTCTCGAACAAAGAAAGCCTTTATCTTGCTATACCATGCTCTTGGTGCTTGCTTCAAGCCATACAACGCCTTTCTTAACTTGTAGACTTTGCCTTCTTCACCTTTCTTCTCATATCCCAGCGGTTGTTGCACAAACACTTCTTCATTTAGTTCACCGTGAAGGAACGCACTCTTTACGTCAAGCTGAAGAACATTCCAACTATTTTGAGCTGTTAGTTCCCATGTCTTGTTCTTTTCTATTGACTCAATCTCGGCCATCGTCCCTCCACTTCTTGCTCTTGATGCCTCTTCAAATGAAAGTGGGTCATTTTCAGTGAGCATTATCATTGCATTCAAACCATCTTCATCTGACAAACCTTCACCAGTTTCATAATCTTCCATCCAAAACGGTGGCTTTCTTACCCTCCCTTCATTAGTAATTAGTGGTTCCTCCTCATGTGATTCACTAGATGTTGAACTAGATTCACTTGAGTTTCTTGTATTAGTAACAGCGCCACCATCTTCGTCTTCATTGCTCTCTACTCGTTCAATGTCATTCTCAAAATCATCTTTGCACTCTAAGGCATCCAGCTTGCATTCATCTTTGCTTTTGTCCCAATTCCAGCATTCATTTTCCTCAAAAACCACATCCTTGCTAATGATGATCTTCTTTGAAGCCGGATCATATAATTTGTAGGCCTTTGATTCATCACTTACTCCCAACAAAACACATTTCTTACTCTTGTCATCTAGTTTACTTCTTTTTTGGTCTGGAACGTGTGCATGAGCTACACACCCAAACACTCGAAAGTAGCCAATTGTTGGCTTCACGCCACTCCATGCCTCTTATGGAGTTTTGTTTTGCACTGCCACAGTAGGACATCTATTGAGGATATGCACACTCCATTTTACAGCTTCCGGCCAAAACATTTTAGGAACCTGTTTCTCGGCTAACATAGAGCGCACCATGTTCATGATTGTCCTGTTTTTTCTCTCAGCAACTCCGTTTTGTTGTGGAGTATAGGCTGTTGTCAGTTGTCGGGATATGCCTTGAGCTTTGTAAAATTCTTCAAACTCATTTAAGGTAAATTCACCGCTCTATCATCCTAGAGAGGTGATATATTCACGGACTCCTTTTCAACACAAGCTTTAAAATTCCTAAACATAGCAAAAGCCTCAGATTTTTCATGTAAGAAGTAAATCCAAGTTTTACGAGTGAAATCATCTATAAAACTTAGAATGTACCTCTTGTTGCCATTTGAATTTGGTTTAATGGGTCCACATATGTCTGCATGCACGAGTTGCAGCTTGTTTGATGCTCTCCATAAGCTCTTTTCTAATATAGTCTCTATGTTGCGGTTAAACACTCTGTGCACAGCCTTTTTGGAATCTTGAGTGAAGGCAACCCATTAACCATCTTCTTATAAAAAGTGTCCTAAGTCCCTTGTAGCTCAAGTGACCATACCGACAATGCCAAAGGTAAGATTCATTTTCTAAGTGTTGAAATTTGAGGAGTGATAAATCGTAACTTCCGAGCTCTGTAATTTTTTATCCGTTTTCCGAATGGACTCGATTTCTTCAGCAAAGTTGTAGATTGCCATTAAATGAACAACTTTGATGTTGAACTTAATTCGAATCGACGCCGAAACACGTGGAAATTGCCTCCAAGTTGAGCACTTGAACACCTTAAAAAAACACTTAAAATTTTACTAAGTGTAAACTTCAAAAGTTACGAACATCCAACTTCGGAGCTTTATAACTCGAAATCCGGGCATTTCTGGAAAAAAATTCACAAGGACAAAGTCGGAGTACGAAATGCGCTCTTTCCAACGACTATCAATTCACAAATTTCGACCACAGACGGATAAGATTGCAACATGGTCTCGTGAACACAAAGTACTTAAAACTTAGAAAATTTTCTAAGTCCAAGATTACTTAAAATGCAAGAAACCTCATTTTACCCGATTCTTCCGACTTTTCTCAACAAATGATCGCATTTTCTCAAATGTCAATTTTGACAATAATTTTGACCGAAATTCACCGTCAAACTTTGACTTTTGTTGACTTTTTGATACATGCACTCAAATATCATTTTATCCGTCCGTTCTTAATTTTCTGATGAATCGCGTGGATCGATAAGTCGTATACTGACACTTCACCATTCACAGAAGACCGTAGAATCAATTTGGGTTCAAATATCCGACCACAACACACTGTAGCTCGAGACTGTAATCAACATCCATATGATAGGCAATCAGAACCTCAAAACTCCAATTCTCGATAGGTAATCAGAAGCTTCTAACACACAATCTTGCGTATTGAGATGACGCTCGAAATAACAGAACCTCAGATATCCAGTTTTTGAGAACCAAACCTCTTCTTCAGAATTGTACAGGTTCACACGATTTAGAAAAACCCTGAACCCATGATCAATGCATGAATGATATGTATGCGATGCACCTATTAATTAAGTATTAGCCAATTATTTATTAACAAAATGAAGAGGGCGAATTTTGGGGTGCAACAGCTGCCCCTATTCAATCTTCTTCGACCAGAGGGTGAGATTGGCGCAAGCCTTCCGAACCAAACAGTTAGAAGATGATTGAATACTTAAATGAACCGTAAAATTCGCGCTCTGAAGGCGAGCGGACATTATTATATTTTGGATTTTCTGTTTGAACATATGCACTGGAGAGACATAAGGAGGACACACTCATACTAACGAACTCGGGCATTCCGCTCACGAGAACAATTGTATGAAGTGACACACCGTAGATAATGAAGAGGACACCGTGAAAGGCGACTCGGTGAGGATTAGAAATGAAGGAGACAAATTCATACAACCGAACTCGGGCATTCCGCTCACGAACAATTATATTGAAACGACCCATCAAGGATGATGCATAAAGATGTGAAGAGGGAAAACTTATACACGCGAACTCGGGCATTCCGCTCACGAGAACAAATGTATTAAAACGACCCTCTAGGGATGATACAGAAGACACCCATGAAAGAGCGACTTACTGAAAATGAGAATAACCAATGATCTTCGGCACGAAGAGCTTGTTAACTTCGCGGACCAATGGAAAAGAGGACACCTGACACGGTGGGCTCAAAAGGGAGAAGACGTCGGGCAATGACGAACTTCAAACATAGATCCTCGGCACGAAGAGCTTGTTAACTTCGCGGACCTAAACAAAGAGAACTCAATAAAGGAGGAAGAACGTCACTCCAAACATAGACCCTCGGAACGAAGAGCTAGTTAACTTCGCGGATCTAGGTAAATGAGAACCCAACAAGGTGGAAGACATAAAGCTTCCGAGCATAGACCCTCGGCACGAAGAGCTTGTTAACTTCGCGGATCTAGGCACAAGAGAACTCAACAAGAAAGGAGAAACGACTGTTGATTAGACGAAACTCAAATACAGATCCTCGACACGAAGAGCTTGTTAACTTCGCGGATCTGAAACAAGTGAGAACTCCACATGGAGGGTAAACACCACTCCAAACATAAACCCTCGGCACGAAGAGCTAGTTAACTCCAGACGTAAATGAGAACACCTGACCACGGTGAACTCAACAAGTAAGGAGAAACGACTGTGGATTAGACGAACTCCAAACATAGATCCTCGGCACGAAGAGCTAGTTAACTTCGCGGATCTGAAACAATGATAACTCAATAAGGAGGAAGGACATCACTCCTGACATAGACCTTCGGCACGGAGAGCTTGTTAACTTCGCAGATCTAAGAAAATGAGAACTCAATAAGGAGGAAGAACAATCACTCCAAATATAGACCCTCAGCACGAAGAGCTAGTTAACTTCGCAGGTCTAAGAAAATGAGGACACGTGACCACGGTGAACTCAACAGGGGAAGAAGACGTCCTAAGACGAACTTCAAAAATAGATCTTTGCACGAAGAGCTAGTTAACTTCAGCAGATCTAAACAAAGAGATAACACCAAGATGGTGAAATCACAAGGAGAGGACGTCAAACAAAGGCGAACTCACAAGAGAAACATCCATACAAGGATGAGCTCGTTGGGGATAAGAAAACATCTGTACAAATATGAACTCATTGGGAATAAGAAACATTTGTACAAAGATGAACTTACGAGGGAAAGAGACCGATTGAGAGGACTCTAACAAAGATTGCCACCATGTCGGGCTTTAAAAGGTGCATGCAACGCACAAGAACTATAATATCCCTCGGCCAAAGGCGGGTATAATTCTTCAAGAGTGGCAATTATCGAATTACCACACCAAGCATGGATACTCAAATACTTGAAAAGTAAGAAAGGTTGAATAGACTCTTACTCACACTCTAACGACGAGACAAATACGGGTAACATAGCCAAAGGCTTGCATAAGCAAGGAAAGTTTATGACTTCTCGGGAAAAGGGTGACAACCGACGTGGATCGAGATAGTCACGAAAACTCCACGAGAGAGAATGAGTTCCCATAAGACACTCAATTTAAGTGACAATTAGGAAAAAGAACTCCATTGAGAAAACATCTTGAGGGTAGACTACATAGATTTTGTTTATTTTCTGGATATACATAATTGGCAAACACTTAATATGCATGTTTGAATTTTTATGGCGTAATGCTCCCAATCAATGGAATGCTACGCGTTTAGAATGATGCAATATAATGAATGCATGCTTGAATGGTTAAATGAGAAGTAACAATAACGATGATCGGCTGTTGAGGAGCCATTAACATCCAAGAGAGAGGTACCACTGGGGAGTGGATTTTGGAGAACACTTGCAAAAATAATTTGCAATTCCAATATGGGAAGCGTTCTTCACTTGGGGAGAATCAAATTGGACCTCAATCAAATCTTGGCTTCCTGGGGAGAGAGTAGTTAACCTTCACTGGGGATACGGAAAACTTCTCTAGAGAATTCTCCTACTTTCACTAGGGAATTTGGAAGACTTCATGGGGAATTCTGAGAGAAACTCCGCTGGGGAGCACGACTTCACGGGGAAATTCGCAAACATCTGCGAGCAACCATTAGCATCTTGAATAAGTCAAATAGCATTAGACTTCATCGGGGAATCAATCCTCTTATGAGGATATGAAGCTTTTAAACCAAGAATCCACCAGGAGAACATAACAACTTTTGTCTCCAAGAATAAAGATCTCAATAGCAAGACCACTGGGAGACTTGACGAGGAATGCATATCGGTGTAGCGATACCGAAAATAAATGATTAATCTTCATGGGAAGGAAATCGATTCGGATAGAAGCTCCACTAGGGAATACATTCAGATATTCAAATCCACTGGGGAAACAAATATTCTTGTCCCTACACGGCTGACCCGAGAATATAACTCCTGAAGATGCTCAAAATAACTTCAAATGGAAGAATGCGACTTATACCGGGGAATAGAATTAATTGACCGGGGCGCGATTCACAATGGAAACTTTGATGTGACAAGACACTGTTCACTAGAGAATATGATAACAATCATCTGTCAAGCATACTCACTGGGGATATCAACCCTAAGTCAACAGCTCAAACACCATCTTCACTGAGAATAAAAAGCGAGAACCTTCTATTGAGAATGATTTGGGAATTCAATGGACATCCACTGGGGAATTTATCCTGGAATAGGTATCAACGACCTCACCGGGGATTTACCTGAAATTGGTACCCATAACTTGCATTGGGGATTATGATAATGTCAACATGTCGAAGTATGTATCATCGGGGAACTAATCAACCCACAGCCCTTATGGCGATAAATTTTGCTTGAGAACCGCCTCACTGGGGATAAGCCTCAACCAACATCGAGACTTATACTGGGGAGTACGACAACATGAATATGTCGAAGCACGAATCACTGGTAACAAGATCATTCTATCAGGACTTTCTGGAAATAAATCCTTCTTGAGAATTGGCTCCACAGGGGATGAACCTGGATTGAGATGTACTCTTCATTGGGGAAATGGTACTATACTGATAACCCATCACATACCTGCAAGTTGCAAGTCCTAACAATATCTCCAAGCACAGAGTGAATTATAGAGAGACAACTTGCCCCTGCATCTTCGAATTCTAAAAAGATTCTTCTTTGATCAACGGATTCTCAGAGAGATTAAGCCTTGGCATAAATGCCCCAGTTTGATTGAACTTTGAGGGATATAATCCCGAATTGAATGCCTCAGATTAATCATCACTTGAGAGATTTCTGAATCTCGACATAACTTCACCGGATCGATCATCACTTTGAGAGATTGTGAAAATCTCGATGTAACTGCCCCGGTTTAATCATAATTCAACTCCACAGAGCATTAACATGTTTCTTCACCCTTCAGGGCAATCAAACACTAAGATAATTCTCCTCAAAAGAGTACCATCATTGGGATATTTCCCCTACTTCGCGGGGTTTCAATAATTCAATTCTTCACCTCGTGCTCTCAGAGAGATGAGAGACTCATAGATTTTGACGACCAAACCTCATCAGGGTAATTGTCTTATATCTGGAATGCAGGCTGACACACAATTGTGCTTCTCAACATGATTTGCTTCGTGCTCAAGTAGACATTTTAAGCGATCAACCCCTCGGGAACAAATGAAAGTGATATGCAATAGCTCAATAAAAACTTTCAAGCAATCAAAACTTCCACACAACATATTCCAAATCATCTTCAAATTGGTATTCTTATACTCAACAGAGTCAAAAGAAAGCATGCCCCAGATTAAGAACACTCTTCAAAAAAATGGTTCAATCTTCAACACATCCTTGAAGAAATTTATCTCTCGGGATAATCAAGTTTTTCATCTGATGCTCATTGTGCAAGCTTACTCGATGTTTAATCACTTATTCATATGCAAAGAATATTTTATTCTATGAATAATAATTCTAATGCAAATCATATGCTTGTCTTGAAAATAAAAACATTTATTGAAAAGATGTTAAAACATCGAATTTTTGTTCAAATAAAGTAATAAACGATGGAGTGATACCAACTCAAAATTTAGCAAGCCACCTAGGAGTCAGGATACCGTATTCTCGTTACAGTTTAGCTTTCAAATTAACCCATGCTTCAATTAGGGCTTTTAAGGGTTGTAACGTGGCTTGGTTCACGGTTTTTTTTTAGAAAAAAAAAGATTTAAGGCTCAAAATATTTGGTGCCCACCCACTCTCCGTGATGTTCTCCAATCCTAAGTTCAATTAACTCAATACGAGCATCCACCTTTCACAGGGAGTTTACAATAATCGGGGGAACCAATGAGGTATCTTCTTTTCGGACATGGTAGTCACTCACCTCTTTCATTTAATATTTGATCACACGACCTTGTTCTTTGATTTGCAATATCATATTCTTTCTTTTATTTTCTTTTCCTTGCTTTTCATCATTTTTTTTTCTTCTTTTTTTTTCTTTGAACAAGTCGTATGAAACTAAGTCATTCGACTCTTTGTTAAGGTGTGACTACCTTATTCTTTGATGGAAAATGAATACCCATTGGGGGTTTTTCCATCTTCTCGACCTCTTGATAAATGAAGGATAACAATTATGGTTGATCCTTGAATGTACTCTCCTGATGAGTTTTAAATGCTCGATCAGGTTAATTGAACATTACCCTGCCCCAGGTTAAAAATGAGGGTTTTTTTAATAGAAAAGAAACTCCTACTTCAAGGCTCAAAGGGGTTAACAAGGGTTTCACTTCCTTATATCTCCGGTGTTTGGGAATTTGAAACAATGCCTGTACATCATCAGCAAGGTTTTTATTCAGAAGCAATACCATTTGAGATTCTTGGTATATTGATCATCATCCTCCCTACAGAGGCTTTGCTTTATTCACAAGAGTTGAGCATCAAAAGCATTTAAAACAATTAAGAGTGAATAGAAATGGATCAATTCAAGACAAACATATTCAATGCATTATTATTAATATTCAAGAATGAACAAGTTTGCATACACGTAAGTAATGAACAAACAAGAAATATTACAAAATGAGAATGCAAAATAAAACTGAAAATTTCCATTGCTGAGGAGAGTAGTCTCCGAATGGGCTTGTTGCTTCAGACGATGCCTTTTGAAGTCTTGACATTCAGTGAGTCAAAGGAGCACCCAAATCTGACCATCCGGTGTGAATCTGATAACCTTTACGTCAAGCAGATCTTGCACTTTATCTTTCAAGGATTTACAACCTTCTGG
Source organism: Vicia sativa (assembly GCA_021764765.1). Taxonomy (NCBI): domain Eukaryota; kingdom Viridiplantae; phylum Streptophyta; class Magnoliopsida; order Fabales; family Fabaceae; genus Vicia; species Vicia sativa. The sequence goes on from CM038797.1 coordinate 146,436,535, forward strand.
ATGGACCATGCAATCTTCACAATTAATACCACAACCTGGGAATACACCATTTCTCAACAAACGCTCTTTCACAGAGGATAAAGGAGTTGTCAGCAGATTCACCTCTTTAACCGGGTTCAAACTTCCATCCTCAACAATAGCAAGTGGGAAAACAGTTCAGCATAAGATATCGGGAGAGGATCAAATTTCCTTGGCACCTTTGGCCGTTGATTATCTTGCTTGGAAGCATAAGTTTGCTTTTGAGGTGTAGCAGCAGGCAGCCAAAATAGTCGCATAGGCACTTGGGGTAACATTTATTTGCACACTCAAACCCGTGGGAGTAAACAGAATTTTCCCTTCATCAAGTAAATCTTGAACTTTATGTTTCAATGCCATACAGTTCTCAGTATTGTGACAAGGTGCCCCAGAATGGAAATCACACCTAGCATTTTCATCATAATCATGCAGAAGCTTTCCATGCATCGTGAAAATTTGGAGCTTAACCAATTGAAACTTAAGTAATTGAGGAAGTAATTGAGCATATAGCATCGGAATGGGATCAAATTGCCTCTCAGGTTGTGACGATCCTGGTTGATGACCTTTACCCTTTGGATCTTTCTGAGCACCAGAAATTGTTTCTGGATGAGCATACTCCGGAACACAAGGTGGTAGAGGAGATGTAAGCCCTGATTCAAGACTTGAGGAAGCCCCAAAAGTATAAGGAGGAATAGAAACTCTTGTTGCGGAAGCGGGTGTCGGTTTGTCTTCCTTTTTCAACACAATATTCAACATTTTCATAACAAAACTCAACTGAGTCTTCAACTGGTGGTTCTCCTCTCTCAAGAACTCGTGTCCACTAACCAAATCTTGTATGTCTAGCATCAAAAACGCCATTTGTTCTTTCATTTCATCCAATTCCCCACGAAGTTGTTCCATCACTTAAATCTGATCGGATCGTAGAGTGGTAAGAAGTCAAGATTTGTAATTTTGCAAAGACAATATCATGTCTGAATAAGAGAAATCCCCAAGTTTCGAACATTAAATGCATGAAATGAATGGATATGATATTATGACATTTCTTTTGAAAAATAAACATGCTATGCAAGTGCATTAACCATGTTCAAAATTTCCATTTAGAATATGTACAATCCATTGAATAATGGCTGCATAATCTCTGAACAATCTAAATATCACAGGATCAAAGGTTCGGCTCAAATTCAGAATACCATAGAAGAACCAAGTCTGAATATCATAGGATCAAAGGTCCGACATCATTTCAGAATGTCACAGAAAATACCAGAAAACCAGGTGTCACGAACCAAGTATCATAAGCCACATGGTCATCAATAACAAAACGTCACATAAGGACCAATACAATCACCATCAGAATAAATAGTCACCATCAGAACATAGTCACCATTTGTACCTGTTCAAAATATTCCCGCCCCACTCACAGGTGTAATCTAGGCCAGGGTAAGGTCAAGGGGTGACTCAGAGTCGATAGTCTCCCGCTAAGTAATATCATCGTAACACCTACGTGATGATGATAATACCGCGTCGAACCTCGTCGGCGTGGAACCACATGAATGCGCTTATTTTGGACCTCACGTCTCATAGCAATCATCGTCCACTCTAGTCTATGTGTTCCTATATGTCACTCATACTTTGTGTATTGGGCCTTTTACCTCATGGTAACACCCACCCAATCAAGATAAAACCACCAAAGAAGACACAAGATATGAAAGCAATAAATATGCCACATAGAATGCAATGCAAGCATACAAAGGATGATGCGATAAAGGTAAATAAATAAACAAATAAATAAACACCAATAGACATGAAAATAAAAGCTAGGATCGACTCGATCGGACCAGACAGTCCACGATCCCTGAAGTCGCCAGTGAAACAACCGGTGAACATCATCCGATAACCGTATCAATGAAGTCGCCATCGAACGTTTTTATCTCGCAAGAAAGGCAAACGATCGCAAAAACCTAAAGGGATAAGGCACGGTCTTGCGACCGAGATAGGGTAAGGGAATCTATTACGCAAGGAAGGTATTAGCACCCCACCGTAGTACTACGGTATCCACTTCTTTTACATCTAATGGGTGTGTTTATATTTATTTACTGCTTAATTGTTATATCTGAATGCTAAAAAAGAATGCATGTGAAAGAAAATAAAATAAAGGAAACACGGGGAAAAGAAGGAAATATTTACAAAGTTCGCTCGGTCGAGCCCCGTGACAAGATGCCTACGTATTCCCGCGTGCAATGGGAAAGTCAGAGCGCCGTAGTTCGGCTCATATGTTTTGATGGGTTATGTGTTTTTTAATTATGAAAAATAATTTAAAAAAACAAAAGGAAACCCGTAGGCAAAAAAGTTTGTATTGGTTGGTTGCTTTTACCTCGAAAAAGGAGTTTGAACCATTATTAAGTGTTTTAATTTGCAAAAGAAAAAGAAAATAATTTTTAGTTTTATTAAATGCATGAATGCAAAAGAAACTGTAAAACAAACAAGGGAAACTATCTAATGATATCCCTAATGTCATCATGCATGGATTACATCCTAAGGTCTAACTCGAATCACTAACTAAGGTAGAGTCGAGAGAATCCTAAAGGAACATGCAAAGGTTTACCACCTAGATCTATGTCTATCTCGAATCACCAGCTAGAATGGAGTCAAGACGACAAACAGAGGGAAAATGTTTACAACCTAAGTCTATGTCCATCTCGAATCACTAACTAAAGTAGAGTCAAGACGACAAAAGGATAAGCAAAAAGTGCTTTGACGAAACACAAACAATGCAATGCGAAAACAAATGGCACACAAGCGAAAGGAGGAAGTCCCATAGCCTCGAGAACGAGCATACCGTGAGTCAACCAGAGCCGACACATCCAATTCCTGTTGAAGAGCAAATGATGCGAGTTACGCAATAAATGCGAACCCGTGAAAGCGTGGAGAGTCGAATAGGGAACTCTTGCCACTTTTATTATTGACTCGATAAAAAAGCAACACGATTCGCGTGTGCGTGACACGGACTAGAACTGCGGGGTTCGTTCGACCCTACCGCTTGCCCATATATCAATGACTCGATGACGAAATATAAAAGCGGGACTTCGCTTAGTGGTACCACGTCGGTGTCCTAACCACCGACCTATGCAAGCACAAATGTAAACACTATCGAGAATTACCTCCTATGCGATGGAGGATTTAAAACAAACCAAACACAATTAGAACCGAATTGCCCAAAGCGGGTCTTTAAATAAACCGAGGGTTCCAACATGCTCCAACTAAAGCCCCTTCATACATCTCTATTCCTACTTCATGGCAAGGAAAGCGGAAATCCTACTCTCATGCTCTCTAGAAGCGGTAAAGAAATGCGATAAATAAAATAGAATAAATACCCGGATATCAAATCCAAGAGCAACGCAAGCTATAGAAATACTCCGAAAACTTCAAGTGTCACAAAAATAAGAAATCCGGTGAGAAGTATGGAAGCAAAAAGCGAATGTGTGTCGATACATCGAAGCAAATACACATACAAGATCATAATCCGCATAATACGATAAAGGATGCGTAGATGACGGTCAAGAATGTGTGTCTATACACACTCGACGTATATCCAATAAACCTGCATAAAATATCCAGATAATACAGACAGAAAGGGGGCACACACAAGTGTACGAGCAACAGGTGTGGATTCTATACATCCAAAATCAATCAGATAACCTGCAAAAGATGGTAAAAAACAAACAGACAGATACAAAATACACACACATGTGTGTAACATCAGATCAATGGATTTTATAAATCTCAATCAATGGTATAACACTCCGCGTACCTCGCATACAAAACAGAATGTCAAAAATAGCAATGCGGCTTTTAAATAAAGCATAAAACGCGAGAAAATGGTTATTTACAATGAAATCGAAATATCGAAACCAAATTTGGAATTTTACTTACAACACTAAGGTAAGGTATATTTTCAACTATAATTAGATGGTATGAAAAATATCTTAGAGTTTCTAAAAACAATATGACATTATATTCCTAAATCAATTATATAAAAAGACATCTAAATGTATTATTTAAAAATGAATTAGAATTAATTGAAATTAAATGCAAAAATATTATAAAAATGTCAAAAAAAAATTCAAATATCTTAAAATGTCAGAATATTATTTTTTATGGATTTTTTACATGTCGAAATAATCGAAATCGGGAGTTAAATGGATCAATTATTGAATATAAGAAACAAGGAAACTGGGGGGTGCAAAGCAGAATTGTATTTTAAACTAAATATAGTTACATTGGCGTCTGGGCCCGAAATCAGGGGAGTGCATCACGAATTTCCTAAGTCCGGTTCTAATCGTTACACTAAGCCCAGTTCTTCTTTTTTTCTAAGTCCAATTTACTCCGTTTTTGTCCAACAGCATTGATATTATTATTTTTTAGTCAGATTTAATAATAATATGTCACATTTATTTTTTATGGTATATTTATTTCATGTGACATAACTATAAATTGGTCAGAAAAAAAAAATTTAAGTCTAATTATCATATTTTATTATTTTTTGGTTCAGATTTTATTATATAAATGCCACGTTATTTTTATGTAACATATGTATAACACTATAACAACAATATCAATTGGGCACAGAATATTAATCAGATTTAATTTTTATTAAATAAAAAGAAGTGCCACATGTCAGAACCTGATTGGCGGAGAGAAAATCACATGTGCCAGTGAACAACTAACACGCATAGGGCTTGCAGTGGAGTCGCCGGAACAGGTACCTCCGTCATCTTCTCCGATCATCTCTCGCCGGAAAACTTCGAACAGTGGTGAAACTTTAAGAAAATTACACCTTCCAATTATCCCTGCAATGTAGACTCCAGATCCAATTCCGGTTCTTACTTATCCCGATTCTATCATCCAGAAATTACGACGGAAAAAAATGAGATCCTTGGAAAGGTTCGACGGATTTCGCTGTTTCTTCAGAAGAGCTCTACTTGACTCGTATCAATCCTCAGGACGATGAATAGGAAGCCAAACTGCTTCAATCTTTGAAAGGAAACCAGAATTAAACTTGCTCAGTCGAACATGAAGATGGATCTATAACCAACCTTATGATACTTCTCATGCCAAGTGAATGCATACAGACAAAATTCTCTTGCATAGAGGAATACGAAGAATTCAAGATTGCTTCAGATGGGGAAGAATTCAAAGAGGAACCTCCGGTTGAAGATGATGAAAGTCAAGAAAGAGAGACTTCATTTCAGAATCGGTGCTGCTTGTGACCGTTTCCGGCGAAACCTGTTATAGTTGTTATGGAGTGATTTGGCAGAGTATGAACAGCGAGAAATGAGAGGTTGACGTAACCGTAACAGAGGGAGAAAGAAGAAGAATCAGAATGAAAGGGAGTGTCGTTGTTGATACGGCGAATGGAAATTGTTACGGCAATTAACTGAAGTTGTTACGGCAAAGAACGAAGGTTATTACGGCGATGGAGATCTTGATACCGTTCAAAGAAAAATGAGAATCTTGATACGGTTCAGAAAAAAGGTGGTTATCACAGAAAAAGAAGATGAGAATGTGTTATGGCGTGCGAAAGAAAGAAGAAGAGGACAGTGGTGAAAGTTAGCAGGAAGCGTGAGAAAATGGTTGTTGTTGCCGTAACTGATTTTTTTTTGGTTTGTTAGAATGGAAGTTGAAGGAAATGAAAGTGAGGGAGTGAGAAAGAAATGAGTGGGGAATGTTAGAGTTTTCTTTCTTTCTGTTTTTTTTTTTTGACCAGTTTTGTTATGGTGAAAGGTGAGCCGAAAAAAAAGATGGAAGAGAAAATGAGAGTTTATGAAGGCTGCTGTGTAGTTAGAAGGAAAAGAAAACGGTGGTCGTGAATGGTGTAATGATTATGGCTGTTTGTGAAAAAGAACATGTCATACATACTTTCATCTCCCTGCCTTTCACGCTCGATAAATCGAAAAATATCCCTCTTCTGGAGAAAGTACCAAGATCAAAGTTGGAGAATGAATTTCTGTGAACAACTTTCATGTTCAAAACTTTTCGATTCGAAGCCCGTAGCTCGCTTAAAATCGGCTCTGAAGTTTAGAAATCATAATTGAAAAATTAACGGCAATAACGGCAAAAGCTTACTGAATATTTTCTTTTTTTACGACTTTAAGGTCTTATAACTCCTTCAATACTCGACGAAATAGCGCAAACTCGGTTTCGTTGGAAAGAAGGCATGTGGCAGAGTAACTTTGATGTTGAGTGCCCGACGAAACAATGATCACAAGCTCGCCGTAATTAGCTTTGAAGTCATGCCGACACAAACTGACTGCATGTTTGAAAAATTTCTCTAAGTGTCAAGTTTTAAATTAACCCATGTACGCCACTTTAAAGATCCGTAATTCTCTCGATACTCGATCAAACGATAAAAATCCGGTACCGTTGGAAAGAGTGCGTGTAATATAACAACTTTGTAGTTCGACGAAAATTCGAACGAAGTCTAATTCGCGGAGAAAAAAGTGTTTGAAAACTGCAACGCGAGTGTTCGATAAAATGCCTGGCTGGGCAAGTTCGGTGCATGTCTTGCGGCAATTTACCAACTTCAAGCCTTCACTTACGGCGACTCGTATCTCCCAGCTCCGACGTCCGAAACGAAAAAGTTCCTAAACGAAACTTGTAGAATATACGGCAAACTTCATTTTTCATGTTCGGAGTTTTTCCGTGCGGCGATCGGATTGACGAGAAAACTGCCCCAAACGTGTGCCCACAAACTGTTCGATGAAATGCGTCTTAACCATGGCAAAAATTGCATGCTGTCTTGCATTTTAACAACTTCATGTTGCAAACTACGGCGTTCCGTTTCTTCCAGCTCCAATGTACGAAACGAAAAAGTTTCTAAACGGAACTTGTAGAAGGAATTACGAACTCAAACTTTCGTGTTCGGAATTTCTTCGTGCGGCGAGCGAATCATTGACGAAAACAGCCCTGAACATATGCACAAAAGTACTCGAATTTAACAAACATAATGAGTTCTTATTTTCTGAGCTTTATAACTTCCGATTCGTGTACCGAATGAATTCGACTCCTTCAGCAAAGTTTCAGATTGCCGTGAAATGAACAACTTCTCAGTTGAGCATTTTTCGTTTTGGAGCCAAGAACTATGATGAAATCGACCCTGAAGCTGTCAGCAAAAGCCTAGAAACAAACACTTCAAATTTTTTCTAAGTGTTGAAATTTGAGGAGTGATAAATCGTAACTTCCGAGCTCTGTAATTTTTTATCCGTTTTCCGAATGGACTCGATTTCTTCAGCAAAGTTGTAGATTGCCATTAAATGAACAACTTTGATGTTGAACTTAATTCGAATCGACGCCTCGAAACACGTGGAAATTGCCTCCGAAGTTGAGCACTTGAACACCTTAAAAAAACACTTAAAATTTTACTAAGTGTAAACTTCAAAAGTTACGAACATCCAACTTCGGAGCTTTATAACTCGAAATCCGGGCATTTCTGGAAAAAAATTCACAAGGACAAAGTCGGAGTACGAAATGCGCTCTTTCCAACGACTATCAATTCACAAATTTCTGACCACAGACGGATAAGATACAGATGCGGCAACATGGCTCCGTGAACACAAAGTACTTAAAACTTAGAAAATTTTCTAAGTCCAAGATTACTTAAAATGCAAGAAACCTCATTTTTACCCGATTCTTCCGACTTTTCTCAACAAATGATCGCATTTTCTCAAATGTCAAATTTTGACAATAATTTTGACCCGAAATTCCGCCCGGTCAAACTTTGACTTTTGTTGACTTTTTGATACATGCACTCAAATATCATTTTATCCGTCCGTTCTTAATTTTCTGATGAATCGCGTGGATCGATAAGTCGTATACTGACACTTCACCATTCACAGAAGACCGTAGAATCAATTTGGGTTCAAATATCTGACCACAACACACTGTAGCTCGAGACTGTAATCAACATCCATATGATAGGCAATCAGAACCTCAAAACTCCAATTCTCGATAGATAATCAGAAGCTTCTAACACACTGATCTTGCGTATTGAGATGGCGCTCGAAATAACGAACCTCGGATATCCGGTTTTGAGAACCAAACCTCTTCTTGAATTGTGAGTTCGCACGATTTAGAAAACCCGAACCCATGATCAATGCATGAATGATATGTATGCGATGCACCTATTAATTAAGTATTAGCCAATTATTTATTAACAAAATGAAGAGGCGAATTTTGGGGCAACACAGCGACTATGTACTCGACCTCTGTAGTCAGCGATGTCCAACAGTTTTTTAGAAGACCACCAAGCGCTCCGAACCAAGTAAAAAGCAGAGCCAAGTACTTCTCGATCATCTAAATCACCAAGAAAATCACTATCAACATAAGTCAACAAATTTGTGCAACCTTCCTTCTTGTAGAAAATTCCAAGCTCGGTGGTACCTTTAAATACCTTAGTATTCTTTTTCGAAGCCAATGAGATTCATTGGACAAGACATGAATCTACTAATAAGACTCACCCATATCGTCAAATCAGTCGTGTAGCGGTCAAGTACATTAGGCGCCAACAACTTGTTTGAACAAGGTTTCATCAAATTTGGTTCCAGCTTCATCTTTTGACAACTTTGTGCCTGGAACTATAGGATTATTTACTGAATTACTCTTCCATTCCAAACCTTGATAAAATTTCACGAGCATACTTTCTTTGACAAATAAAATTCCATGAGAACTCAAGACTTCAACACCAAGAAAGTATCTCATCTTCCCCAAATCCGACATGTCAAATTCCAACATCATCGAATTCTTAAATTCTTCACACATACTTTTATCATTTCCGGTATATATTAAATCATCAACATAAAGGCTTACTATTAAAATTTTACCTCTGTCTTTTGACTTTGTGAACAAAGTGTGTTCACAAAAACACCTTTCAAAGCCTTCTCGAACAAAGAAAGCCTTTATCTTGCTATACCATGCTCTTGGTGCTTGCTTCAAGCCATACAACGCCTTTCTTAACTTGTAGACTTTGCCTTCTTCACCTTTCTTCTCATATCCCAGCGGTTGTTGCACAAACACTTCTTCATTTAGTTCACCGTGAAGGAACGCACTCTTTACGTCAAGCTGAAGAACATTCCAACTATTTTGAGCTGTTAGTTCCCATGTCTTGTTCTTTTCTATTGACTCAATCTCAGCCGTCATTGCGTCCCTCCACTTCTTGCTCTTGACAGCCTCTTCAAATGAAAGTGGGTCATTTTCAGTGAGCATTATCATTGCATTCAAACCATCTTCATCTGACAAACCTTCACCAGTTTCATAATCTTCCATCCAAAACGGTGGCTTTCTTACCCTCCCTTCATTAGTAATTAGTGGTTCCTCCTCATGTGATTCACTAGATGTTGAACTAGATTCACTTGAGTTTCTTGTATTAGTAACAGCGCCACCATCTTCGTCTTCATTGCTCTCTACTCGTTCAATGTCATTCTCAAAATCATCTTTGCACTCTAAGGCATCCAGCTTGCATTCATCTTTGCTTTTGTCCCAATTCCAGCATTCATTTTCCTCAAAAACCACATCCTTGCTAATGATGATCTTCTTTGAAGCTGGATCATATAATTTGTAGGCCTTTGATTCATCACTTACTCCCAACAAAACACATTTCTTACTCTTGTCATCTAGTTTACTTCTTTTTTGGTCTGGAACGTGTGCATGAGCTACACACCCAAACACTCGAAAGTAGCCAATTGTTGGCTTCACGCCACTCCATGCCTCTTATGGAGTTTTGTTTTGCACTGCCACAGTAGGACATCTATTGAGGATATGCACACTCCATTTTACAGCTTCCGGCCAAAACATTTTAGGAACCTGTTTCTCGGCTAACATAGAGCGCACCATGTTCATGATTGTCCTGTTTTTTCTCTCAGCAACTCCGTTTTGTTGTGGAGTATAGGCTGTTGTCAGTTGTCGGGATATGCCTTGAGCTTTGTAAAATTCTTCAAACTCATTTAAGGTAAATTCACCGCCTCTATCTGTCCTTAGAGAGGTGATATATTCACCGGACTCCTTTTCAACACAAGCTTTAAAATTCCTAAACATAGCAAAAGCCTCAGATTTTTCATGTAAGAAGTAAATCCAAGTTTTACGAGTGAAATCATCTATAAAACTTAGAATGTACCTCTTGTTGCCATTTGAATTTGGTTTAATGGGTCCACATATGTCTGCATGCACGAGTTGCAGCTTGTTTGATGCTCTCCATAAGCTCTTTTTCGGCATAGAGTCTATGTTGCTTGCGGTTAAACACTCTGCACCTTTTGGAATCTTGAGTGAAGGCAACCCATTAACCATCTTCTTATAAAAAGTGTCCTAAGTCCCTTGTAGCTCAAGTGACCATACCGACAATGCCAAAGGTAAGATTCATTTTCGACTCGGTTTTGAAACACATAGACTCCTTTGGTATCATACCACTAGCAAGAAAAAATTCTATTTCCACTCATATTTGCGCATAATTAACCCTTTTGTAGGATGATATACCCTACACTTCCCATTTTGAATCGAATAGCTAAGCCTTTTCTTGAAGGCCTATGCTCAATAAATTATTTTTCAACTCGGGAATATAGTAAACATCGAAATTACGAGTAACTCCATTAACTTGCATGTGAACACTTCCTTTCCCATAACCGCCATTCTAGTGTCATTGCGAGTCTTATTGTCGAAGCTTTCATCCAAGTTTGTGAACCACTCCTTGATTCCACTCATATGATTGCTACATCCGAGTCGAGAAACCACACCTCTTCCTTTTTGGTATGTTTGAGTTCAACATAGGACATTAATAAAAGCTCCTCTTTCTTCCCTTCCAATTCAGATAGTTGGCCCTTATCTCCGACACTCATATTGATAGTGTCTAACTTGTGACATCTAAAACACTCGATGTGACTTTGTTGATGGGTTGTCTTCCTTCCTCTACCTCGACCACCTCTAAATACACCTCTACCTCCTCCTCTTCTTGCTCTATCTTCATGTGATATTTTTAGAACTTGCTCTTCTTCTCCATGGCTTTCATCCTTTGCTCGTGAACGAGAAGACTGCTCTGCAACTCGTCAATTGTCATCGTGTCTAAGTTGTTGGATTCTTCAATTGAGCATACCACATAATCAAATTTTGAGGTCATTGATCTCAAAATTTTCCCAGTAATGATTGTTTCAGTCATACTTTCACCAAGAGCTTTCATTTTGTTAGCAATGGTTAGAGTACGAGAGAAATAAGCATTCACTGTTTCCCCTTCTTTCATGTGAAGAATCTCAAAATCCCTTCGTAAAGCTTGTAATTGGGCCCTTTTAACCCGAGTTGAGCCATGGAATTTTTGCTTCATTGAATCCCATATACCCTTAGACGTGTCTTTGTTAAGGATTGTTTCAAGCACATCACGTGGGATTGCTTGAAAGAGGTAATTTTTTGCCTTCAAGTCCTTCAGTTTCTGCTCTTCAATCAATTTACGTTGTGTCTCTGTCGGTTGTACTCCACCTACCACGGCCAATATTCCATTCTCTATGGTACCCCAATATTCTTTAGATTGGAGAAAATTTTCCATCAACATCGCCCAATGATCATAGTGACCATCAAACTTGGGAATCGCCGGCTGCATGAAGCTACTGCTACCATTTTCTGTCATTCTTCTACTTGAAAGAAAATGGGAGCTTCTCTTCTCACACTCACTGTGTAGCTTCTCTTCTCACACTCACTGTGTTTCTCTCACACTCACACACTAAGGATCAGGCCCCAATAATGGAGCTCTGATACCAATTGTTGAAACTGAACACTAATATAAAATTTAGAGAGAAATCACTTATTGAATTGAAAGCAAACTGTTGGCTATATAGCCTTACAAATTGAAAAATTGAAACACATTTGCAACAGTCCACGTTTTACTGCCTAGAACATGGAATGAGTCACTGAGAGAAAGATTCTAATTCTTATTCAAGTGCTGCCACTTCCCTAAAGAATAGGACATTACTTAACAGACTGTCAAACATAAAACAAATAAATATTAAAGAATAAATATTGTAAATCTAACAATACTTTCTTTTCTAAAAATCTAACTCCTTTTCAAAACTTTGTTAAATAAATTATTTTCTGGGTATTGAAATAATCATTTAAGTCGGAAAACGTTAGTATCATAATGATTTTAATAAAATAGCTACGAATATGAGTATTGTCTAAAATAATTTTCATGTTAACAGTAACACAAAGTATCAACAATAACATGATTTGAATACAATAGTTTTCCTCACTGTCTATCCTAGCAAACAAGTATCAGAAAAATCAATAATAAAAGTACTGCTATAAACAACCAATTCACTTCAAAATCAATTGTGCAGCTGGGAAAAACTTATTTAATATGGAAGTTCCACTCTTGAGGCTGCAATGTGTCTTCATTCAAGAATAGGGTAGTCAGTATAACCAATAACAGGATCATGAGTATAGAATGTTTCTCTGTTATACTTGTTGAGAGGAGCATCAAGTGAAAATCTCTTTGGTAAATCTGGATTAGCCAAAAACAATCGACCATAAGCAACAAGATCCGCCCTGTTTTCAGCTATAGCATTGATCCCATCTTGTCTCTTATACCCTCCTGCAACCATGAAAGTTCCATTGAAAGCCTTTCTCATTGGTTCCAAGCTGTGAGGGGTTTCAACTGGATCAAATGTATGTACTAATCTTGGTTCCACCATGTGGCAGTACAGAATATTATATTTGTTCAAGGCATTAACCATATAAAGTCCCAATGCATTAGGATTGGAGTCTGTGCTTTCTGCATATTCTGCAAAAGGTGATAATCTAATTCCAACTCTTTCAGCACCTATCTCATTCACAACAGCTTCAACAACTTCCAAAGCAAATCGACAACGATTCTCAAGGGATCCACCATATTCATCTGTTCTGTCATTCACTTTATCTTTCATGAATTGTTCAAGTAAGAAGCCATGAGCTCCATGGATTTCAACCCCATCAAATCCTAAAATTTAAGTCACATTGAGCAGGTTAGGTGATTTTCAACATGTCCTAGTTCCCTCAAAAGCAAAAAAGAAGAAAAAAAATTGTTTTTAAATTTGGATAAATTTGTAAAGATGAGTTAAGTTACCAGCTTCAATAGCATTTCTTGCAGCAAGTTTGAAGTCATTGATAATATGAGGAATTTCATGGGTTGTTAGTCGTCTTGGAGCCGTGAATTGTTGTGCTTCATTGCTTGTGAGTGACTTGTCGGTAGAAGATATTGGGGCTTGTCCATGGGGCTGATAAACTGTTAGAGAAGGAACATGGAGATACATTGATTGAATATTCTATTTGCTTAAAAAACATGTTATCTACAGAAATAGATACATACTTGAATTAGAAACCCTTCCAGCATGCCAAATTTGAGAGAAAAAGACACTGCCTTTGGCATGAACAGCATCTACGATAGGTTTCCATGCTTCCACTTGGTCTTTAGTCCAAACACCTGGTGTGTGTGGATAGCCTTGAGCCGTGTCAGAGACACCAGTAGCTTCTGCTATGAGAAGACCACCTTGAGATGCTCTCTGAGAGTAATAGAGAATAGCATGAGGTTGAGGAAGATTGTTGTATGATCTCATCCTAGTGAGTGGTGCCAAAACAAGTCTGAAATAAAGAAATTGGGTTAGCAAGAAGAAAGCATTAAAATTGAATAGAAATGGTAAGTTTAACAACCTGTGAGATAGGCTGAAATTGCCCATCTTGTATGGTGTAAGAAGAGGAATTGGATCACTCATTATTGATTAACAATTGGCAACACAAAATATGGAATCGAATTTCAAGAGGTTTGTGACGTCTGCAATTGCATATATCAATTTCCAGGTAGAGGTGATCGACTTTGTATTTCTTTCTTGTACCTGTAAGGTAACCCGTCCACGTTCCTTCTTTTTCCATTCATTTTGGACAAAAACGCTCTCAGACAATTATTATTGGGCTGAAAATAGAAAACTTTCTCAACTATAACTTTTGTACGAAATTTTTTAAACTAGACATATAACTACTCAAATCTCCAATACTCCAAAAATACTATAATATAAATTCAAATTAACTCCATATTTATAATTATTTTTTATATTTTTTTTCTTCACATTATTCGATGTGAGACTTGGATGTGAGACTTGGATGAATGGTCATTTAACATAATATTTAGTTGCCTTATGGATTTTGAAATAGTTAGTTGTATGGTTGTTTTGTCCTTACACTCCCTTTGTTTCAAAATAAATGTTGTTTTAGAATAAAAAATTTGTTTTAAAATAAATGTCATTCTCATTTTTCAATGTGATAGCTACTTTTTCAATTGTGTCATATATTTATTACTCTGTACATTCATTCCAATAAATTAATAGGTCTAATTTAGTAAAAGTACAATGTGTAATGACAATATGATTACATTCGTTAATTTTTGTGTACAAACTTTAAACGACATTCATTTTAAAATGGAAGAAGTATTGAGTTGTTTGCTTGAGGAAGAACAATAATTTAATCATGAGAATTTGAGAAGTCATATTTTGTTATCATATATTTTGTTTCATTTTGTTATCATTTTTACTTACATTTTCTTATTTTTGTATATTTCAGAAGTTTGGAGAGGAGTTGAAGATTAAAGCCTTATACAACTGAAAGAAAGGCTAAATCATAAGGATATTAGAACATTTCGAGAAAAATGAAGAAACAAGAAGAGACTTTGACATGAAATAGAGGGCATTGTGGCCAACCCGTAATAAACATTACGAGTATAATGACCCCAAAAATAAAGGAGCATTAAAGGTCAAAGGAGATTTCTTAACCCACCTCATGTCCTTTTTAGCCACCCCTGCGAAATTTCAAAAATGCCTCTTAAAACCAAAAATATATTTCTGGGGCGCACCATCATCTGATAAATTTTACCACAAACTGGAAGTTAACTTCCGGAGATAACCGTAACTATATTTCTGGTTTCGTTCATAATAGAAATGTAAAAAATTTCATTTCATTGTCTAACATAGAGATTGTGAGATATTGGATCGAACTCTATTGGGTCGAAAATAGTATCTTGATTTGACGGTTCGACAGAGTTTAGCATGTAGTCGAAGGTTGCTCACATGCTGTTGTCGAAGTGTTACAAGTTGTAGTCGAAGTGTGTTCTAGCTTGTAGTGTCGAAGGATGCTAGGATTGTTAGCATCGAATTTGGCATGTTTGTTATGTCCAATTGGTTAAGTTAGGTTGTACCCTAAGTTAACTTATAATGGGTATTTGTGATAAAAGCCCATTAGTTTAGTATGTTAGGTTTATTATAAATAGCATACTAGTCTCTCATTATTGCATACTACAACTCCTATTTTAGGGTGAGGGGGTTATTTGTTATTCTTGTATACTTGTAATCTTATTTTAAGAGTAAGGAAAGAATAGCAGTTAATAACCAATCCTTGTGTTCATCGTGTTCTTCATACTTTTTTCTTACCCTAATTGTTTCTTGATCATTAAGCAACAA
The DNA here is from genome assembly GCA_021764765.1 of Vicia sativa. Classification (NCBI taxonomy): domain Eukaryota; kingdom Viridiplantae; phylum Streptophyta; class Magnoliopsida; order Fabales; family Fabaceae; genus Vicia; species Vicia sativa. The sequence goes on from CM038797.1 coordinate 146,452,059, forward strand.
GTTTATATTTTGTTACAAGACATCTGATTCACAACAAATTGGTGCGGTGAGCATGGAGAAGATGCTTTCGACAAAGTATGAGATTGAAAAGTTCAACAGAGTGAATGATTTGGGTTTGTGGCGCTTGAAGATGAAAGCCCTACTGGTTCAGCAGGGTTGTTTGGAAGCATTGAAGGGAGAATCAGCCATGAACGAAGCATTGACGACAATTGAGAAGACGACAATGATAGAGAAGGCCCACAACGTAATTTTGTTGAGCCTTGGTGATAAGGTTCTTCGACAGGTATTAAAGGAGACGACGACGGCAGGGTTATGAGTGAAACTTGAAAGTTTGTAGATGACCAAATCGTTGGTGAATCAACTCTACCTGAAGTAAGCTTTGTATTCATTCAAGATGATTGAAGACAAAGTGTTGGCTGAGCAGTTGGATATGTTCAACAAGCTGATTCTTGATCTTGAAAATATTGATGTGAAGATCGATGGTGAAGATCAAGCGTTGTTGTTATTGTGCGTGTTGCCCAGATCACATGCTCACTTCAAAGAAACTCTCTTGTATGGAAGAGAGTCTCTAACCTTTGAAGAAGTTCAATCAGCCTTGTATTCGAAGGACTTGAACGAACGAAAAGAGCATAAATCTTCGACGGTTGGTGAAGGTTTGGATGTTAAAGGAAAATTCTTACGAAAGGATAATAAGTTCGACAAGAAGAAAGGTAAAAGCCAACATAAGTTTTACAGTGGTGAAGCATTCGGTATTCGATGCTATCATTGTAAGAAGGAGGGTCACACAAGAAAAGTGTGCCCTGAACGCCTGAAAGATCATGGAGAAAAGGATAATGGCAATGCAATTATTGTTCAAGATGATTTCGACTCATCTGATGTTCTTGTGGTTTCGAGCAGCAACCCGTCGAAGGAGTGGATTATGGATTATGGGTGCACTTGGCACACGACTCCAAACAAAGACTTGTTCGAGGAATTATGTGATCAAGATGGTGGATCTGTATTGCTGGGAAACAACAAAGATTGGAAGATTACAGGTGTTGGATATGTGAGATTCAAACTCCATGATGAGTCAATAAGGTTATTGACTGAAGTCAGGTATGTACCTGATTTGAAGAGAAATTTGATTTCTCTTGGTGATTTCGACAAGAAAGGATATGTTTTCAAGGAGAGAAAAGTATCCTAAGAGTCATGAAGGGGTTGAAGGAAGTCTTAATAGGCGTGAAGAAACAAGGCTTGTATACCCTTGAGGCTGAAGTTGTAAGTGGTTCGACAAATGTTGCGTCCACGAAACCTTTGTCGAAGAAAGAAATTTGGCACATGAGATTAGGCCATGTCAGTGAAAGGGGTCTGGTCGAATTGGGGAAACAAAATTTGCTTGGTGGAGACAAAGTCGAAAAGTTGAAGTTTGTGAACCCTGTGTACTTGGAAAATCTTGCAGAATGAAGTTCAACAAAGGCAAACAAAGAACACATGGATCCCTTGATTACATCCATTCTTATCTTTGGGGGCCTACAAGGTGTCCATCATATTCAAGAGCAAGGTATTTTCTATCCATAGATGACTATTCTAGAAAGTTATGGGTATTCATTCAGAAGACTAAGGATGAAACTTTTGAGAATTTCAAAGGTTAGAAGAATCTGGTCGAAAATCAAACTGGAAGAAAGGTCAAGAGGTTTAGTTCTTTCTTGAATCTTTCGTCATCTCGTTCGTTGTTGATGTTTCGTCATCTCGTCTGTTGATGTTTCATCATCCCGTCTGCTGATGTTTCGTCATCCCATTTGTAGCTGATGTTTCGTCATCCCGTCTACTGATGTTTTGTCATCCTGTCTGTAGCTGATGTTTCGTCATCATAGAGGTGTTTCGTCATCATTCTTTGTTGTTTCGTCTTCTAAACTAAAAAACACAAACCAACCAAAATAAGCGAGCCAAACTACAGCACTCTGACTTTCCCATTGCAGGAGAGAAAATGTAGGCATCCTGTTGCGGGGCTTGATCGAGCAACCTTTGTAAATATTTTCCTCTTTTCCCCGAGTTTACTTTCTTTTCTTTATTTCTTTATTTCTCTTCATTCCTTCTTGCATACATTATACCTCAGGTACAGATATAGTTAGTCCTTTACACCCATTAAATAGAAAGTAAAAGCGGATATCGTAGAGTACTACGGACGCGTGGGGTGCTAATTCCTTCCGCTCGCGTAACAGACTTCCTTACCCGATCTTTCGGTCGCAAGACCGTGATTTCTCCGTCTCAGATTTACTCGATGTTTACCTTTTCCTTTCGGCGGAATAAAAAACGTTTGATAACAACTTCTTTGATATATAATTATTTCTTTAATTTTTCGGTCGGTTATTTCAACTTTTATAATCAAAATATATAACTTTAAGGAATATGCACCCTCCAAAATACCAATTCGGGTATAAGGAGAATTAAAGGGCTTAACTTTCATGATACATAAATAATTAGCTTCATAATAAAATATTATTATAAAATTATAAAGAATAAAAAATAATGTTAAGATATATTAACGACGAAATTAGAATACATAAATATATTATATTAATATTTGAGAAAACAATAATTTTTATTCGAAATTAAATAATAAGAAAAAATAAAATACCACGAATAAGATATGTATACTCGGTACGAGTTCGTATCTTGTACTGATACTTCACAATTTTAGAAAAATCCATATTTCAGAGCATAAGTTCAATATCACATTTTTTTAAATTATAAGACTAATATAACCTTCAAAGTTATTGATGTAGTTGATGTCAGAAAGTTCGATCAAACACATTTATCGCCCGATTGTCCTTCGCACTTGAATTATATATTTAAACAATTTTTATCGTAGAAACAATAAATTTTACTCAACTTTATACTATATACTGATGAAAAAATAAATCTTTTTCTTGTTATAGATAGAAACATGTATTTATATGAACATGTTTGTGTGTATGAACATAAGCATGTCCTTATGATAAAGACAGAAGGACACCTTCTAACTTTACAAACAAATACTAGTACCCTACTTGAATGAGAAAACGTTGTGCCAATAAGACATGTTACGCAATTGCACACGTCACAAAGAAGCGTAAGGGTGGGAGAATTTGACTTTGAACCACTTAAGCACAACACATGCACATACCACATAGTATAAATATAGATACACCCAACCAACTCTCTTCATATTTTGCTTTCTGAATTCTTAATAATCATTCATTCATCAGTCTGCTTTCTGAATTCTTAATAATCATTCATTCATCAGTAATCAATTCAATGGGTGGTGCAAGTAATGTTGATCCAATTCCTCTTGTCACACCATACAAGATGGGAAAATTCAATCTCTCCCACAGGTTCGTAATCGTAACTAGAATTTCAATTTCCATCTTATTCAAATGTTAATTCAAATTGCTTCATTTTTTTAGAGTTGTTATGGCACCACTGACTAGAACAAGATCATACAACAACGTTCCACAACCTCATGCTATTCTCTACTACTCTCAGAGCATCTAAAGGTGGTCTTCTCATAGCAGAAGCTACTGGTGTTTCTGACACTGCTCAAGGCTATCCAGATACACCGGGTGTTTGGACAAAACAACAAGTGGAGGCATGGAAACCAATTGTAGACGCTGTTCATGCTAAAGGAGGTGTCTTTTTCTGTCAGCTTTGGCATGTTGGAAGAGTTTCAAATTCAAGTATGTAATCCATTTTTCTTTGCATAAATATATAGACCAGGCTTGTAATTTTCTCTAAATTATTGTGTTAATCTATCAGTTTATCAGCCGAATGGACAAGCCCCGATATCTTCTACAGATAAGTCAATCACAAGTAATGATGTACAAAAGTTCACGGCACCAAGACGACTAAGGACAGATGAGATCCCTGATATTGTCAATCACTTCAAACTTGCTGCAAGAAATGCTATTGACGCTGGTTTTGATGGAGTTGAAATCCATGGAGCTCATGGCTATCTACTGGATCAATTCATGAAAGATTCCGTGAATGACAGAACGGATGAATATGGTGGATCCCTTGAAAACCGTTGCCGCTTTACGTTGGAAGTTGTTGAAGCTGTGGCAAATGAGATAGGAGCAGAAAAAGTTGGAATAAGATTATCACCATTTGCTGAATATGGAGAAAGTGGAGACTCCAATCCCAATGCTTTGGGACTTTATATGGCTAATGCCCTCAACAAATATGCTATTCAATACTGCCACATGGTGGAACCAAGACTAATACATTCTTTTGATCCAGTTGAAACTCCTCACACTTTGGAGCCAATGAGAAAGGCTTTCAATGGCACTTTTATGGTTGCAGGAGGTTATAACAGACAGGATGGGATCAATGCTATAGCTGAAAATAGAGCAGATCTTGTCGTTTATGGTCGATTGTTCATATCTAATCCAGATTTACCAAAGAGATTTGCACTTGATGCTCCTCTAAACAAGTATAATAGAGAGACATTCTACTCTTCTGATCCAGTTGTTGGTTATACTGACTACCCTTCTCTTGAATGAACAAGGATTGTAGCATCCAAGGGTGGAATCTCCATATTAAATAAGCTTTTTTCCTCTAGCACATTCATTTTTTTAGTGAATTTCGTCATTTACATAAAAAATTTGTTTCCTATAGTACTATTTTTTATTGATTCCTCTCAATCTTATCTGCTAGGACAGGAAGAGTGTAAAACAATTATGTACCTGAAACTTTAATGCCATATGAAATTTGTTTTAATATGAAGATTATTTGTGCTTTTTATTATTGTAGTGACCAACATTTATTTTGAATTAGTTAATTTTGATTAAAGTGAATTAAATGTAAAATAATTTATTAATGCGAAGGAATTGATGATTAAGTTGTTGTGTTTGAAGATCACACTGTCATGCAGACTTTTCAATAATCATAGTTTGTGACATAGAATAGGTGACCGATTTACATATCCTCTTTCTTTATCATTGTCTATTTTGAACATAATGTATAGTTCTCCTATACTGACTACCCAATCAAAATAAGATGTATGCTCTAATACTAGTTTAAATTCTATTTTTGGAAGGTTAAGATTCCATACACAATAACTAAAATAATAACAATAAGTAAAATGACACAAGAATTGGTAATCTAGTTCGGTACAAAGCCATTTACGTCTAGACGACATTAACTCAATAATACTCTTTATAGTCAAAACTATAAATTGGTCTGATTTGAATTCTTCTAGTTCAATGTCACATTTTCTAATACTACCAGTGAATTTCTATTTAGGATTCTCTTTGAATATGAGATCTCTCTCATTTTCACTCAAACATTCTCTCAAGTGTTTGAATAATTACAATAGTTTCCAAATGATGGAACAAAAATACAACTAAAAAAATACTCTATTCCTTAACATAAGAATAAGACTCAAGAATGAACATTAGAAAACAAAACAAAACAAATAGACTAAAAAATAAACACACCTAGCTTGAAAAGCTCCTGCTTAAATAGTATGGCAGATAAGATGTGCATGATGGAGTGCATTTGAATCAAATAGGCAAGAGATAAGATCAAAACACAAGAATACATAACTCTACATAATTGTACAACCACTACAACACGTACCAACATATGTTCTATCTCCAAAATTGAACCCAAAAATGTCAAAGAAGCCTTAACAGATGAATATTGGATGAATTCCATGCAAGAAGAACTTGGTCAATTTGAGAGAAATAAAGTTTAGGAGTTGGTACCCAGACCTAACTCTGTCAACATTATTGGAACCAATTGGATATACAATAACAAGTCAGATGTAAATGGTAATGTGACAAGAAAGAAGGCTCGTCTAGTGGCTCAAGGTTACACTCAAATAGAAAGAGTTGATTTTGATGAAACCTTCTGTGAAATGAAGCGCCCACTCTGGTGATGTCAGTGGTATCGAGCATCCCGGTTTCAAGTAGACTTGAACAAAATGTCGTGGATTTGAAATCCACCAAACACAAATGATACGATCAATAGGATTTGGTGTAGGAGCAGTGCGCAGAGGAAAATAAGTCTCCGAAAAATCGTATCGGGTAAGATTAATACACACCCTCTCGTACGCACTTGATATAAGATGACCCATTTTAGAGAACCGCATCCATTTCTCCTCTGGTGCACATCCAACCTTAACAGGTACTAGTGTATGATGTATTTCCTCAACCTTTTCCTTACTCCTGAACACACGTGTGTACAACTCTGTATGTCCCGTCAACTCTGTGACCAGAGTGTCTCGCACAGTATTATAATAATCTTCACGGCTACCTAGCAAACAAGATACAACTCGAAAGCCACAATTACCGTCACTGGCCACATTCACGATCCTTTCAACGTATTTGTGCATGAGAACTAGCATGTGATCGATGAATGGTATTTTTGATGGAGGCGGTGTAGGCGGTGGTTTGCTAATATTGGCACCTTTGGAAGCATATTTCTGATATTTCGGTGTAGGTGCGTCGGGAAATACCTTGTCAACATGTTCATAATACGAAGGATTTCTCGTAGTAGAATTTTCGGTCGGTGTAGGTTTCAAATTTTTCGGCGCACCTTTTGTTTTTAGCGGTTGGGATGGTGGTTTCAAATCTGTGGTCTCCGGAAACACAATTTTTCTCAACTCTTCTTTGATTTGGAGTTTTGTGACGTAATCGGCTCTCAAAAATCTCGCTTGTATTGTTTCCTATTCGATAAGGATGAAGATATTTGATTTATCACTTTTCATTTTCCCGTCATCCTCAAAACTAAGTCTCTTCCAATGATTAGAGACCTTGTCCATACCTATCGGGACATCCCCACTCAGCTTCTTGGCTATCATACAAGCACATGGTAGACCATATGTTTTCACAATTGTGCACCCACACTTTGAGGTGTCATCACCCACAGTTGAAGCTTTTGTGGCCTCATGGAAAATATAATTAAGCGTCACCCGAGATATGTTACCAACCAATTGAGAATATAGCATATTCTCCTTGAACCTGTGTTCCAACACCGTGATATTGCGACCAAATGTCATTTGTATCTCATTATGCTGGTTCATGATCATATGGTTCACAGCTTCCCAACCCGTAATCAAATCGCCCTTGCTATTTGCCAACCAATTCTTGAGACAAGCATGCGCAGATTCAACTCGGTTTGATGTTGTCTGTCTGAGATGTATAACCTGATCAGTCCATGCACAAACAAATTTCTCCTTCACCTAATCAAGTATTGTGCTCTCCACATATTTCAACATATTCAGATATTTCTCACAAACAGCTCGGAATTGTAAAACAACATCAATATACAACTCTTTTGTATATGCATTAACAATGGCATTCCATGTAGCCATGATTTTATCCACAATAACATCAAACTTTACCAATTTTACATCTTCACCCGCTACCTGTTTCGACCCCACAGTAGGTTAAACCCGACTTCTCACATTTTTTGTAATATGGTACCTACAAAGTAATGCGGAAGAAGTCAGAAATACGGTTGCAACGACATTCATTAAATTTGTATCATGGTTGGTGACAATTACCTTTGGCATATCCTCTTGGTCCTTCCACATGGACCGAAACACCTCTAATGCCCACTGAATGTTGTCTTCTTTTTCGTATTCGAGAAATGCAAAATCAATTGAGTACGTCTTCTCGGTCGATGTAACACCAACAATTTCCAACAACAGAAGTCTGTACTTGTTGGTTTTGTACGCCGAGTCTATTATGAGCACGATAGGAAACCTGTTGAACAATTTAATGGAATCAGGATGAGTCCTATAAATGCCTCTAACAGTTTCCCCATCATCACCCCGTCGGTGCCTACAAACATAATTATTGTCATCAAGAATTTTCAGAAGGTGTTGCATTTCGGTTCGATCCTCCCGAATGGCCAACTTTGTTTAATAGCACTTGTTGTACACTTATTTGTATTAGAGGTGCTCTCTAGTCTTTTGCGCTTCATGGTTGCAAGAATGTTTTTGGGAGGTACCTGATTCAAAGTCATGTCAAAAATACAAATTTTCTCATCCGGAAGTAGCCGACAGGCTATCGGATGACCGACCAACTTTGGAGTTAAATCATGATTGTGTTCTCCACTAATCACATTAAACATCCACTTATTTTTAGCCATGAGATAACCACACAACCTAAACGGACACTCACATTTGCTTGTGCCGGTTTCCTCACTTGCTAACATATGAGTTCCATACCGGACCTTCTACGCTGTAGAACAATCCATCATGCGAAAGATCCTCTCGATTTCCTTCAACCACTCCAAAGCACCATCGGGATCATGCTTGCCCTTGAACACTGGCAGATTCTCCCTCTAGAAATTTGCCAAACTTCGAGATCCAGCATCCCCGCCCACATTCGGTTGGTTTTCCATAGCATGAGTCATTGCTTCTAAAGCAACATAAATCACAACATCGTTCCTTCTAGCCATTTTAACTAAGCACTACAACATAAACAACAGTCAGATAAAAGTAATTAACAATACTTGATTGTTAACGACACGATGACTTAGCCCGACAGACCGACCTGCTCTGATACCACTAATGTAACACCCTGATTCTACCCCAAGTATTTATTCAAGAAATCAAAGTATAAAATTTCAACGTAATCAGGATGTCACAATTACAACGTAAACACATGCACATGTCATTTTTACTCACACAGATACATAACACTTTAAAGAGGATAAATCTTCCAACGGAAACAACTTCATTAATTATGCAGCGGAATCAAAACAGTTATACATATAAGACATAGGATTTTTGAGTCTTAAAACAAAATTCACGTAATAAAATCTTCAATTCAACAATGCAAGTTTCAATATTGAAAACAACAAAATAACACAAATGCGCATTTCCCCCGAGTGCTACGTATCAGAGAAAATGACACTGAACTTGGACTACGACAGTAACGACTACTCCTCCTGGTTACCTGCACGTTGTCAATATAAAGGCAACGGTGAAAAGAAGTAAAAGGTGAGATATCAAACCATATAATTGAGATTATGATAAACAATATATAGTTCGAATTATATAAAATCACCATTTTGCGATCACACCACAATTCCACCACAACGTAATTCAATCACAAATACAACATAATTCAATTACCAAATACAACATCAATGTGTGCTATGATATGCAACTCCACGAATGCAAATGCATGTGGTACCATCGGAGTAAAACTCCCAACGTAATCCATTGCCAGTAATTTCGAGGCATCAAGGCATAAGCCTTCAACGTAATCAACATTTCCCCCAATGGCTCAACGTGCATCGCCAACATAGGACAACATGATATGCAATGTATGTATGCGATGAACTCAAATAGCATACAACAACGACAACGTAAATCACAACTTAACCGTTCAATGTTGGCTATCAAGCCTCAACAAAAACAGATTCACATACGGAAACTACATCAAGTCATCCAAAAAATCACCTACTACATTTAAAAGTACCATTATTGGTTAAATCATAATTCTAGCTTTCCAACGGTTCAAACGGAAACTAAATCGGAGTTACGGTCGCAAAGATATGACCAAAAGTTTTTTCAGAATTATTTCTGTTTGCATGCGGATGAGCCAATACAAAATCCTACGTATCGATGCAAAACCATCTTGTATCGACACAAGCATCGTATGAGTCGACTCATACGTTATTTAATTACTGTTTTCGATTTTCAGCGGTGTGAGTCGATACACACCTATGTATCGATACAAAACGACTTGTATCAATACATACCTCGTATGAGTTGATACAAGCCTTCAAATTAGCCCCATCGATGCAATTTGTATCGATGCAAGTGTTTTCAAGTCTCGGTTTTCAAAATCACAACGTATCGATACATAATCCTATGAGTCGCCTCATGCTGCGCAAATTCACCCAAAAACCAGTTTCAACATAATTTCACGATCCAATTGATATTATTTTCAATCAGTAACAACAACATATCATATAACAGTATAATTACGCATTCTTTTCAATCAACAACAACAACTTATCATAGAATAGCAAAATTATATATTTCAATTGGGGTTTTTCTCTACTGATAGCCAAATTAATCTAATTTCCATTTTTCTAATTAAATAAAAATCCTTATAATTAGTTTTGGGCTTAGACTTCGTACCCCCATCATTACTACTATTATCACCACAACTTAAGCCCACTAACACTAACCTTATAGTTATAACATCATTTCTAGTATTATTCTACGATCAAACCAACTTAAATACCAACGCAGCAACTTATATCTCTGCAACATAATACTGATCAATAATTCACAATTAAATCGCTAAATATTTAATTAAAGAAATAATTAAATATTCGGGCGTTACAACTCTCCCCTACTAGAATATTTTCGTCCTCGAAAATGAAAATTTACCTACTGCAAACAGCTCGGGATAGGAGTCCCGCATCTTGCTTTCCAACTCCCAGGTCAAGCTTTCACTAGCAGCTCCTAACCAAACAACTTTCACCAATGCAATCTCTTTACCTCTAATAATCTTCATCTCGCAATCCACAATTCGCACAGGCATCATCTCCACTATGAGATTATCACGCACTTGCACATCGTCCATCTGAATCATATGAGACGGATCGAGAACATACTTGCGGAGTTGCGATACATGAAACACATCGTGCAAATTAGCAAGATTTGGCGGTAACGCCACACGGTAAGTAACTTTTCCAACACGTTCCGATATCTGATACAAACCAATAAAATGAGGAGTGAGCTTCTTAGACTTCAGAGCCCGTCCAACACCAGTCACAGGCGTGACTCTCAAAAACACATGCTCGCCGACCTGAAATTCTAAATCTTTTCTTCTCTTGTCATGGTAACTTTTCTGTCTACTCTAGGAAGGTTTCATCTGCTCCCGAATAAACTTCACTTTCTCAGTAGTCTCTCTAACAATTTATGGTCCAACTACCACACTCTCACCAGATCCATACCAACACAACGGAGTCCTACACCTCCATCTATAAAATGCCTCAAAAGGTGTCATCCCAATACTAGAACGGTAACTGTTATTATAAGTGAACTCAATCCAAGGAAGATAAGTATCCCATGAGCCTCTTTGCTCAAGAACACAAGCTCTCAACAAATCCTCCAATGATTGAATGGTTCTCTCGGTCTGACCATCCATCTGTGGATGACACGCCGAACTCAACCTCAACTTAGATCCCAACGCTTCCTGCAGACTCTTCCAAATATCAGAAGTAAACATCGGATCTCTATCTGACACAATACTCACTGGAACACCATGCAACTTCACAATCACTCTGACATAAATCTCAGCCAACTTCGCAATCGGATAAGTAATGTTAATAGGTATAAAGTGTGCCGACTTCGTAAGCCTATCAACAATCACCCAAATCGAATCATGTCCTCTCAAGGTATTAGGTAAACCCGTCACAAACTCCATCGAAATGTTGTCCCATTTCCATTCCAGAACTTCTAACGGTTGCATCAATCACGCAGGCTTCTGATGCTCAATCTTTGACTTCTGGCAAGTCAAACAAGCATACACAAACTGTGCCACATCAAGTTTCATGCCAGACCACCAAAAAAAACCTTCAAATCTTAATACATTTTAGTAGCTCCTGGATGAATACTCAAATTGCTTCTATGACTCTCTTCAAGGATCACTTTCTTAATCGCTTCATCATCAGGAATACAAATACGATCTCGGAATCTCAACACACCTTGCGCATCCAACTTGAAATCATCATTCTCTAGTCGATCAATTCCTACCATCAAATCCACCAACTTCACATCTCGCTTCTGAGCCTCTTTAATATTGTCAAGAAAGTCATTGTTAATCTTTAACATTCCCAACATAACACTATGTGGTGTCACTTCACAAACCAAACTCAAATCTCGGAATTTCTCAATTAGCTCCAACTCCTTAACCATCATGGCCGACATATGCAAAGTCTTTCGGCTCAAAGCATCGGCTACAGCATTAGCTTTTTCGGGATGATAATTCAAACCGAAATCATAATCCTTCAACAACTCTAACCACCTTCGCTGCCTCATATTTCTTCTTTGTATTAGATGACAACGAAAAGTTCGATCAAACACATTTATCGCTCGATTGTCCTTCTGAATTATATATTTAAACAATTTTTATCTTAAGAAACAATAAATTATAAATAGAAACATGTATCTATATGAATACGTTTGTGTGTTTGAACATAACCATTTTCTTATGATAAAGACAGATGGACACCTTCTAACTTTATAAACAAATACTAGTACCCTTCTTGAATGGGAAAACGTTGAGCCAATAAGCCATGTTACGCAATTGCACACGTCACAAAGAAGCATAAAGGTGGGAGAATTTGACTTTGAACCACTAAAGTTTTGTCGATAAAAAAAAAAAGGAACTTTCTAGTACTTTAGCACAACACACACGCACATACCACATAGTATAAATATAGATACACCCAACCAACTCTCTTCATATTTTGCTTTCTGAATTCTTAATAATCATTCATTCATCAGTCTGCTTTCTGAATTCTTAATAATCATTCATTCATCAGTAATCAATTCAATGGGTGGTGCAAGTAATGTTGATCCAATTCCTCTTGTCACACCATACAAGATGGGAAAATTCAATCTCTCCCACAGGTTCGTAATCGTAACTAGAATTTCAATTTCCATCTTATTCAAATGTTAATTCAAATTGCTTCATTTTTTTAGAGTTGTTATGGCACCACTGACTAGAACAAGATCATACAACAACGTTCCACAACCTCATGCTATTCTCTACTACTCTCAGAGAGCATCTAAAGGTGGTCTTCTCATAGCAGAAGCTACTGGTGTTTCTGACACTGCTCAAGGCTATCCAGATACACCGGGTGTTTGGACAAAACAACAAGTGGAGGCATGGAAACCAATTGTAGACGCTGTTCATGCTAAAGGAGGTGTCTTTTTCTGTCAGCTTTGGCATGTTGGAAGAGTTTCAAATTCAAGTATGTAATCCATTTTTCTTTGCATAAATATATAGACCAGGCTTGTAATTTTCTCTAAATTATTGTGTTAATCTATCAGTTTATCAGCCGAATGGACAAGCCCCGATATCTTCTACAGATAAGTCAATCACAAGTAATGATGTACAAAAGTTCACGGCACCAAGACGACTAAGGACAGATGAGATCCCTGATATTGTCAATCACTTCAAACTTGCTGCAAGAAATGCTATTGACGCTGGTTTTGATGGAGTTGAAATCCATGGAGCTCATGGCTATCTACTGGATCAATTCATGAAAGATTCCGTGAATGACAGAACGGATGAATATGGTGGATCCCTTGAAAACCGTTGCCGCTTTACATTGGAAGTTGTTGAAGCTGTGGCAAATGAGATAGGAGCAGAAAAAGTTGGAATAAGATTATCACCATTTGCTGAATATGGAGAAAGTGGAGACTCCAATCCCAATGCTTTGGGACTTTATATGGCTAATGCCCTCAATAAATATGCTATTCAATACTGCCACATGGTGGAACCAAGACTAATACATTCTTTCGATCCAGTTGAAACTCCTCACACTTTGGAGCCAATGAGAAAGGCTTTCAATGGCACTTTTATGGTTGCAGGAGGTTATAACAGACAGGATGGGATCAATGCTATAGCTGAAAATAGAGCAGATCTTGTCGTTTATGGTCGATTGTTCATATCTAATCCAGATTTACCAAAGAGATTTGCACTTGATGCTCCTCTAAACAAGTATAATAGAGAGACATTCTACTCTTCTGATCCAGTTGTTGGTTATACTGACTACCCTTCTCTTGAATGAACAAGGATTGTAGCATCCAAGGGTGGAATCTCCATATTAAATAAGCTTTTTTCCTCTAGCACATTCATTTTTTTAGTGAATTTCGTCATTTACATAAAAAATTTGTTTCCTATAGTACTATTTTTTATTGATTCCTCTCAATCTTATCTGCTAGGACAGGAAGAGTGTAAAACAATTATGTACCTGAAATTTTAATGCCATATGAAATTTGTTTTAATATGAAGATTATTTGTGTTTTTTATTATTGTAGTGACCAACATTTATTTTGAATTAGTTAATTTTGATTAAAGTGAATTAAATGTAAAATAATTTTCTGAAAAATGTAATAAATAGACCATAGATCATTTGCTTTGTTTTATTTGTTGATGATTGTAATAAAACAAAAATTTACTGCTTTTGTTTTCAGTGGAGTAGATATTTTAGTTGGTTTATATGAAAATGTTGGTATAACTGTAAGCACAGAAAGTGAGTAGTAAATTCTTATTTTAATTTACAATAAAAATAAATGAATTAACAATCTACATTATAAGTACTTATCAACCGATTAATGGTGCAAGGGGCTCTAACAACGTACAAAAGAACTCACTCACTCACACTCGCTTTTTGTGCTTACAGTTATACCAACATTTTCACATAAACCAACTACAATATCTTTGACTATTTATTCAACTAATACAAACGACTTTATTACACGATTCACAAATGTTGAGTCATCATAAGCTAAACAAACAAGGAGTTCTGAATCAAATTGAGAGAACGAAGAAGATTACCAACAAGTCGAATCATCCACCACTTATCGGAGGTATAATGGCCAACTCGTCTTTGTCTTTAACAACGGTTGAATCCAATGTATACTCCTCGTTCAGAGCCAGAACCATGCATCCTTGTATTTCTTCCAAGCGCGGAAATTGAACAAGAAGCTTTTTCAAACAATCTTGAGCAGTACTCCCAGATGATACTTCCAATGGTACCTCATTCAAGCCGGTAAGATCACGTGCTCGAGCGAAAAACAGAACTTTTATCTTCACCAAAGAACTGTCTTTTGTGGTTTGTGTCATGTTTAAGCAGCTATGCACAATCTGGTTGATGTAATGTAACACGCGTTTTCACCGAAATTCTACATGACAACAAGAATCTATTATCATTTTTTATTCATTCAATGCTAATAATAAATAGGTTGAAACAACTAATCTATCTAAATCAATTATCGCCTACTTAACAAATAAAATTACAGATATCAACATGAATTGAGCCGAAACAATCTTGATTCAATAAAAAAATCTGGTACCGATTGATATCAACATCCGAAATTTTCACACTTGAAAGCAGAATGTATTATGTGAGTTTCTAACAAAACAATGTTGTCAACCATATATTGCAGAAAATAGCAGTGGTAAAAAATGGACATGTTTTCACACATGTCCAATGCAAACAATAAAACACCATGACACAAACATCCTTTACAAATTCGCCTAGGCTGTTGGTAAAAAATCCACAACCGTAGCCAACAGTAGCCGATATTTGACAAAACAACAACACGAATTGAAAAGAAACAACCTTGATTTTTACATTGAAATTTACTGTTCAACTCAATTTTACATAAAATTATTCAAACGAATCACTTTCCATTCAATTCACTTTTAACCGGAATCAATTCACTCGAAATCAATTTTAAATTATAATTAGATAACTTTTCATGTATGTTTTTGCTTATATTTCATTCTGGAAGTAATAATTTAATAACAATAAGCAAAAAAATCCCAAATCTGAGGTACAAAACCTAAAATTTAGAACAAAAATGAAGACTAGTGTACTGACAACTAGCAACAAAAACATTACAGAAAGGTTCAAACTATGAGCAGAATTTTGAAACAAATGAACAAACCGTTTGGTGAAAGGAGCATAAATAACAGAAATTGAATACAAAGAGAATCTGAAAATGAAACAGATATGTGATGAAATTGAGTTACAGTGGATGCAAACCTTTACGAATTGGTGTATACTGTGAATCGCGCCGGTATAGGGTGCAATGGAAGTTTCATTCATACATTTCTTATCTTTTTACATACACGTGTGATGTTTATATAGACTATACAAACAACTCACTTAAGGGTATTTCGTTTTCTAATAGTATTAAACTAGTAACTCACCCATACTGGATCTACTAAATTGATACTAGATGTAAAAAAAATTCTCAAATACTAAATATTTTATTAAACATTATTTTATTGATAATCTCATTACATCAATTTTCCCTTTTTAAGATAACTTACCGCTTATTATGTGAAAACAATTTATTTGTATTTTATCATTAGTTATAGAAATAAAATAATTTGTTCACTAACACGTAATTACAATATGTGTTTTTGTTATAATTTGTGCCTAGAAACTCGACATAAGATGCTCATGGCGTTAGACTAACCTTATCTGTCTCAGCTCCTACAAGCGATTGTGTATTTTATGCGTGTTTCAGGTATATCACTTTCATTAAATAATTTGAGCCTATTTACCTGTTTGTAGATAAATTGTAGATTAGATTAAACAAACATCCTGGAATTTGGTGTAGAGCAAATTTATCGACGCGAGATGCAACATGTATCAATGTTTTAATAATCCAGTGCCAACTGTGGACTTAAGCTAAAACTTGAAATTTAAATAAATCTGCAGAAAATGACTGGATTCTATAATCAGGTTGATAGTTGTGACCTTGAGTTGGCCTTAGCAAAATACTTATGGAAGATTCAAGTCAATAAATTGTTAAGTGGTGCAGTTAAGCATACAATTGAATAGATTCATAAACATCTGAAAGAGGTATGCACTACTGACCATATTTTTATGTTTTGCAAAATACCTAGGAGTTTTGGTACAATGATGCAAGACCAAGAGTGTTTTTCTCATGCATCATTGCTCTTCTGTAGAAAAGTATCTTTGAGGCAATTGGCCATACACAGTAGAAACCAGTATTTTTTCTTGGATAGAACATTATGGCGGAGTTTGATCTATGTAGCCGACTTCAGTTAGTGAAACTTTATTGTTGTTTATTTTCTGTATTAAGGTAAATTTACTGTTTATTGATTGTTGCTCTTAACATTGGTTGATTTGAAAACTGTACTGATGGGTTTGACATGGGATTAAGTGACAAAGATGAGCCTAGAGTATGGACAGTTTATGTGATGAGGAATAAGAAAAGAGAGAAGGATGAGATACCAGGGAGAGAAAGTGAGAATTTGTGGGCAGTGTGGTTCAGTTATATGAAGTAGGACTTGTGGAGAGAGATGGTATCGTGCCAGAATTGTTTCTGTTTGGCCAGAGAATTGTGTTTTTGTGTAGAGCATTACTCTTGTAGGTAGTAGAGATTTATCTCCTTTGTATTTCCTTATTATCATCAATAAACACATACATTCCATATCCACTTCTCTATTTCTGTTTAATTTCTTGCCTTTGTTATTTCTGTCTTGCAAACCTACTCATTGTTGATGCCATTTGTCGTTGATTAACTATTGTTGCTGTTGTTTGATGTGGTTTAACTATCGTTACTGCCGAGAAACTACTCAGATACAATGCTTTTAATTTTTCTACGTGTCGATTGAGTTTCTTTTTGCGGTTCCGATTTGAACCTTCATCCTCTGACTGCTTCTGTTACAAATTTGTGTTGTTGTAGGTCTTGATGCGAGGAATTCGAAGGTTGTGGTGTTGAAACTTCTTTGATTTGTGTTGTCTCAAATATTGATACATTTCGTTCCAAACTTGTAGGTTGTGGTGATGCTACTGTTGCATTGTATGCAAAGCTACGCGTGCAGAATTAAAGCTTCAATGGTTGGTAATGCGAAGTTGACCGACATCGAGGTGATGTCGGTGTTTGAGCTTATGCGTAAAGTCCGTGTTATGCAAGTTGCCGTTGATTCACTGTTGTTGCTGTTGTTTGATGTTATTTTTCTGGATTTTCTCTTATGATACAGTTTGCTACGTGGAAAAGAAAAAGCTACCATTTTCAGACGCCCCAAAGGATGACAGGAGCCTGCACACATCCATCTGGGCCTTTATGAGAGTGAGTGTGAATTTTCACAAGGAGGGAGACATATCAGGAAAAATGTGAGTAATTTTATCACCAACAATTAGGGATGGCAACGGGGCGGGTCGGAGGCGGGTTTAAGCACATCCAGACCCGCACCCGCCTCCCAGACCCAGACCCGCACCCGCACCCGCACCCGTTCGAGGCTAAAATTTGTTCACCCGCCCCCACCTCCAACAAGAAACGGGTTCACCCGCACCCGTCCGAATAAATTTTTTATTTTATTTTTAAATTTATATTTTTTTCAATAAAGTTAAAAATAAATAATTAAACTAAATATTTAATTATTTTAAAAGTATTTTTCAAGTTTGATAGTTTTATTTAAATTTTATTTTCAAAAAAATAAATAATAATTCTAATAAACATAATATTATAACATTAAATAGTATAAAAAATTGTAAATAAATAATAAAAATATTAAAAATAAATAAAATAAAATAAATTTAGTTGGCGGGTGCGGGTGCGGGGCGGATATTACCATCACCCGCCCCCGCACCCGTAAATTAAAAACGGGTTTTACCCGCACCCGCACCCGCCCCCGGTTAAACCGGGTTTTCCCCGCTAATTTTGGGGCGGGGGCGGGTTTATTTGTCATGCCTACCAACAATGCAACATAATTAACGATATATTATAATCAAGCAAGAGTTTTGAAGTTTTAATTGAATGAATTGCAGAGCTTAAAATCATCAACCAACACTCTTCGGGGAATGATAAGGTTGAGAAAGAAGCTTTCGAAAGTCACCCGTCCAAAACCATTTAAGCTTCGAACTGATGTAATTTCATCGCAATTGATTTATATTATTCTGCATTCTTGTTTTCCCAAAGAGTTGTGATTATGACATATTTTTATGGTATATTTATGTAGCAAAGGGGAAAGAAGAGGAATTTGGACAAAAAGTGCAACTGATGAAGACAAAAGAAGAGAAGCAAAGAATTCCTGTTCCACAAGGTCTTCCTTGGACTATGCATTATAATTAATATGGTCATGTTCTTCTAGGTATATACCTTATAGTTATAATATACGGTTTTATGTTGCATTCTTTTGGTGCTATTGTAACAGTGTTTGGCAAAACCTCCTGTCAAGGAAATTACAATACCTGTTGACCTGAAGCTTCATACAGACATCCGTGCGATGGACCGTGCTGAGTTCGATGAACAAATGTGCACTTTCTCTTCCTTATTTCCTTGGTGTTGTAAATTTTCAAGACTTTCGTAGTGGAGATATAAACAAAATTTTATAAATTCTTCTAATTATACAGGTGGCAGAAAAATTGCTCTTCATAGAACAATATAAATTGGAAACGGAGAGGCAACAGAAGATACACCGCTACTATGCATACATTCATGTTCCTATGATTCCTTTCATTAAATGGTTTTGGGAAGTTATTCAAGGTTTCAACAAAGACAAGGCCAGGCTGTTGCAGTTTGTGACAGACATTATTCAATTATGATTCCTTTCATTAAATGGTTTTATGATCCCAAAATTGTGAGTTGATTTTCCATGCCCAAGTAACTGCATTTGGTCTTCATATTGGAAGTCATTTTATTTGGCATTTGGATGCATAAGATGAATACAATTAAATACTTAGCCATATTCTGTTAGACCTTATTTTTGTATTCAAGATGCCGGATTCCTAAGCTCCTTTACTTTAAAATGGTTAAATAATAACGGTCGAAGATTAGAGCTGTTTAGTGGGTCTAAATTTTGCTTTCATATCAATAATGTATCATGTAGACATATGCATGTTTTGTACTCCACTTCACTCTGAAATCATATTTGAGTAAATTGCCATTTTAAATTAGTTCTTAAAAATAGCTTGAGTCATATTGGCCCTTGAGGTGTACATAATTCAATTATTTTATTAAAAAAATCAATTTGATAATTAAAAATATGAATGTGTTTAATTTTTATTTTTACTTAAAATAAGAATAATAATAATATTATTTAAAAATATGAAAATTGTAAATTTAATAAATATTAATTCTCATTTTCTTTCTCTGAGCTTTTCTAAGTTTTTTCTCCCTCTCCACTTCATCGTGAAGCTTCTCTACAACTTTTAATGTTTTCTTGAATTTTATTGCTATTTCGAAGTATGTGGCAGTGTTTTGCTTGATTGTTTTTGTTATATATGCAGTCAAGACTTTGTGAAAATTTGCTTGTTTATGTTGGAAATTTACTTAAATTTTTTGTTGTCTATTAGGTATATGCATTTACTACGGGGTTTTGGGTTGGCTTACTCATAACCTTATTGATCACGACGGAAAAGAGCCCCTTAAAAATAGATCTGAAACTCCTGTATGATATAGAGCAGTCGCCGTCGTCCGCTTCACAACAACTACCACTATATCCTCGGCGGTGATGTCGTCCTCACCAGAGCTGCCATCATCACCGGAGCCACTCGATGGCAAAGTTGTCATCATCCCTCTACCCAACTCCATGGTCCAGACTCTGTTAGATGTCCATCCAAACACAATATCGTCCACATAAAATTGAGCTATCATGAGCTTTATTTCATCGAACATAGTCATTGCTGGTGAAAAATTTAGAGAGATGTTCAGGCTAATCTCTTGGATCTTGTTTCAACCCATAAAGTGCATTCTTAAGCTTGTATACATGATTTGGCGAACTATGATCAATGAAACCATTAAGTTCAACATACACTTCTTAATTCAAAAATCCATTAAGAAATACCCTTTTAACATCCATTTGATATTTCTTTTATTTCAGAAGGCATGATATTCCCATCGACAATCCTATAACTTCCAGATGAGCAACAAGAGAAAAGGTTTCATCAAAATCAACTATTTCTATTTGAGTGTAACCTTGAGCCACTAGACGAGCCTTCTTTCTTGTCACATTACCATTTGCATCTGACTTGTTATTGTATATCCAATTGGTTCCAATAATGTTGGCAGAGTTAGGTCTGGGTACCAACTCCTAAACTTCGTTTCTCTCAAATTGACCAAGTTCTTCTTGCATGGAACTTATCCAATATTCATCTGTTAAGGCTTCTTTGACATTTTTGGGTTTAATTTTAGAGATAGAACATATGTTGGTGCGCGTTATAGTGGTTGTACAATTATGCAGAGTTTTGTATTCTTGTGTCTTGATCTTATTTCTTGCCTATTTGATTAAAATGCACTCCATCATGCACATCTTATCTGTCATACTATTTAAGTAGGAACTCTTCAAGCTAGGTGTGTTTAGTTTTTAGTCTATTTGTTTTGTTTTGTTTTCTAATGTTTTATTCTTGAGTCTTATTCTTATGTTGAGGAATATAGTATTTTTTAGTTGTATTTTTGTTCCATCATTTGGAAACTATTGTAACTATCCAAACACTTGAGATTGAGAAATTGTTTGAGTGAAAATGAGAGAGATCTCATATTCAAAGAGAATCCTAAATAGAAATTCACTGGTAGTATTAGAAAAAGCGACATTGAACTAGAAGAATTCAAATCAGACCAATTTATACTTTTGACTATAAAGAGTATTATTGAGTTAACGTCGTCTAGACGTAAGTGGCTTTGCACCGAATTAGGTTACCAATTCTTGTGTCATTTTACTTATTGTTATTATTTTAGTTATTGTGTATGGAATCTTAACCTTCGAAAAATAGAATTTTAATTGGTATTAGAGTAGACATCTTATTCTGATTGGGTAGTCAGTATAGGAGAACTATACATTATATTCAAAATGGACAATAATAAAGAAGGAGGATATGTAAATCGGTCACCTATTCTATATGTCACAAACTATGATTATAAAAAAGTTTGCATTGATTGTTTTCTTCAAGTCAATGACACTGTGATCTTCAAACATAACAACTTAATCATCAATTCCTTCCCATTAATAAATTATTTTACATTTAATTCACTTTAATCAAAATTAACTAATTCAAAATAAATGTTGGTCATTACAAGAATAAAAAGCACAAATAATCTTCATATTAAAACAAATTTCATATGGCATTAAAATTTCAGGTACATAATTGTTTTACACTCTTCCTGTCCTAGCAGAGAAGATTGAGAGGAATCAATAAAAAATACTACTATAGGAAACAAAATTCTTATGTAAATGACAGAATTCACTAAAAAAACCAATGTGCGCTTATTTAATATGGAGATTCCACCCTTGGATGCTACAATCCTTGTTCATTCAAGAGAAGGGTAGTCAGTATAACCAACAACTGGATCTGAAGAGTAGAATGTGTCTCTATTATACTTGTTTAGAGGAGCATCAAGTGCAAATCTCTTTGGTAAATCTGGATTAGATATGAACAATCGACCATAAACGACAAGATCTGCTCTATTTTCAGCTATAGCATTGATCCCATCCTGTCTGTTATAACCTCCTGCAACCATAAAAGTGCCATTGAAAGCCTTTCTCATTGGCTCCAAAGTGTGAGGAGTTTCAACTGGATCAAAAGAATGTATTAGTCTTGGTTCCACCATGTGGCAGTATTGAATAGCATATTTGTTGAGGGCATTAGCCATATAAAGTCCCAAAGCATTGGGATTGGAGTCTCCACTTTCTCCATATTCAGCAAATGGTGATAATCTTATTCCAACTTTTTCTGCTCCTATCTCATTTGCCACAGCTTCAACAACTTCCAACGTAAAGCGGCAACGGTTTTCAAGGGATCCACCATATTCATCCGTTCTGTCATTCACGGAATCTTTCATGAATTGATCCAGTAGATAGCCATGAGCTCCATGGATTTCAACTCCATCAAAACCAGCATCAATAGCATTTCTTGCAGCAAGTTTGAAGTGATTGACAATATCAGGGATCTCATCTGTCCTTAGTCGTCTTGGTGCCGTGAACTTTTGTACATCATTACTTGTGATTGACTTATCTGTAGAAGATATCGGGGCTTGTCCATTCGGCTGATAAACTGATAGATTAACACAATAATTTAGAAAATTACAAGCCTGGTCTATATATTTATGCAAAGAAAAATGGATTACATACTTGAATTTGAAACTCTTCCAACATGCCAAAGCTGACAGAAAAAGACACCTCCTTTAGCATGAACAGCGTCTACAATTGGTTTCCATGCCTCCACTTGTTGTTTTGTCCAAACACCCGGTGTATCTGGATAGCCTTGAGCAGTGTCAGAAACACCAGTAGCTTCTGCTATGAGAAGACCACCTTTAGATGCTCTCTGAGAGTAGTAGAGAATAGCATGAGGTTGTGGAACGTTGTTGTATGATCTTGTTCTAGTCAGTGGTGCCATAACAACTCTAAAAAAATGAAGCAATTTGAATTAACATTTGAATAAGATGGAAATTGAAATTCTAGTTACGATTACGAACCTGTGGGAGAGATTGAATTTTCCCATCTTGTATGGTGTGACAAGAGGAATTGGATCAACATTACTTGCACCACCCATTGAATTGATTACTGATGAATGAATGATTATTAAGAATTCAGAAAGCAGACTGATGAATGAATGATTATTAAGAACTCAGAAAGCAAAATATGAAAGAGAGTTGGTTGGGTGTATCTATATTTATACTATGTGGTATGTGCATGTGTTGTGCTAAAGTGGTTGAAAGTCAAATTCTCCCACCTTTACGCTTCTTTGTGACGTGTGCAATTGCGTAACATGTCTTATTGGCACAACGTTTTCTCATTCAAGAAGGGTACTAGTATTTGTTTGTAAAGTTAGAAGGTGTCCTTCTGTCTTTATCATAAGGACATGCTTATGTTCATACACACAAACGTATTCATATAGATACATGTTTCTATTTATAACAAGAAAAACACTTATTTTTTCATTAGTATATAATATAAAGTTGAGTAATATTTATTGCTTCTAAGATAAAAATTGTTTAGATACATAACTCAAACGCAAATGGATTATCAGGTGACAAATGTGTTTGATCGAACTTTTCGTTGTAAGAAAATTTAAAAAATATCCGTAAATATTTTTGTTGTAAATATTAGACTATAAATAATAATCGATAATATTAGTAAGTGAGACTCATTAGTCAAAGTTCATTAGGTTTTCTATTCTCACTTATTTAAATATGTAGTTGCAACGGATAACTATTGAAAAATACGATTTGAATTGTTTCATTTTGAATTTGGATTGAAAATTGAGCAAGATACAAGTTGTGCAAATTGTGCATTTTTGAAGAGGTGCATGAAGAGAAATACTTGAGAAAATCAAATTTTCTCTAAATGGACCTAACGTTTCTTGATTCAAACTTGATTCTAAACTCAATTAGAACCTTCAAGCCCAATGCCACGCCCTTGAGCTTTTTATTTTATTTATTTTGATTTTTTATTCATTTAAAGTCAATTTAATTAAAATAAAATAGCAAAATTAAATCAATTAATGCAAGGCTGAATATTTGACATTCTTGAGGTCCAAGATACTCATTAAATAGCCAAAATTTTGAAAATATATGATTGGCATGAGATTGATACAAGATTGAAAGCATTTTAAAGTTGGATTTAATCGGTTAAATCAGAGGAATAATATTATTTATTTATTTGGATATTTTATTTAATTAGATTAAGTTGGATTGTGAGTAGAGAATAGCGAAGTGGAGGTGTGAATATATTAGGCCCATTAAGAAAATAATGGTAATTATATTATTATTTAATTTATTGGGTTAAAAAGAAAATATAAGGAATTAGGTTTGGGAAGAAAGAAAAAGAAGAAGGTTGTTGTACGTGGGAAAAAGAAGAGGAACAAGGTTTGGGAATTAGTCGCCGGGAGAAGATTGCAGACCGAAAAGCCGAATCGAAATGAGACCGAAAATTAGGATGCGATCGGAGAGTTGAACTGCTTTGAATCCAGGTAAGGGTGGGGTTTTAACTCTCTAAACGGGTTTATGATGAATCGTATGTAGGGATGGGATTATATAGAATTACCTCTGTTGGTGTAAGTTAAGTGTAGAATAATTGTCTGATTGTGTACCAGTTATTTTGGTTTTGATTGTCCACGAAGATTTTAATATATGTGAATAATTTTATTGGTTGTGATGTTTGAGACTTGCTGGTAATTAAATTGATCATTCGATAAAAGAAAGATGAATTGGATCGGAGCAGGTAAAGCGTGGGAGAAGAATTTTCGGTATGGTATAATGAGTTACAAGCAGGAACAAGAGACCGATTCAAATAATGTTTCATAATACATTGGTATATATTTGATGAGTATCATAGACACTTTTAATAATAGTAGCGAGTTCTAGGAATACAAGAGAGCAGAAAAATTGGTAACGGCAGAGTCATTGGAATTTAAAAGTGTTAATATTTTAATAGTAGTAGATTAAAATAATAGTGAAAATATTTTAGTAGTAGCAGAGTATATATGGCAGTAATAATAATAATTTCAGTGTTGATAAAATAACCAAGAATACTAGTAGTTGGTTTATTAATAGTAGAAGTAGAAGTTCTGATGGTCAGAAGTAGAAGTGATGGTCAGAAGTAGAAGTGATGGTAAGAAGTTCTGATGGTCAGAAGTAGAAGTGATGGTCAGAAGTAGAAGTGATGGTCAAAAGTTCTAATGGTCAGAAGTAGAAGTGATGGTCAAAAGTTTTGATGGTCAGAAGTAGAAGTGATGGTCAGAAGTAGAAGTGATGGTCATAAGTTTTGATGGTCAGAAGTAGAAGTGATGGTCATAAGTTTTGATGGTCAAGTAGAAGTGATGGTCAAGTAGAATGGTCATAAGTTCGATGGTCGAAGTAAGTGATGGTCATAAGTTCGATGGTCGGTAAGTGATGGTCAAAAGTTCGATGGTCGGTAAGTGATGGTCAAATGGTCGAAGTAAGTGATGGTCAAGTTCGATGGTCGGTAAGTGATGGTCAAGTTCGATGGTTAAGCGAGCGATGGTCAAGTTCGATGGTCGAAGTAAGTGATGGTCAGAAGTTCTGATGGTTAGAAGCAGAAGCGATGGTCAGAAGTTCTGATGGTCAGAAGTAGAGACTTCTGATTTTTCCTCCAGAAGGTTTCCTTTGTGCTATCAAGAGGAAGACGGACGTCTCTAGTTCCAATTAAAGGATGAGGCAGACGCCTCATAGTAGTGAGAGAGCTCAAGGGCGGACGCCCGAAGTCATGTAGGGGCCACTTGTGCCTTATGTTTTCGTTTTCTGTTACGAGGTAACACTGTTTGCATATTTAGCAGTGATTTAGGATAATAATGGAACTTAGCAGTGGAGTAATAATAATGGAACACTGTAATAAATGATAATAATAAGAACAGTACTTAAAACAGTACCGAATTAGGAAATTAAGCGATATAATTAGTTGTCCGGAATTTAATAAAAATTTACAGGGTAACTAAGATTAATTAGTAGGTAAATGCAGTTGTGTTGTTTTGTTGAATTTGCGCCGAATGTGGTAACTTGCAGGTACGGTTGGGTAAGTTGATTCGTCTGGTTTATTGACACCATTGTTTGTGGGTCTTATGACCACTATTTTGTGTTGATAGTGATTTTGTGATGATGTTTGTGAAGTGATAATGAATATGTTGTTGTGAACTGTTGTTGATTATGTTGATAACGTTGTAGGCCTATGGCCAGTGAAGTACTGATATAGGCGTATGCCTCGTGAAGAGAATTATGATGTTGTTATATGTTGTTAGCGTCGCATTTCATTTGCATTTGTGAAGGCCTATATTGGCGTATTTGTGAAGAAGGCTTATGCCTTGGCCTTGATGGAAACAGGTTGAAGGCTTATGCCTTGTGCCTCGATAACCTGGAAATTGTTTAAGTTGGGAGTTTACTCCACTGGTACCACATTCATATACATTGTTGTGTCTCATTTAAATTGTGTTGTTGTTAACTGTGAAGTGAATTATGTTGTTTTTAACTGTGAATTATGTTGTTGCTAACTGTGAAGTGGTTTTGTGTTGTTGTTAACTGTGAAGTGAATTATGTTGTTGCTAATTGTGAAGTGGTTTTGTGTTGTTGTTATTTGGGAAGTTTTTGTGATGTGTTAATTGCGATGGGATAATTTTGTATGATTTAATCCTAGCATATTATTTATCATATACTTGTTTATATTGTTGGATATCTCACCCCTTCTGCTGATATTTCCCCAACCATTTGAAATGGGCAGGTACTCAAGCATAGCGGTGGATGTTGAAGTTAATTCTTGAAGTTTTTACGTCGCTTTATGATAAGTCAAAGGGGTCTTGCTCTGATACGTAACACTCGGGGGGATGAACATTGTTTGTTTAATTGTTGTAGTGTTTAAGTTGTTGAAGTTTAAAAATAATTTACGAATATTTGTTAAGTGAATAATAATAATAATGTGAAGTTGTTTCTCGTTGAATAAAAGAACAAGTTGTTACTGTTGAGGAGTTTTAATCATGTTGTTTATCTGTTTAATTGATCTAATGGAAATATGATGTTATAAGTTCATCTTTGATCTAAGTGTTATGTATCTGTATAGTTGTGACTAAATGCATGTTGTTTTGAGAAGAAATTGTGACATCCCTTGCATGATTATCTTTTCTGCACTCTGATTTGAATAATATTCGAGGGGTAGATTTGGGGTGTTACAAGTATGCTTGAATCGGAGTAGAACCATGTTATCGGGTCGTAAAACTTGTTTTCTCACCTATCTGGACGAACCATTGGTAGCCTGTAGGGAGGTTTATGATGTATATTTTACCATGGTTGTTTTGGCTTTTATAACGGTATTTTTACACCCGAGCTATCAAAGGCGATGTGTTAGTGCGGGCTTTAAGGCGTTTCCCACTAGAGACTCATTTATATGCTTGGTATTGGTAGGTGTGTGTCGCCACGTAACCTACGTCACCAGATTACCTACCATCTAGTGACGTCAAGTAGGCAATGTCATTAGGCTTTCGCCCGGTGAGCGTGTACATTCGAGATAACGTGTTTGCACTAGTGTCGTAGGGGCCCATCTTACTGGCATTTGACGGAGGCGGGGTCATGACATCACATAGGCAGGGTCATGGTTGAACTCGTCGTGGATGTACTCCATTTAGGATAGATCCGTTGTCTAGTAGTTTTCCTGTGCAAGTCTCTTGACGAATAGGTACACACGACTCACCGAGGGTGTTGTTTTGGTAGCCCGGATAGATAGGTATAACTCCTTGATTCCTCACACATGGATGTGGGTCTGCATATTGTGTATTTTGTTATGTTGTGTTATCACTACATTGGGTAGTCATGGGACTTCCAATGGTGGTATTATCCCTTGTTTGTACTTGTACTGAGCCGTGAGGCGAACCCCGAATTTTAGGTGAATCCGTTTTTTTGCATGTACTCTGTAGAACCGAGCGAACCGCTAAGATAGGGAGGTTCACTGAGATTTAGTAATCTCATCTCAACCCTCTTATTATTTTTTCAGGAACAGGTTATAATAGTAGATTTGCTAGATGGTCAGTTTCAAGGATAGCATATGAGCAGAAGGCGGGAAGACCTTGTAGACATAATATTCCGATGTACGATGTTGAAGACGAGCTTCCTAGATACACTCTTATTGATGATTTGTATTGTATTCAGTTTTAAATTGTTGGGAAGCTGTGTAAAAATCAGAGATAAAAAATAGACCAATCAAATAGCCTAGAATAATTTTTGTGTAATTTTTGTACCTTGAAAATGATTTTAACAAAAATAAATGAAAATATTACACAAAAATCAATTAATTAAACTCTGATTTTTTTTTCACCAATCAAATAATTTTCAAAAATTATGAAAAAAATACACAAAGTCAGAAATAATATTTTAAGCCTACCATAATGTTTTTAGAATTTTTTATGAAGTTTTATTCTAGAAAATAAAACCACAAAATCAATTGAAACAAAAATTATTTAAACAAGAACATGACCAATCAGATCGCACCACCTAATCATCCATAATCTTGAGCCATTCCCTAAACACGCGTTTCACACAGATCAACACCCTAACTTCTAGACTTCGTATCTTACTCATTTCTCAATCATTTTTCACGATTCAGAGCACAAAATTGAGACCACATGGTAAGGAACAACAAACAACTCATAGATTTCAAAAAGATCAACCACACATCAAGAAATTAAGCCACGCAAAATGCAAAAATCATCCAAATACAAATTTTCAGAACTTCATATTATGCAAAATGCTTCACAATCAAGCAAAGATATGCATCAAACATATTGTTTGGCCAGCTATAACCACACATACATACTTTCTTTCAACAAAAATCAAATGAAAATGAAGATTCGAGTAGAGAAACTTACCTTGACAGTTGGAAAATAAATCCAACTAGGGCCTTTGAACACAAAAAGAAAACTTCTCCTCTTGATCTCTAAGCTCCAATGAAGTATAATAGAAGAAGATACGAGCACTGGAGTGAGAGAGGAAAAAGCTTTGAAGAAACACTTGAAGATGAAGAAAAAATTTCATATATGATTTTCTGGAGAATGAGGCGCTTAGGGTTCGAATGACTGATGTTATGAGCTTATATAGAGAGGAATGAATGAGGGTATAATGGTCTAAGTGGCTCCGAAATCCGTTAGAAGATAATTACAAAAAAATCAGAAAAATGGAGTATTTGCTATGTTGTGCGTTTTCCTCCTTATTTCCTTGAGTTTATATGTGTTTTGCCTTGCTGAGAGGGAGTGGAATTTAGTGAGGGGAGTGTGAAATGGTATAATGAATCAATAAACAGGCAAGAAGAAAAAAGAAGTTGAAAAGATTTTATTTTATTTTAAAATAAAATAAAAAAATTACCATTAATATATTTGGGGTAAATATATAATTTTTAAAAGTATATAACAATTTAGGAATAAAAATATGACACGTCATAAAGAACACTTAATAGCTTCTACACTTGACAACTCAGATGGGTAAGAGATGACAAAAATATTCATACCCGCGGATATTCTTGGATAAAATCTATCATGGATACGAGGCGGGTAGTTTAATATATATCCACGGATAAAATAAATATATATTTGAATATCTGTTTTATAAATGGATACGGATACATGTTTAATGATATGTGGCCACGGATATCCGTATCCGTTAATAATTTATAAATTTATTTAAATATCATTAGTTTAAATTATTTAAAGACAGAAATTAAACTTGTGATGAAGGAAATTAATGTGACGAAATTTTGTTGTTAAAATAAGACTAAATTGTAAGGATATTAAGAGATAAAAAAATTGTGCCTTTAAAAAAAGTTGAATAATTTATTTTTCAAAAAATTATTTTAGGAAAAACAAGTTATCCATGAATATCTGTAAATATCTGCGGATATTTTAAAACCCGTGGATTACCCGCTTAGCGGATATCCCTAAAAATATCTTAAATTTCATTTTTAGTCCCTATTAAAAAAATAACAGTTTTTTGTCCTTACAAAATTTTTATTCCTGCAATTTTAGTCCCTATTATTTTATAGAATTTTGAAAATTGTTTAATTACACTTAAATTTTAAATTTTTGAATAATTTTTTTCATGAGTGTTTAGAATACTATAACATATTTTATTTATCAAATTGTAGAATTTTTTAAAATGAGAAGAATTAAATATGAATTTTTTTAATTTCAAAAGATATCGATAAAAACAATGAAAATCTCGACTTAGAAATTAAATTTTGAGTTTCTTTTTTTTCGAAGAACTTTTTAAAACGTTTTAAGTTTGTCTGTAAAATAATAATTCAAAAATACACATCGATGTAACAGCAAGGACTAAAACTACGTGCATAATAATTTTATAGGGACTAAAAAATGTCATTTTTTTAATAGGAACTAAAAATAAAATTTAAGATATTTATAGGGATCAAAAACATATTTAACCCTTTATTAAATGGGATGGACATGGATATCATATTATTTGTCCCATAGATATCCATTTACATCCCTATTATCCAACTTTTTTGGGTGGGCAAATAAGAATTCACAATTATTTATACACGAGAACAATTATAAAAATACGTTGAAATTTTTGTTATTAATTCATGTGATTTACTAAGTGAAAAATGTAAGGACCATATTTTTATAAGATCAAATTAGTTTACTTTTAGGTAATTACTTTTTATAAGACCAAATCACTTTTAATTAAAATAAATTATGATCACTAAAACTAAACACACAAATTAATACAAAAATAAAAATAAAAATTAACACACAAATAATTCTCATATTAACACAAAGATCAGATGTTATTAAAATCCCAAATACATTATAGTTTTAACCTCTGTGTGTCCTAACAGAGAAGCATGAGAAGAATCAATAACAAGAACTACTATCTGCGACAAAATTCTATAAGTGACTAACTTACTACAATAACCAATGTGTGTGAGGAAAAAAAAGCTTATATAGTACGAAAGTTCAAGCCTTGGATTCATCATGTGTTTCATCGTTCAAGAAAGGATAGTCGGTATAACCAATAACTGGATCAGGAATGTAGAATGTTTCTCTGTTATACTTGTTGAGAGGAGCATCAAGTTCAAATCTCTTTGGTAAATCTGGATTAGATATGAACCAACGACCATAAACAACAAGATCCGCCCTGTTTTCAGCTATAGCATTGATCCCATCTTGTCTGTTATATCCTCCTGCAACCATGAAAGTACCATTGAAAGCCTTTCTCATTGGCACCAAACTGTGAGGGGTTTCAACTGGGTCAAATGTATGCACTAGTCTTGGTTCCACCATGTGGCAGTAAAGAATGTTATATTTGTTGAGGGCATTAGCCATATAGAGTCCCAAGGCAGTGGGATTGGAGTCTCCACTTTCTGCATATTCAGCAAATGGTGATAATCTTATTCCAACTTTATCTGCTCCTATCTCGTTTGCAACAGCTTCAACAACTTCTAATGCAAACCGACAACGATTCTCAAGTGATCCACCATATTCATCGGTTCTATCATTCACTTTATCTTTCATGAATTGATCCAGTAGATAGCCATGAGCTCCATGGATTTCAACTCCATCAAAACCAGCATCAATAGCATTTCTTGCAGCAAGTTTGAAGTCATTGACAATATTAGGAATCTCATCTGTCCTTAGTCTTCTGGGTGCCGTGAATTTTTGTACATCATTGCTTGTGAGTGACTTATCTGTAGAAGATATTGGGGCTTGTCCATTTGGCTGATAAACTGTTAGATTAACAAGAAAGCAATATCAACAACAAAATATAATTTGGAGAAAACATCAAGTTTGGCCTATATATTATTGCAAAAAAAACGAATTAGTTAAATGGCATTGGTAATGATGTAATGAAATAGATACATACTTGAATTTGAAACCCTTCCAACGTGCCAAATCTGTAAGAAAAAGACACTGCCCTTAGCATGAACAGCATCTACAATGGGTTTCCAAGCTTCCACTTGGTCTTTAGTCCAAACACCCGGAGTACGTGGATAACCTTGAGCAGTATCAGAAACACCAGTAGCTTCAGCTATGAGAAGACCACCTTGAGATGCTCTCTGAGCGTAGTAGTTGATAGCAATAGATTGAGGAACGTTGTTGTCTGATCTCATCCTAGTGAGTGGTGCCATAACAACTCTGAAAGAAAGAAATTGAAAATAAGAGTCTAATTAACATATTGAAATTGTAATGGTAGTTAACTGCAAACTACAAACCAACCTGTGAGAGAGATTGAAATTGCCCATCTTGTATGGTGTAATAAGAGGAATTGGATCAACATTAATGGCAGAACCCATTACTGATAACTATAAAAATTGTTAAGTAAGAATATGGAATTGAATTAAATTATAGAGTAACGATGATAACTAAGAATTGAGAAGGCAAAGTATAGAAATGAATTTGAAGAGAAATGGTTGGGTGTATCGATATTTATACTATGTTTATGTGGTGTGCTAAAGTGCCAGAAAGTTCTATGTGACGTGTGCTCTTGCGTGACATAGCTTATTGGTATCTGTTTGCATCTCTTCCAATAAACCGTCCACATTCTTTCTTTTCCCATTAAAAGGGTACGGTTATGTTCATATGGAAACATGTTTTTATAAAAAGAAAAAAGACTTATGTTCATACCAATGTACCTATAACTGTAATAAAGTAGAAAACAAAATTATTTTTAAATAAAATGTTAGGAATGTAATAACTTTTAAATTATTTGATGTATTTATTTCTTAGAGGGTCCATTAAATCGTAAAATCAATTATATATATATATAGCATCACAATTCCATTTTAAATCGTAAAATCAATTCAAAATAATATTGTGGCTTAATAATTTTTTTTTTTCCTTTACCTATATTTTTGGGTCCATTATAGTCCATTTCTTTTTAAAAGGTTAATTTAATCCCTTATCTATTTAATCTCTTATCTCTTCAAACCGTGTCACGTTAGTCTCTTTTGTTAGGTCTGTTATACAAAGTTACCGGAAATATTACAAGTGTGAGTGTGGGAAAATAGTCTCACATTAGATAAGAATGTGGTGACTTGATCATTTATAAGTGGGAGAACTCACTCACCTATCACCTTAAGATTTTAGGTGGACAAGTGGTGTGTCTCCCATAAAGGTGTGTTGCTCAAAAACGGAATGTCCCAAATTTAAGAATGCTCCTCGCTCGACCCTCCCCCTTTCAAAAAAGAGTCATTTGACGCTAATGTGGATGACATGTGGGATACATCAATTTTGTTATGAAAAAAACCATCACTAAATTTTTCTTTTGAGTTTTTATTATGAATCTCATCTTTTTCCCAAACATAAATTTTCTTCAAACTAAAAAATCCAAAAAATATAAATTTTCTCTTAACCCAAAAACATAATTTTCTTAAAACCTAAAACAACATATTTGAATCTCAAAACAAAATAAAACATTTTAATCTAGATTTTACGATATCCATCTATCTAGGATGTGTTTGTTTCAAGAATTAAAATCAGATTCCCGAAAATATGATAGTGGAAATGCAATAATCTTATGTTTGTTTCAAATTTTTAAATATTGTTTCCGAGTATATTTTATTCCAAGGAATGTTGTTTACACATAATTTTTCTCATAATTATTCACATGATTAAAGGGTGGGAATCCAACATTCCTATGAGAATAAATTCAACTATATGTAACTTCCCACTACTATTCACAAATTATTACTATTTTTATTTTTTTTATAATTTTTAAATTAAATAAATTAGTAAACATTCCAAGGAAATTTAATTTTTGTCCAAACACATAAGTGGGAATATTATTCTTAAGAATAATAATCTAAGGAATATGATTCCAAGAAACATAATTTCATAACTTGAAACAAGGCAGTTTAAAGTTTATTAATTGCATTTTTGTTAATAAAGTTTTTATATATTTGATATATTTTTCCTGTAATTCCATTACAAATATTATATTATTATTATTATTGGCCTTTAATTTATTTCAACAAACAAGCCTTTATAAACATAGGCATTATAATCAAAAATATGTACACCATTATAAACAAACAACCCAAATTATATATACCATTAATCAAAAACATATACACATCATTATATTATAGTTCAATATACACATAAACCATTTGTTACAATATAACCAAAATCAACCCTAACATATAACCTAATTTTTCTTAACACTTTTCAACTACGAATATCTTATATGATTTTTTGCTCAATAAAATATTCACAAAATTCCTCCTTGATTTCTTCCAACTGATTTTTCGTGTAATGAGCACAAAATAACCTTAGACAGCGCTTTTAAAAAGCGCTTTCTAAGGGGGTCCTTTAGCAACGCTTTTTCAATGCGAGGTCTAATGCCCCCCCTTAGGCAGCGCTTTTTTTGTATCTTCCGTACTTTTTCCGTGTTTTCTTTGCTTTAGGCAGCGCTTTCTGAAAAAGTGTTGCCTAAAGTACGCTGTCTAAAGTACTTTTTAGCGTAGTGTACACACCAAAATTGTATCAATTTTTTTTAATATTTGTACACCAATGGGTACATTTTGGTACCACGTACCCAATTTTTTTCAATTTTTTTCGAATATTAAAATCTGGGGTTTTTTTATTAGATAAAATTTAGGTTATTTATCCTATATTTATAAATGAAAAGTGAAAGAAAAATCAAATTCTAACCCTTGTCTTCTATGCCTTTACCATTGTCATATTGTTCTCTTTGCACTGCTCTCTCTAAAACTGAAACTTTCATTATTTTGGAGGAAGATATTAATATTCAATCATGATTTATTGATAGATTTTATAACACCCCACATATCACTGCCTAGGATAATACGTGCATGGTATTAATATGGTAACTGAACTCATACATAAGCAGCGAGAATAAAGAGTGTATTAGTACAATTACAAACTTTTGCCAAAATAGTCATGGCCGAAATGATACAAAACCAAAATATACTAATACAACTCAGAATACAAGCAGAAAATCCAAAAGAATTGAAGTGTCGACCATGAAACACCACCGTAAGACTAAGCCATCTTACCATTTCCTTTATCCTGCCTCGAGCTACCTGAAAAATAATAATTGGAATGAGGTAAGATTACTAAATCTCAATGAGACTCTCTATCTTAGGGGGTTCGCTCGGTTCTAATAGGTGCATGCATCAATACGAATTCACCTAGACTTCGGGTTATTGCCTCACGGCTAGGTGCAAATACAAACAAGGGATAACACCACCATTGGAAGTCCCATGACTTTCCAATGTAATGATAACACAAAACAACAAAATACATAATATGCAGACCCACATCCATATATGAGGAATCAAGGAGTTATACCTATCTATCCGGGCTACCAAAAACAACACCCTCGGTGAGTTTCGTGTACCTCGTCGTCGAGAGAATTGCACAAGCACACCAAATGATGAATTTAGATCGTTCCTAAATGGAATTCCATCCGAGATGAGTTCCCGCCATGACATTGCCTATGTGGCATCATGATCCCATCACCAAGCACGCAGGTGGGTAACCAGGTGGGAATGCCTCAAAACCCATATTCTGCTCCACCGCAATGGCATTCATCTTATATACGCTAGTGAGCAACCAAGTGCAACACACCACCTCGAACGTACACGTCCATTGGGTGAAAGCCTAGTGACATTGCCTACATGGAATCACTATATAGTAAGTAATCTAGTGATGTAGCCTACGTGGCATCACACACCTACCAATACCAAGAATACAGATGAGACACCAGTGAGAAACGCCTCAAAGCCCGCACTAGCACATCGCCTTTGGCAGCTCAGGTGTAAAAATACCGGCATGAAAGCCAAAACAACCATGGTAAAATATACAACATAAACCGCCCCACGGGCTACCAATGGTTCGTCCACATAGGTGGGAAAATAGGCTTTACTACTCGATAGTATGGTTCTACTCCGATTCAAGCATATTCATATATAGTTTAAGCCAACCAAGTTTAACATCCGCACCATAATGGGAAAGAGTGCGCACGCACAAGACTTGTTGGTCAAGAACCATCGAACCAAAGTCACACAATCAATACATCCGAACATTCAATCGAAACGACGAGAAATCAAGGTTCACAAGCATCATGCATCTCAATTAAACACGTTAAACCATAATCTACACATGAATCATCATAACACTATTTTCTTCGCACATATATGTCATGGATAGTTGGGAGGGAATAACCTCTCCATCAAAAGGGATTCTAATTATTGGTGTTAGGAGGGTTCCAACATGCTAGAATTACGATTACAATCTTCGTTCACAGGCCACATGCCCACTTCAAGACATCTATGTGCTACTACATAGGAAAATCGCTCCTAGTTAGAAAAATCATGAGAATTTCCAATTTACTTCTTATTCTATGCTCACTAGGGGTTTTCTAGGGCTAAAAAACCCCCATTAAACAAAACTATGGACCAAGACTACTTTCCATGACTCAAGGAAATGGGCTTAGAACAGAACTTTTCGTGCTTAGCCCGGTTCGGATTGCGCCAAGCGTGACCTGGGAATTAATTCATTATTCAGGAAACTACAAAATCGCTTAGCCCAGATACCGCACTAAGCGCAGTCTGCGATTTCTGCATAACTCAGTTCTGAACCAAAACTGCCATAGAGTTTCAATACTCCACTTAATCATCTCCAACCTGAAACCCATCAAAACCAGCCACGAAAAACAGAGGTAGAACATGCTAATTATCATTAAAACCAACATGCATCAATAATTTCCCACAAACCCAAAACCCATCAAAGCCAGCCACGAAAAACAGAGGTAGAACATGCTAATTATCATTAAAACCAACATGCATCAATAATTTCCCACAAACCCAAAACCCCAATCCTTTTCTCAAAACCCCAAAATTTCCCCAAGTATCTATCTAGAGACTCACCTTGGATTAGTGGAGTATGAGCTTCAAAATATTGCTAGGAGAATGATGAGGGTGACGAAAATGGCTTGCATGCAAGGATTTGGTGAGATGTTGGTGAAGCTTTTCTTCCTTCTCTTTTCACGGATACTTCTTCTTTCCTTCCTTTTTCTATTTTCTGATTTTTGTTTGGAATAATAAGGAAGATTAGGACAATAATGCCCTCTAACTATGCCAAAATTCCAATTCTTCCCTCTAGTTCAATTCAAACTAGTTTGGTTACTAATATTACTCTTATTCTTATTCTTATTACTTTATATCACAGAATAATTAAGTGAGGTATTACACTCCTCCCCTTAAAATATAATTCATCCTCGAATTCGAAAACTTACCAGAATAGATGAGGGTATGACTCTCACATTTCTGCTTCAAGCTCCCAAGTAGCTTCCTCTGGGCGAGACTCTTCCCGTAACACTTTCAAAAGAGGTATTGCCTTGCTTCTCAATAACTTGCTAGCACATTCCAAAATACGAACGGGATAAGGTTGGAAAGAAAGATCTGGTTCTATCTCCATGGCTTCGGGAAGGATAGGATGGAACGAATCCGACACGAACTTCTAAAGTTGAAACACATGGAATACGTAATGCAGCCCAGATAATGACGGAGGCAATGCTAATTGATATGCCACCTCACCTATCAGTCTCATGATTTGATACGGTCCCACATACTTCATACTAAGCTTTCGAACCTTAAAAGGTCCTTTCAACTTGGTCAGATATGCATCGGAGAAAACATACACCTTTTATTCCCCAGCCTGAGATTACAACGGACTCCAGACTCTTCTAGCCCGGTCTCTCAACAACTATCAAATACCCTCCAACGAGATCTACACTCGGAATCCCCAGTAGAGCGTCTCCTAAATCTCCTCAGCAGGATCTACATACCAGGTCCCCAACAGATCGCCTCCCAGACTCTCCTCAGCAGGGTCTATGAGATCTCCGACAACGAGCTTCTCAAATCTCTTCCTTCCTCAACAATATATAGGCCCAAGACTTGGTCAGATAGTGCATCGGAGAAATCCAGGATATCTTTCTTCTCCTTCAAAAGCGGGGTTCTCACCTACACAATTCCCAAGCGAAGTCGAAATCTTCAAGCAGAACATCCGCATCTTCTTCAAGATGGATATGTTTTGAAATATCACAACATCTATCATTCATACATTTCTCATAAAGTCATAATTCATGCATATGCTATTCATACACATTGTCATGCATCATACTTTGCATAAAACTAACAAATATTCTATCAAAGTTTCTCTTGTTTTCTCAAAGCAGTGTGATCCTTCGAGAAAACTATAAGACCGAGGTCGAGATTAAGCCCCGAACCGACGGAAAACTATCCGAAAGACCGCCTCGGTTATCCTCCAAGGCAATGGATCGAGGGAAGCCCACATTTTGCCAATTACAATCTAATCACGAAATCGATTCCTTATCACATTATCTCAATCGACTCGGTTGCCTTGGATGGCATCTTAAGCCCATCTCCGACTACTTATCAACATTTCTTCACTTTCGAATGCATATATGGTTAAAAATCAATACAAACCAATAACCTCATTCAAAGTGAACACGAAGTCTAACGTACGACTCCCTCCAGGTGGCATTTTAAGCCCATCTCCTCTCCGTTCCAGGAACATCTCTGAGTCTAACATCGACTCACCCCCAGATCGACCTTTCGGATGGCATCTTAAGCCCATCTCTGTCTCTCCTATTAACAACCTCGAGTCTAGCGTCGACTCGTTCCCAAAAAGTCTCCAACTTCTCCAAATGGCATCTGTAAGCCCATTCCCGCATCATCCACCAACAGCGAGTGCAAATTTTCAGGTGTACTCGAGTGTTCAATCATCTTCTACCTTCAGGTCGCAAAAGACAAGCATGTCAATCTAACCTTCCAGTACAAGAAGATTGAACAGGGGCAGCTGTCATACCCCAAAATTTGCCCTCCATCTACTCAAGAGATTTCATACATCCATACTCAAGGATTCCTCAAGAGTTGACCAGACAAACTCTCTCCTAGACAATCAACCCAAACTAGGGTTTGGTATCTCTCAAGTCAAGATGGATTTCCAACACCTCCAATGGTCTTCATGCCTCCTCATATGCTTCAAAGATTCTCCATGTCAAGTTTCAAGCTTCACAAGTCAAGTTTCCTCAGACAATTGCTCAGATGGTTGAAAATCGGGTGTATCGGACAAAAAGTCAACTATGGTCAACATACAGTCAAACTTCATAATTTTTGGTCAACATCCTCATTTTGAAGTTACATACATCATTTGATCAAGGGTTGATCATGATTCATCAAGAAAACTCAAGATTTGCTCAAAAGTCAAATTTTCTAAATTAGGGTTTCTAGGTGAAAAGTCAACTGAACTTTGAATGATCATAACTTTCTCATACTTTCTCAGAAATTTTTCCACCACCTCTTGTTTTGAAGGAAATTCAATTCTCTACAACTTCATGTCTCACAAGAATGTCCAAAAAATGCTTCATTTGAGAGGTATAGCTCAAAACATTACAGGTCATTTTCAAAGTCAACAAAAAGTCAACTTTTTGATTTGAAGATATATTGAGCACGGTAACTCCAATTGAGATGAGACCAAAGACATTGGTTAGAGGACTCTTAGAGCTTTCCAAAAAGTCCAAGAACTCTCAAAAATGTGGAAAATTGAGCAAGATACACTATTCAGAAGTTGGGCAATTTTGGACAATTGCACAAAAGGACATTTTGGTCAAAATGCAAAATTTTCCAAATGGGCCTATAATCTTTTGATCTAAACTTGTTCATGATGTTATTTTTGACCCATAAAAGCTTGGAATTGGTGATTTTCTATTTTCATGGTTTATATTTGAATTTTACAATATTTAATTCAAAAATAAATTATGTAAAATATGAAAATTAAGTTATTTTTTCAATTAAGTTGGATTTATATCTCTCTTAATGTCCAAGAAAGCCCACACCATTTACCAAATTCGTGCAAGCCATGGCATTGATGAGAAAATCATATTTTCTTCAAAATTTGATTTGATTTTCAAAGAAAATATTTGCACATCAATGATCCAATCTTTTTTTCACTCTTTTGTCATCCAAACCTCTTCTATAAATTGCCAGCATTGTGAACAAACAAGGGGACGAAACCCTAACCTAAAAACAAACCCAAACTCTTGCAAAAATTTTCAAGATTCTTGAAAAATTCGAATTTCAAAAGCAGCCACTCTCAGCCTCTCTCAATCATCCCATTGTGCTCAGGAGGTAAGTTTGAGTAAGTATACACTCATGCCATGGTTTAAAACAAGCCGGATCGATGCATATACATACATACATATTCAAAACTTTGTGATTTTTGCATTTTATTACCCTGTGTGTTTTAATCATTTCTGATGCTTGCAATGTGATCATGAGGTTCCAAGGGTGAGATCTGGGCAATCGTTCGTGAGTTCTAACGTCAGAATCGCGCTTAGCCATTGTTAGGGTTAGAAACTTGAGAAGCTTCGAACCAGCCTGTACAGGCCGATTCAATCGAAACCGATGCTTCCATTGAATTCGGAATGGTCGAAATAGGCGGACAGGACCTTTCTTTTGCTTTGAAATTTCGTGTTTTGCAGCTTTGAAAATCGTGGCTGGGAAGATGGCGGAGCCCTAGCTCCACTGACTCGGCGAGGACCGGCGAGGGGAAGGCGTGGCAACTTCGTGCGTTTTGATTCGTCCGAATAGTCCATCTGGGCCCCGCGCGCGCTGACTTTGATTTTCAACATATCCAGGACGTGTCATCACATATATTCCATTGATTTCGTTCTTTCAAACACAAAGAGCCACTTGTCTCAGTGGTAAAGACGCTCACTATTCCAGGATGCTCTCAAAGGACCCCTGTTCGATCCTTCCCAGCGCTGGTTTTTGCTTTTCCTTTTCCAAACTTCAACTTTTTCAATATTTTCCTATATTTTCTTATTTTTAATATTTCCATCCTATTTTAATTGTTTTCATGATTTTTATTCTGCATTAAAAAATTACCAAAAACATTTTTTCTTTTTACATTATTTTCATAAAAATGTTTATTTAATTTAATAAATTAAAAAATATAATTTTTGCATGCATATTTATTTTATTTTTATTTTAGCATTTAAATCCTTATTAATTGCATTTTAATTATTAACTCTTTTCCAAAAAATCCCAAAAAATTATTTTAATATTATTTATCATATTTCCAGCATATATTAATTTTCTCATATTAAAATTTGCATTTTTTCTAACATCTTCTCTTATTTCAATTTTATCATATTTCCCGATTTTCTTATTCTTTCACAGGTTGCTCCGATTCGGACGTTTTTTTTTATTATTCTATTTTTCCAATAATGTAATTGCTCATGGGTTGTAATAGTTAATTAGGCTTTTATTTTCCATAAGTTTAAATTATGTATCCCCAAAGCCATGTAATAGCGTAGGATTTACCTTTCCGCACCTTTACATTCCGCATTTTACTTTCTGCACCCTTATCAATTGCTAGTAATTAGGCGTGTATGGCAAGATAATAATTGGACATAGCTCACACTAATCTTCAAGATAAAATATCTGAATTTGACACACTTCTCT
This sequence comes from Vicia sativa, assembly GCA_021764765.1. Taxonomy (NCBI): domain Eukaryota; kingdom Viridiplantae; phylum Streptophyta; class Magnoliopsida; order Fabales; family Fabaceae; genus Vicia; species Vicia sativa. The sequence continues at coordinate 146,493,788 of CM038797.1, forward strand.
CACACATGCACCCCTTAGGGTAGTTCTCTCTCGATGCCTTTCGATTTCAAAATGGTCATGTCCCTCGAACGTAGAGGTGTTCTAGCACCGTCGCCTTCCAAACAAATCATCATAGTCCCTTCGATACAAAGATCATAAGACCCACGATGTCGCCTCCGAATACATGATCTTGACCCTCGATTGTCGCCACGAAAATGATGATAGTCCTTCGAATGTGCTAGGATACTTCCTACGAGTTGCCTTCTATGACCATCCGATGTCCCTTCGAATGTCCCGCTTACATCCAACGAATGGAGCTACCTACTAACTAATGGCATGGCTAGCGCTATTCTAAAGGAATGTAGAAGTACAACAAAACGACCAATTACGAGTGGGTAAATAAGTCTTTTAGTTGCTTGCTCTATCAAATGCTTTTCACACCACACACTTTTTTCAAAGTTCAAATTCTTTTCAAAACAAACATTTAGAACACTTTGTATACACTCCTACATGAGTCATTACAAAGTCAAAGCGAAATGCCTTTTTCAAAACATTTTTGTCAAACACACAGAAAGCAATTTTAAAAAGTGATCTAAGAGCAACTAAGAGCCCGTAGATAACTACGGATGGAAAGGGGTGCTAATACCTTCCCTTTTCATAACCATTCTCCCGAACTCAGAATCTAACGAAGGTCTTTTTCTGTTACTTTTACCTTCCCTTAATTGGAAAAAATAAAAGTCGGTGGCTACTCTTGCTATCCGCACATTTGGATACAAAAAATCCTACAAAGTCAGTTCACCGTATTACACAAGGTCAGATGGGACAACGAGGCTCCCCAGATCATCATTGAGAAGTTTGACAAACCAGCATATTGTTGTGAGCTTGACGCAGAAGAGAAACCTTGGTACTATAACGTGAAGAGGTATCTTGAGACTTAGGAATATCCCGCAGGGGCATCTGTTAATGATAAGAAATTCATGAGAAGATTTGCATCTAAATTCTTCCTCAGCAACGGCATCTTATACAAGCGCAATCACGACTTGTGCTTACTCCGCTGTGTAGACCAAAAAACCGCAATGCGTATCATGGAAGAGTTACACGAAGGCGAATTTGGTACCCACTCCAGTGGACATACGATGGCTAAGAAGATTTTGAGAACAGGTTACTATTGGTCCACCATGGAAGCTGATTGTCACCGTTATGCTCGATCTTGTCACAAGTGCGGTTATGCCGACAAAGTACACGTACCTCCGGTACCTCGAATGTTTTAACTTCTCCTTGGCCTTTTGCAATGTGGGGCATTGACATGATTGGAGAAATCAAGCCCGACTTCCAATGGACATCGTTTCATCCTTGTGGCGATAGATTATTTCACCAGTGGGTAGAAGCGACCTCGTATGCATCATTACCAAGAATGTAGTGGCTCGATTCATCAAGCACAATCTTATCTCGGTATGGCACTCTCGAAAGGATTATCACAGATAACGGTTCCAATCTCAACAATAAGATGATCATCGAACTCGCACGCAGTTCAAGATCAAACATCACAACTCTTCTCCTTATCGGCCTAAGATGAATGGCGCGATGGAAGCCGCCAACAAGAACATTAAGAAGATTATAGAAGATGGCGGTAACTTACAAAGATTGGCATGAGATGTTACCATTTGCTCTTCATGGTTATCGACTACACGAACATCAACGAGGCAACCCCTTCTCTTGTGTACGGTATGGGCGTCCTACCCATTGAGGTTCGGATACCCTCAACGAGTCCTCAAGACGCAGTTAAGCGAAGGCGATTGGGTCCGGACTCGCCTTGACCGGATTAACTTGATTGATGAGAAATGACGCGTCCATCCGCCATGGATGATTTATCAAACGAATGATCGAGCATTTAACAAGAAGGTCAAGCACCGAGTCTACCAAGTCGGCGATCTAGTAGTCAAGCGCATCATTCTTCCACAAGGTGATCCAGGGCAAATGGACTCCCACCTATGAGGGACCATTTGTAGTCAAGACAGTATTTTCCGTGAGCTATGATACTTAGCACCATGGATGGTGAAGACTTCCCACCACGTGAGCGGACATAGTCAAAAATACTACGCATAAAGAGACCCGCTAGGTCGGTGACCTAGGCAAAAATAAGGGCATCTGGCGAACCAAAAGGTTCGGGCAAAATTAAGGATATATACAAAACATGTACACCGCAAGTCGAAAACACGAAAAGGCGGCTTGGGCAAAAAGGTATCCGTGGTGAAAACCCGAAAGGCGGTCTAGGCAAAAGTTAGGGATTTAAGCGTCGACTATGTCTCTTCCAGTTACACTTCGACTACTATCGACATTCAAGATTCAAATGGCGAAGATCGATCTACTCACTTTCTCTGAGGAGATGAGATAGCGAAATATATAGTACTAGCATAGTTGGAACTTAACGAGATTGTTTCGCATAGCTTTTACCTTTCTTGTGTATAAAACTACTTGGCCATACGCCACATTTCAAAATAAATGCAAGTCCTTTTCTCTTTACAATTTCTGTTGTTGTCATTTGCAATAAGTCCAACGTTTGCTTTGAATGACTATACGCATTCGACAATAAAATCTCTTTGCAAACATACGAAAAGTGAACATGCAAAAGTACTTACTACAGGTTCCAGGAATTGAGATGACGACGAAAGTCACCAAATAGTCCCCACGAGCATGATCCCCACAAAGGTGTCACACACACACATTCCCAATGGAATATCGTTAGTCCCGGCGGTGATTCCACTCAACCGAGCAATGTTACATCGGTCTCAAGCGGTAACACCTCATCCCGTCAAGCGTCTATCCCGTGGATACCTCTGATCCTTCCCTTTTCCCCGGCGGTATCGGACCCAAGACTTGGTCAGATAGTGCATCGGAGGAACCTGCATCTTCATTCCCCAGCCGGAGACTACAACGGGCTCCAAACTCTTCTAACCCAGTCTCTCAACAACCATCATATTCTCCAGCGAGATCTACACTCAGGTCCCCAGTGGAGCGCCTCCTAAATTTCCTCAGCAGGATCTACATACAAGGTCCCCAACGGATCGCCTCCCAGATTCTCCTCAGCAGGGTCTATATATGAGATCTCCAACAACGAGCTTCTCAATCTCTACCTTCCTCAATAATATCTAGGCCCAAGACTTGGTCAGATAGTGCATCGGAGGAATCCAGGACATCTTTCTTTCAAAGGCAGGGTTCCACCTACTCGATTCCCCAAGCAGGAGTCAGAAATCCTCAAACAAAGCATTCGCATCTTCTGCAAGATGGATATGTTTTGAAATACCACAACATTTATCATTCATACATTTCTCATAAAGTCATAATTCATGCATACGTCATTCATACACTGTCATGCATCATACTTTGCATAAAACTAACCAATATTCTATCAAAGTTTCTTTTGTTTTCTCCAAAAGCAGTATGATCCGACACAAACAGGTCGAGATTAAGCCCGAATCGACGGAAAACTATCGAAAGACCGCCTTGGTTGTCCTCCGACAACTGGTCGAGATTAAGCCCGAATCGACGGAAAACTATCCGAAGACCACCTCGGTTATCCTCCGATAAGGCAATGGATCAACACCGATGCACAACAGGAAGCTATCCACATTCTTGCCAACTACAATCTCCTCGAGTAATCGAGCGAAGATTTATTCGATCCCTTATTATCAACCAACTGAGTGCGTATGACTCGATTGCCTTGGATGGCATCTTAAGCCCATCTCCGACTACTTATCAACGGCTTCACTTTCGAATCTGCATATATGGTTAAAAATCAATACAAACCAGTAACTTCATTCAAAAAATGAACACGAAGTCTAACGTATGACTCCCTCCAGATGGCATCTTAAGCCCATCTCCATACTCTTTCCAGAAACATCTACAGAGCCTAGCGTACGGCTCACTTTCCAGCACTCCTCTCATCAATAATCCGGGCAGCGTCGGCTCACCCCCCAGCATCGATCTTTCCAGATGGCATCTTAAGCCCATCTCCGTCAGCTCTCCTATCAATAACCTCGAGTCTAGCGTATGACTCATCCCCCAGCGAAGTATCCAGCTTCTCCAAATGGCATCTGTAAGCCCATTCCCGCATCATCAGCCAAACAGCGAGTGCAAATTTTCAGGTGTACTCGAGTGTTCAATCATCTTCTACCTCCAGGTCACGAAAGACAAGCATGTAAATCTAACCCTCCGGTACAAGAAGATTGAACAGGGGCAGCTGTCATACCCCAAAATTTGCCCTCCATCTACTCAAGAGATGTCATACATCCATACTCAAGGATTCCTCAAGAGTTGATCAGACAAACTCTCTCCTAGACAATCAACCCAAACTAGGGTTTGGTATCTCTCAAGTCAAGATGAACTCCCAACATCTCCCATGGTCTTCATGCCTCCTCATATGCTTCAAAGATTCTCCATGTCAAGTTTCAAGCCTCACAAGTCAAGTTTCCTCATGCAATTGCTCAGATGGTTGAAAATCGGGTGTATTGGACAAAAAGTCAACTGTGGTCAACATACAGTCAAACTTCATAATTTTTGGTCAACATCCTCATTTTGAAGTTACATTCATCATTTGATCAAGGGTTGATCATGATTCATCAAGAAAACTCAAGATTTGCTCAAAAGTCAAACTTTCTAAATTAGGGTTTCTAGGTGAAAAGTCAACTGAACTTTGGTGATCATAACTTTCTCATACTTTCTCAGAAATTTTCCCACCAAAGCTCATTTTGAAGGAAATTCGATTCTCTACAACTTCATGTCTCACAAGAATGTCCAAAAAATGCTTCATTTGAGAGGTATAGCTCAAAACATTACAGGTCATTTTCAAAGTCAACAAAAAGTCAACTTTTTATTTTGAAGATATATTGAGCATGGTAACTCCAATTGAGATGAGACCAAAGACATTGTTTAGAGGACTCTTAGAGCTTTCCAAAAAGTCCAAGAACACTCAAAAATGTGGAAAATTGAGTAAGATACACCATTCAGAAGTTGGGCAATTTTGGACAATTGCACAAAAGGACATTTTGGTCAAAATGCAAAATTTTCCAAATGGGCCTATAATCTTTTGATCCAAACTTGTTCATGACATGATTTTTGACCCATAAATGCTTGGCATTGGTGATTTTCTATTTTCATGATTTATATTTGAATTTTATAACATTTAATTCAAAAATAAATTATGTAAAATATGAAAATTAAGTTTCTTTTTCAAATAAGTTGGATTTATATCTTTCTTAATGACCAAGAAAGCCCACCACTCTTGCCAAATTCGTGACTCATGCACATGGAAAGAAAAAATCAAGTTTTAAAGGAAATTTGATTTTATTTATTGGAAAATATTTGCACATTCAATTTCCAATCTTTTTTCCTTGTTTTTTCTCTTCCAATCTCTTCTATAAATTGCCAGGATTGTGTACAAACCAAGGACGGAAACCCTAGCTCAAGCCAAACCCTTATTTTGTCAAAATTTTCCAAGAAAGTTACAAAAATCCTACAAAGTCAGTTCACCGTATTACAAGATGATTTCGCCGAGCCATCCGAACCAAGGCAAAGACCCCGCCGCGGTACGAGTCGGGCATCCGGACGAAATAGGACTGCGGATGACAACCCCCACGGTATTACCTTTGCTGACCCTAAGTACAAACAAAGGTATGATGTTTTGGTTCAGCGTAAGTTACTCCCGACCCGCTATATTTGTGAAGACACACTCGTTAAGTTAGGCCTTAAGGATGAGGTGTTCCGTATGTTTCATAACATCAGAATGTTGTCGTTTATGCTATTTGAGGCACCTACCTTTGAGGGCCTAACTCTTGAATTTTTGAGCACGGTTGAATTTAAACTGAGACACAAGTGGAATGGAACTAAAATGGGGTATTACGGTGATTTAGAGTTCTTTATGTTTGGGAACCAAATACCGTAGAAGAGGTTGGTGCCCTTAAATTGCCGTCATCGGACGGGGCCCCTTTGAGACTTTCCTATTTCTGAATTTTGGGAGGCCATCTGGAAAAGCGGGTACAATCTTAGCTCGCCAAGGCCTCGGGATTCATAATCCTTGAGATATGCCCAGAAAGGTTTAGCGTTTACTTTGTTTGGGCGGGGAGATAGCACGGGGGTGTGTGCGAAGAGGGAGTTGTTTCTGTTACATAGTATGCTGGAGGTAGGAAGGGTGAATGTGGCGGCATTTGCTGCCAACCATTTGAAGCAAGTTGGTCATGCTTCAAATGGAGATATATCGGTAGGAGGAATGGTTACGCAACTGGCTGATTACTTGAATTATAGTCGACTCTAATAGAGGAACCCTCCATACCGGGAAAGAAGATTGACATGACTACTCTTGTCAATCAAAGGATGATCGTAGTGCAGCCCGGGTATTACTCCCTGGTGATTCATGAGCAACACATTATGTCACTACCGGCACCTCATTGTATTTCTGTGGCAAACCGTGCTAATTGGTTATATGTAGCTACAGGTATGAACCTAGGAGAAAGTCCTCCACGTGGTCAAAATTTTTCAGGTAATGAAATGGAGGATGACGTTCAAGCTCCGGACTATCGACCAAAGACACCGCAATTCAACCAACGTATGCGGATCCTCCTATGACTTCGGATCGGTGGGGGTGGGTGCAACCGAAATTGGTGCCATACGCCGAGCAGGGCAAGGTGTTGTTGTCGGACAAGGAAGCGTGGTGGGCGGCGTCCGGACTATGTTCGACGTCTCGTGTTGCAATTCCCAGGACCCTCCTCCACCACCTCGGTGGCGGGTAGTCTCCGTCGCTTGAATTTAAACATTGGGGTCAATGTTTAGTTCAGTGTGGGGAGGTTTTATTTATTTTATTGTTTGCTTGATTATTTATTGTTCGGTTCGTTCGATCGATTTATTTGATTTGTTGCGTCTTTGTTTGTTTTAATTTGTGTTTAAGTTGTCTAATGCGATGGGTGTGGTGTTGATAGAAGTCGGAAGGAGCAAGCTAACTTAGTGGTTGAACACACACCACACTTAATCTCCACAGCACCGGGAAGTTAACACAATCCGAGCATCAACATTGATCAATAGAGTGTTGTGGCATTTTGCGGTTGAAAGAAATTGCATGACACCACCAAAGTGGAGCATGCAAGCTAAACCCACCGGTGAGGTTCTGAGCCAAATTCGTGATTCCATATGAGAGTTCAGTCAGGTATGACGTTATTCACTTTGATTTTGCGTATTTTCTCTTAACACAAACACACCACGAAAACATACACTGAGGCAAGTTCTTTCTGTAACCCCGAGCCTTTCTAAACCATCCTGTATGCATTGTATCCATAGTCACCCCCCTTGAGCCATTTTCTTTTATTTGTTCATATTGTTATTCATGTTACCACCCTTTCACCATTCATGTTATCGCTCGGCATTTGTGTTTTCATCTTGTAAATGTATGACAAAATCTAAGTGTGGGGTAATGTATCATTGAGTAAGGGGCAAGTGCAAAAAAAAAAAAAAAAAAAAAAAGAAAAGATTGTAGAAATCCAAAGAAAAACAAAAGTATTTCAAGAATAAGAAAATCAAAGGAAATAGCCTTGACACTTGCCCACTTATTGGAAACTCCTTTAGAATGACTCTAAAAAGCTGAAATCAAGAGTTGGAAGTCTTTACCCCCATACTTACGATTCAAGGTCGTTAAGAGCAGAAATATGGACCTTACAGGAATGCCGAGCACCAAAACCCTTTGTCATCCCGTTCTTTGTTTATCCCACCAAACCTAAGCCACGTTACATCCCAAAGACCTCATGAATGTGTGTGTGATCTGTGTGTAGTGATTAGAGAATTTATTCAAAGTTAAAAGTAATATGCATACCTTGATACTGTGAGTGTAAGCAGTTTAACCGGAGAGATGTTGTGAGAATGTGAAAAGCTTGCGGGTAAAATAGTGCTCGGAGGTGGAAATGTGGTGGAAAGATTGTGGAAGATGCCATGGACTAGATTGTGAAGTGAGGGTGTTGTGGAGAAAGGAATCTTGTTGGTGACCTTTGTTCGCCTCAATACATCACTTAAGGACAAGCAATGAGATAAGTGTGGGGTTGTGATCGGTCACCATTTCTAGTAAGTTTTCGCACCTTTTTCCGACAAGAATTCATAGTTTGGTAACACTAAGCGGTAGTTGCGTGTGTTTAGAGTAAGTTTTCGTATTTCTTTTGTGTGATGTCTTTGTGTCTTATTGTCCTTTAAGTGTTGAAAAAGTACCATTTTATGTTGTGCTTGGTAGTGTTGATGTTCAGGTGGATACATGGGAGAATAGGAACTTTTGGCGCGCACAGGCGGATGAAATGGAGCCGGAAAAAGCAATTTTAAGAGGTCAACACGGGCCCCCGTGTGTAAACACGACCCGTGTTGAAAAGTGCTGAAAGTGGATTTTGTGCGAAGCAGGCACACGGTCACCCGTGTGCAGGAACACGGACCGTGTTGATCAAGCGAGCTGAAGCGTGTTTGCACTGAAGGGCAACATGGGCGCCCGTGTGCAGGAACACGGCCCGTGTTGCGGAGCGCGTGCTGATTCAAATTCCTGAATTTTTGTACATCCAAGTTAATTCATTAAGGGTATTTTTGACACTTGGCTGGGGGAGAGGGAGAGGACACTATTAAGACATCTTTAGGGCAAGAAAGAGAGGATTTTTGGGATTGGAGAAAATAGAGATTACAGGAGAGAAGGATTGGAGAAGCAAGGTGACGACTGACGGAGAACTTCAAGGTGTCACCATTGAAGATCAAAGTCTAAGTTCTTGTAATGTCAATTCCTTTTAATTTGTTAATCTTGAATTCTATGAATAACTAAATTCCCCACTTGCTAGGGGTTGGTTCTAATTTGGATCTTGTAATGATTATGAATCCTTAGTTTTTCAATTCAGATATTATGTTTCTTCAATTTAATTATACAATGATTTTATGCATTCTCTTTCGAACAATTGAGATTGACTTATGGTGATGAATATAGGACTATATTTGTTAGGGTTTGTGTATAATTTGGTTATAGTAGATATCTCCTAGGACTAGGGATACCCTATGATTATCAAATATGACCTTGATATTGATTTACTTGAATGCATTATTATTCTTCTTGGGTATAGGGATTAATTTGCATGTTCAAGGGTTTTTCTCTAAGGACTTAGGAAAAACACTATAGAGGTTGATAATTGAAGTAACATAGATTTTTCTGAAAGAAATTGGGAATAATAACCTTTATAGGCCAAATTGACCGAACCATTCCCCTAGCTTGTTTAATTAAAAGAAAGTTACTTATTTTACATTGTCTTGTGTAGAGAATTTTTCAAACAACAAACTTCTAGTTTTTGTCTGCTTGATAAGACTGATATTTCGTATTTGCATTGCAATCCTTGAGATCGATATTCGTGAATTAAAAATCACTAAAACTACATTGACAAAATAGTACACTTGCTATTTTCCGATCATACACCGCCACCAGAAATCACATTCCCAAGAAACTTAACCTCAGACATCGAGAACTCATACTTACTAAGTTTCACGAACAATTGCTTCCCACGAAGAACCGATAATACAATCCTCAAGTGCTCCATATGTTCTTCCACCGTTCAGGAATAAATCAAGATGTCATCTATGAATATCACTACAAACTGATCCAGATATGGTTAAAACACATGGTTCATATAATTCATAAAGACAGTAGAAGCATTGGTCACTCCAAATGGCATAATCAAGAATTCATAATGGCCATATCGCGTCCTAAACGCGGTCTTCGACACATCAGAACTCTTGACCTGAATCTAATGATATCCCGACCTGAGATCAATATTCGAGAACACACAGGCTCCTTTCAACTGATCCAGGAGGTCATCAATCTGTGGTAGAGGATACTTGTTCTTTATGGTCACCTTATTCAACTGACGATAGTCAATACACAATCGCATACTACCATCATTTTCTTGACCAATAAAATAGGAGCACCCCATGGAGAAACACTAGGTCGAACAAAGTTCTTTGCCAACAACTCTTCTAACTGACTTTTCAATTCTCTTAACTCTATAGGAGATATTCGGTACGGAGCAATAGAGACTGGAGCAATTCCAAGAACAAGATCAATAGAGAACTTGAATTCCCTCTCTGGAGGAAGAGAAGTGACATCCTTAGGAAATACATCAGGAAATTCACATACAATAGGAATATCTGGTACACTCTTCTTATTTGTGAGATCCGCAGTATGAGCCAAAATTAAGGACTTCTCCTGAGTATAAAGACAATTGAGCAAGTTAATTGTACCTTCAATTAGATTTTCAATTGCATCAACAGGAGTAGTCTCCTCAGCAGGGATAAAAATAGCCTTCTCTTTGCAACCAATGTATACTGAGTTAACTGATAACCAGTTCATACCCAATACCACATCGATCTTCTTAAGAGGTAAACAGATAAGATCAATCAAGAAATTCCGGTCATTGAAGGCGACTGAACAATCTCTACAGATTTTCAAAGCCTCGACTACGTCATCTGTAGTAGATGATATCATCATAGGATTAGGGAGGCTAGTAGCCTCGAAACTGAGCCGACGCACACAAGAATTTGAAATAAAGGAATGCATTTATCCGCAATCTACAAGCACAAATAAAGGCTTATTATTAACATAACACGTACCAGCAATAAGAGTTGTGTTTCCTTGGGTCTTCCAAGCATCCAAGGTATACACTCAACCTGTAGTCTTCTGAGGAGAATCTTGTATGGGACACTGATTCTTGTAGTGCTCTACTTGTCTGCACTTGAAACACTGCACTAGACTAAGCTAGAAATCCATGTGGTGCTTACTTTTGCACCTGCCGCACCAGGGAGGTTGAGTTGAACGGCCACCAAAAGGTTTCTTCCCCACTAGAGGAGAGTTGTGAGGCCTTAATTGTTGCCTTGATCTTTCTTGCTCTCTTCTCGCTGGCCTATTCTACTCTATTTCCTCTTTTACTCTTTTCAAACTATTCTCAGCTACATAACATTGTCTCAAGCATTCTGCGTAGGTGGTAAACTCTCTCTGGGACACACTGTGAGCAATGCTAGCATTTAACGGAAACAAAAACTGATCAACCTTCCACATCTCATCCAGAGTATAAACAACTTGTCTGGAGTAGACAACCATATCCTCGAATTTCTCAGCATATTCAGAAACAGATAGGTTGCCTTGTTTGAAGAGTTGGAATTCACGCTCTTTCTGAGCACGAATGCTGTTAGGGAAGTACTTCTCCAAAAAGGTTGTCTTGAAGTGTTTCCAATCCTTTGGTATTGCATGGGAGGTGAAATAGGTAGATGCAGTGTCCCACCACCTACCATCCAGACCCTTCAACTTCTGGGCAGTAAACATCACCTTATATTCCTCTGTGAACTGAATGCCCTGGAACACTCGCTTCATGCCATAAAGCCAATCATGAGCTACAACATGGTCTAAGCTAATTGTGAATTCTGGAGGGTTCATCCTGAAAAAGGCACGAAAATATGGTCCCCCTGGAGCTTGAGGAACAAAAGAAGGAGCAGCTGGTTGTTGTTGTTGTTGCCCTTGCATGCCTTGCATCATCATTTGATTCTGCTATTGCATTTGCTGCATCATCTACATCGAGGGTACATTTGCATCACCAGCAGGAGTTGGAATTTCTGGTTCAATAGGCCTAGTTTTGGGCCTCCCGGGTCTCCTGCGTCCATCAACCATCTTTCTGTTTGTCCTACACATAGAATTAAGTCGACCACGCTCAATGCCACACGTAGAACATAAGGAATCATGTCGACAATTACGCATATGAGGCATAATTATGCTGACTTATGATGTTTCATAGAGAAGCCTAGAATCGACCTACTCTGATACCAACTATAACACCCCACATATCATTGCCTAGGATAATACGTGCATGGTATTAATATAGTAACTAAGCTCATACATAAGCAGCAGAAATAAAGAGTGTATTAGTACAATTACAAACGTTTACTGAAATATTCATGGTCGAAATGATACAAAACCAAAATATACTAATACAACTCAGAATACAAGCAGAAAATCCAAAAGAAATGAAGTGTCTCCCATGAAACACCACCGTAAGACTAAGCCATCTTACCCTTGCCTTTATCCTGCCTCGAGCTACTTGAAAAATAATAATTGGAATAAGGTGAGATTACTAAATCTTAGTGAGCCTCCCTAACTTAGGGGGTTCGCTCGGTTCTAACAGGTTCATGCATCAATACAAATTCACCTAGAATTCAGGTTATTGCCTCATGGCTAGGTGCAAATACAAACAAGGGATAACACCACCATTGGAAGTCCCATGACTTCCCAATATAGTGATAACACAAAACAACAAAATACATAATATGCAGACCCACATCCATATGTGAGGAATCAAGAGTTATACCTATCTATCTGGGCTACCAAAAACAACAACATCGGTGAGTTCCATCCGAGAAGAGTTCCCTCCATGACATTGCCTATGTGGCATCACGACCCCATCACCAAGCACGCAGGTGGGTAACTAGGTGGGAACGTCTCAAAACCACTATCCTGCTCCACCGCAATGGCATTCATCTTATATACGCTGGTGAGAAACCAAGTGCAACATACCATCTCGAACGTACACGCCCACCGGGCGAAAGCCTAGTGACATTGCCTACTTGGCGTCACTAGATGGTAAGTAATCTAGTGATGTAGCCTATGTGGTGTCACACACCTACCAATACCAATAATACATATGAGACACCAGTGGGAAACGCCTCAAAGCCCGCACTAGCACATCGCCTTTGGTAGCTCAAGTGTAAAAATACCGGCATGAATGCCAAAACAACCATGGTAAAATATACATCATAAACCGCCCCACGGGCTACCAATAGTTCGTCCACATAGGTAGGAAAACAGGCTTTACTACCCGATAGTATGGTTCTACTCCCATTCAAGCATATTCACAATCAGTTTAGGTCAACTAAGTTTAACATCCGCACCATGACGGGAAAGAGTGCGCACGCACAATACTTGTTGGTCAAGAACCATCGAACCAAAGTCACACAATCAAGGTTCACAAGCATCATGCATCTCAATTTAACATGTTGAACCATAATCTACACATGAATCATCATAACACTATTTTCTTCACACATATATGCCATGGATAGTTTGGAGGGAATAACCTCTCCATCAAAAGGGATTCTAATTATTGGTGTTAGGAGGGTTCCAACAGGCTAGAATACAATTACAATCTTCGTTCACAGGCCACATGCCCACTACAAGAGGAAAATCGGTCAGAGTTGGAAAAATCATGAGAATTTCCAATTCACTTCTTATTCTATGCTCACTAGGGGTTTTCTAGGGCTAAAGAACCCATTGAACAAAACTATAAACCAAGACTACTTTCCATGACTCAAGAAAAGGGGCTCAGAACATAACTTTTCGCGCTTAGACCGATCTGGGTCGGGTTAAGCGTAACCTCAGAATTAATTCATTTTTCAGGAAACTATAGGGCGCGCTAAGCCCAGATACAGCACTGAGCGTGGTCTGCGATTTTTGCAGAACTCAGTTCTGAACCAGAACTGCCATGGAGTTCTAATACTTCACTCAATCATCTCCAACCTGAAACCCATCAAAACCAGCCACGAAAAACAGAGGTAGAACATGCTAATTATCATTAAAACCAATATGCATCAACAATTTCTCACAAACCCAAAACCCCAATTCTTTTCTCAAAACCCCAAACTTTCCCCAAGTATCTATCTAAAGACTCACCTTGGATTAGTGGAGTATGAGCTTCAGAATCTTGCTAGGAGAATGATGAGGGTGACGAAAATGCCTTGCATGCAAGGATTTGGTGAGATGTTGGTGAAGCTTTTCTTCCTCTCTTCCTTCTCTTTTCATGGTTCCTTCTTCTTTCCTTCCTTTTTCTATTTTCTGATATTTGTTTGGAATAATAAGGAAGATTAGGACAATAATGCCCTCTAACTATACCAAAATTCCAATTATGCCCTCTAATTCAATTCAAACTAGTTTGGTTACTAATATTACTCTCATTCTTATTCTTATTTCTTTATATCATGGAATAATTAAGTGAGGTATTATAAATTTATTTATGTTATTGCGAGAATATTAATATTTTTTAAGTAAATTGTTTCTTAATTTTAATGTTTTGTTGTATTTTTAATAATATAGTGTTTTGTTATTTTTATAATTATATTTTTTAAAAAATTATACTAACGTACCCATTCTTTAGTTTTAAAAAAAATACCGTACTCTGTACCAGTACCCGTACCAGGTATTGGGTATGTACCCGTACCTATGCAACACAGATGTTGCCAAAGTCCGCTCTTTCTTATTCACAATTACTGAATCATTCTTTTTAGTTTTCATTTTTTAGTTTGTATAACAATTTGTTTTCTGGTATTACAGATTGAATTCTAAGCATATCCATGGCTTCCATTCCAGCGATACCAGCACAGTTTTTGGAAGGATTTTTGCTTAGCTTGTCGATGTTAACCTTTTGACCTGAAATATTTGAGATGCATATCTTGCCAGGTTGTTTTGCTTCGTATAAATTATTATAGACAAATGAAAGAATAATGGGGGAATTGATTTCTTCAAGGGAAAGATTGTGCCCTTTTATTAAGATTGTGAGACTAACAAATATTTGGGATTGTTTGGGTATGTTACTCTACAATATATTAAAGATCAAGAGAGATTTGATGGGTATTATCATAGTCATTGTTCAACCCAATGACACTTTCTTTCTCATTATCATCAAATGTTAAACTAGTAGATTCACAGTCATTATCGTTACTATCATCTCTTTTATCCCTTTGTTCATCTTCTTCAACATTAACTCCATATCATCTTGTACATTTTCTTCCACATTAATTGCGACATCATCTTGTACATTTTCTCCCACATTAACCACACTATCACATTGTTCATCATCTTCAACATTAACTCATTCATAACCTTATTCATATTCTTTAACATCAACTCCACCATCCCTGTTCATATTTATAAAAAAAAACCCAATTATGTCTTTAACAAAATGATCAACATATAAGTGCATTGTACATTTTATTTCAATGACATATTTATAGATCTCATTAACATCTTTACCAATGATCATTCTCTTGTATTTGTCATCGTCATTTTTATACCACAATAACATATTTTTACGGATCAAGATCACTAATCTCTTTCAATATACCAGTCAATAGCTTTAAAGAAGCTTCACTTATTACATGTTCATGTCCCTCTTAGTAATAAAATATACAATTCCTAACAAATCTACCTCATAATGAAAATTCAAACTAAAACTCATCAGTGAAAATTCCATCTATGATTTTCAAGAACTAACACCAAATATAGCTTAAATGAACCAACTTTATGTCAGTCACAAACTCCCTTCGTTTACCAGTGTCGAGCAAATGTCGAACATGAATAATAGATAAAACATGCTTTCGATTGTCCTCCTCAATTATCTATGTCAATTGTCTTGAACAATCGAATGATGCATTTTTTTACCTCAATCACAAACTCTCTTTATCAACCACTTGTCGCCTTTATGTATCAGATTTTTTTCAACCCTGGTCATAGGGATTATATATGAAACACTATTTGAGAATTTTTGGAGAGAATATTAAAATAAAGGTAAATTCTTAAGTATCCATAGTAAATAATTTGATATCAGTACTTTTAATGCAAATTAATATAAAATAAAATAATTATAAAAAATAACGTATCACTTAATTGGACAAAGATATTAATACTCAACTAAATAAGGGTAGGAGAGTCTTCACCTAAAATAAAACCACATCAAGAATTACAATTTTAACAAAATAAATCCTCCTCAAATTATTAGCCACGTTACTTCTTTTTTTTCAAATAGAAAGTTAACGCCAAGAGAAAAAAAAGAACATAGACTTTGTTTTATGAAAAACAAAAACTTGCAACTTACAAAAACGAGTGACATATTAATTTATGTGTTGATGTAATTATTTTATTTATTTTCTTTTACACCCTAAAACCAGATGATCACGGCAAGGAAAGCATATTCAATTAGGAGGAAGCAAATGACATGTACTATTAATATTAATCAATTAAATTTGCTTGGTTATAGTGGCGGAGAGCGAGGTTCGCAAATCCATCCACCACCACCACCGCCGCCACCGCTATCGCATTTCATCCATATCTTCCCTTCTTCTCCAATTGACTTCAAATTTCACACTCTTTCCCAATAACAATGGCGTCATTTTTTATTCGCCGCAACTCCACCCTCCTCCTTCGCGCTTTAACCGGTTCGCTCCTAATCTATTTCTTCCGCTTTTTATTTTCTCCATCAAATCTTCATGCTTTAATTATTCATAACCAACTCTTTTCAACTGAATTAGGGTAATTATATTGCTATTATGTTTCTATCAGGTAATTATAAGGAACCTTTTTCTCCACACTTTCAGTTCAGATTTCAATGTTTTGGTGCTGTGCATTCATACACTCGCAGTTATGCTTCTGCTTCTGGTTCCATGAGAAATGATATTACTGATTTGACGTAAGTGTTACAGGTATTCAATGCGCCGTGTTTTTAATTAATTTTGTTTCGTTTTCTTTATTGTTTCGTTTTTAGTTTACATTGAATGATTCTAAATGCTGCTGCTGATTGTTTTCTGTTTGTTTTAGTTGCCCTCATACATGGTATCCGCAAGCCAGAAGGAAACATCGCAAGGTTTTCCTGCATGTTGGTCCTACTAATAGTGGGAAAACACATCAAGCTTTGAAGCAACTTCAGTCGAGTGCTTCTGGTAAATTGCTTCTCTGTATTTTACAAGATCTATCGTGTTTATTAAGAAGGAAAAGAGCTAAGTTACCGTTTGCAATTCATACTGTAATATTGAGATTTTTTATTTTAAAATGGGAAATGGTAATCGGTGATGTGGGAGGGTGAGAACTTAGTGAGCTCAATAATTTTTATTGTTTTTACTTTGTAGGAATATATTGTGGCCCTTTACGATTGTTGGCTTGGGAGGTAGCCAAACGGCTGAACAAGGCAAATGTTCCTTGTGATCTCATTACAGGTCAGGAGAGAGAGGAAGTTGAGGGTGCAAAGCATAAGGCTGTTACAGTTGAAATGGCTGATGTGTCTGCTGATTATAAATGTGCTGTTATTGATGAAATTCAGGCAAGTTAAAATTTCATTTTGAGTCTCTTTTTTGGTATTATATCTAAAAATAATTTCCTGCCAAGATAACAATATTCGCATCTTAAAGGTCTTCTTCATATCATGATCTTGCCACAACTTTTATTCTATTTTAATGGTATTACTAATTTAGAGTAAATAATTTATTCATGATTGAAGCATTTGCACTATGAGAGGCATTGATGGCTTTGTGAGCTTTATTACTATTAGTCATTTTTTTATATCTTGTTATTTTATGAAAAATATAAGATAATAGTTTTTTCACGGAATGCTTGTTATTGTGTATTCTTTTTTATCTTAACTTTTACATTTCTCTATGCATTTAGATGTTGGGGTGTAATACAAGGGGTTATTCTTTTACACGTGCTTTGTTAGGCATTGCTGCCGATGAACTTCACCTTTGTGGTGATCCAGCTGCTGTTCCCCTTATTCAGGAGATATTGGATATTACTAGTGATGAAATTGAGGTAATGAAATTTATGTTCTCCATCGAGTCTCTGAATGATAAAAAGTAAGACTCCTATTTTGAGTTGGTAGGGGGATGGGAATGGAAACGGGACAGTTAAACTATTGGCTACAGTAATTCCATTCCCATGAACTGGCCATTATAGTAAGAACTGTTGTTGAGGCTCTCTGCTTGCTCATGATTTCTTATACTACTTGTTTCTCTATGCTTACTGCAGGTTCAATATTATGAGAGGTTGTCACCCTTAGTCCCAATGAAGTTTCCTCTTCAATCCTTGTCTGATGTAAGAAATGGAGATTGCATAGTTACCTTTTCACGGCGTGAAATATATAAATTGAAGGTGAACATTTACACTTTAATTTTATTTTTTTTGTAGGAGATACTGGAGATATAAGTAGAAAATTCATTTGAACATTTTCTTTTACTATTGTGGTACTCTGAATTCAGAACAAAATGGGTTTGTGTCTTAAATTATAAATTCACTAATGTCTATTTTTTCTCTGACTTGGATCCACTACTGACTTAAGCTAGCACTTGACTGTAATGTCTTATCTCTACTATGATATAATTCACAACTAGAATCAGATCTTAATTGATTCTAATCTTTTACCATCTAATGGAACATTACAGCTTAAACTGTTTCTAATCATGTTCCCGGTGATATTTCTACTTAATAAATATATGAAATGGAGATAATAGATACATTGCCAGCATTATATGAGCTAGAAAATATTTAATCGCTTTAATAACCTTTTAATCATTATTTGTTCTTGACTTCGAATCTTCAATTAGCAAAAGATGGGAGTGATAGGATATATTATCTCATAAATAGACAGGCTGCTAATCTATTTTAAATTCAGAAAATTCAATTGCGTATTGAAAATTTTGTTTATGCACTGTGGACTAACTTGTTAAAGTTGACATTCATATTGCTCAGAAGCGAGTTGAGAGAGAAGGGAAGCATCTTTGTTCGGTGGTATATGGTTCACTGCCACCAGAGACTCGAACAAGACAGGTGTGTGCTCCCACTTTTCTCTAAAAGGTTTTAGGTTTCCCTTTTTAATGGCACTTGTTTCATGGGGATTTGATCTTTAGGTTATAACATTTACAGCCAATACAAAAAGATTTGCCCATTTGTTTTTTTTTTGTGTCTTGCTGTAGTATTTCTTATTCACACATTCTAGTTTATATGGTTTTAGCGTTATTTCATGGTCTGTTGGGAAATTCCTTCTCCTTTCAGTTTATAGGTTTTCCGTAATTAACTGCTACATTTATCAACTTATGTTGATAAATATTTCACTTTTCCTTTGTTTTGTCCTTATATGCCAATGATTTGATGAGTTGAAAATTTCATTAGGACTGCAGGCAAGCATGTTCAATGATGCAAGTAGCGAGTTTGATGTTCTTGTGGCTAGTGATGCCATTGGAATGGGTCTTAATCTAAACATCTCTAGGATCATTTTTTCAACCATGCAGAAGTTTGATGGTTTTGAGATGCGAGATCTGACTGTGCCCGAGATCAAACAGATTGCAGGTAGTATGCAACTATTTGAAGTAGATTGTCATTGCTCCATAATTTGATTAAATGACTGTAGCTGATATAGGATATCGCCGATAATTTATGTGATTTTATCAATAAATAGATAAGTTTATGTCCAATAGAGTAAAGGGATTTTTGTCGGGTGATTCTGCAAATGTCAAATCAACTTTTGAGCAGTGTATAGCTTTACATGATTTGTCTACCCTTATATTTTAACGAGGCTGGCAATTTAAATGAACTAGTTTAGCTTGAATAAGCAGATCTCAAAGCATTCTTTCTATTTTTATATTATATCTGGATAATGCATCAAAGTTATTTATGTTTATTCAATATTGTTTATGTAGTAAATTCATATTCAATGTATTTTACTTACATGTAACTTGTCAAAACTTTTAGGGTACATTTCAGATGTGTCATTATTCTCTGTGGGACATTCTACATGTCCTGAAAAAAATCTTTACCTCATTACAAAAATTATTAAAATTCTGCTTTAAGTTTATTTTCATTCCTAATGTCCATGGGCTTCAACATACCTTCTTTTCACCACTCTACTCAACCTATTGCTTCTCCTTCAGGGAGTGAGACTATTAATTTTGACTTTTGTGTATTGTTTTATATATTTTAATCAATTTATTTTTAATGTTTTTTTAGGCAATTGATTTAGCATACACTTCAGGTTTAAAAAATTATCCCTAAAATCAAACCTCTATCATCTAGTGTGCTAGTAGATTTTATTTTTATACTTTAACATAATATGGAGATTTGGAGTAATATGTCCTGTATATTTGGATTTTGGATCATACATTATTTTCAGTTCTCTTGAATCATATATTCATGCAGGGAGAGCTGGTAGATATGGGTCAAATTTCCCTCAAGGAGAAGTAACATGTATGTATGCAGAGGACTTACCTTTGCTCCATTCATCGTTGGACTCACCATCACCCATTTTGGAGGTAGCCTGACTACGTAATACCTAATTACTCTATACTACTAAATATCTATGTAGTGTAGGAGAATCTGAATGCAGTGTGCTGTAACTATACATACACCTTTATCTGAATTTTGTTTTATTTCAAATCTTTTATTGATGATTTGTGTAAATATACATGCAGCGTGCTGGACTATTTCCCTCCTTTGATCTGCTGTATATGTATTCACAGTTACACCCCCAAACTGGTTTCTATCAAGTACTGGTAAGTTGTGTGCTTATTTTGTTGCACGTCGAAAACCATCAAATGCAAATTTAAATGTACGGAATGTAATGCCATGGTAAAGATCAATTTTTGACTCCATTATATCCAAAATATACATATTTATCTATCTCTTTTATATTGCAGGAGCATTTTATTGACAACGCCAAATTATCTGAAAAGTATTTCTTTGTTAATTGTAAACAAGTATTGGTATGTATGTATTTCTATAGCTGCCTTGTCATTGAATCATGAATATTTCATATCAATGTCATATTGTTCTTCATAAGTAATATCATTTATGAAATATCCCTCCTTTATTTGATTGTTTACTGATCTCCCTTCTTTTTGATTTGGGGTTGTTGTTTGTACGCGCTGGCACCAGCAAGTAGCTGCTGTTATTGACGAGTTCCCCCTTGGTTTACATGAAAAATACCTTTTTTGTATCAGGTACATTCATATCCTTTCAGAAAATTCCATTTTTAGAATGCAATCCCCAAGTCCTAAGGACGATTCTGTGAATTGAAACCGTATTAAATTGGGTATCTGTATTTTATATCGTTTAACCTTTTCATTTACTTTTTAACTGATACCTATAATATTCAGTCCAGTTGACATGGATGATGAGATTTCATCTCAAGGCCTGACACAGGTAATTATCATTTAGCAAGTATCAAACATGTTGATGTTAGTTTGAATGGTCATAAATATGACATGATGCGTGTTGCACCAGTTTGCAGAGAACTATGCAAAGAAAGGCCTTGTCCGGCTTCGAGAAATATTCACTCCAGGAACACTTAAAGTACCAAAGACGCCTGCTGCCCTTAAGGATCTGGAATCCATCCACAAGGTTTTTTTCCGTCTGCTCTAATTTTATATCCCCTAACACGTCATTAAGCCTATTGCACCGTGACCTATACATTTGACGTGTTTGGTTTACAGACCACGAGACAGTTAACACCCATTCTCCCAAACAAAACCCCATAATAGTTTTAACTTCAAAGAGATTTGGAACACAAGCACATCAAAAGCCTAACTCACGTCTAATTATCAAAACCCAATAAACGGTCATGGTCATGTACAATTTAACAACCATCAGCACCAGACAGAGTTGCCAGTATTTTCCTTCCTTTAGTTTGATGGAAAATGTTCATAGACTATTTTGTACTAATTCATTTTGAATTAATTAGCTTCTGAGTATATCTGTGAGTTTTTATTGGTCTCAAAACTTGCAGGTCTTGGATCTCTATGTTTGGTTGAGTTTTAGGTTGGAAGATTCTTTCCCAGACCAAGAGTTGGCTTCATCTCAAAAGGCCATTTGCAGCATGTAAGTATTACTTAGTCTATTATTTTTCCCCGACTTACCTCTAAACTGTATATATTTATCAATTTATAGGCTGATTGAAGAATTCCTGGATAGATACGGGTGGCAGAAACCAATGGCTGGAAGGTTGCCTTTGCGGAAAATGTCAAGTTCTCTGTTATCCCAGAACGTGAGGCGGTATTTATAAGTTATGCCCTTTCCATGCCAGCACTCTGACCCCTGCTCTCATTAGTATGCTCAGCATTGTAAATGTTTCAGGAAACAGTATCTTTCTTTTTTGTTTTTGTATATTTTTAGGTTCTTTTGTAACCCTTTGGCTGTTCTTTCTTATACATCATGTTGTATTCATTTTGCAATGCTTCATCTAAATTATGAAAGCACATAATTATAGTTACATTTTTTCTTGTTTGTTTCCATTTTCTAGCTAAACTAGACATTAAACAAAATCCTTGTCAAGTCTTGTTAGGACTTCCATTATGTGATAAACATGACCCACGACAATTAGAGGTCTATATACTGAATCATTGTATTAGACATTATAAAATCATATAATATTTGCTTCTGTTTCATAAAAAATTCTCACATTTAGATTTTGTTTTTTCTATTTTAAAATGATTACCACTTTAGAATATCATTGTAACATTTTTTATTTATTTTAAATTTCATTAATTATACTAATTATAAAGATATTTTAGCAAATGATACATAAAAATAATTAATTATTTATTTTCTTAAGAATTGTACACATCTAAATTCATGAATAGAATTTAATTCATATGTACAGTGTAAGTTTTTAGACAAATTAAATTAAATAAAAAAAAGTTGACGTGTTAATTTTGTACACTATACGTTGAAAAAGTGTTTAATCATCCTAAATATACACTCGGCAAGTCCTAGAATGGCAAGTCTGAAGAATGTGTGACAGGCATTAATTTATCATTGCATTTTTTTTTTTGTTACAATTTATCATTGCATTTTAAAAAGAATGTAAAGAATTTTAGAATATGTAGATCAGTCATCTGATTTAATATTTATACACGTATAGCTTAAGTAAGGAACAAAACGGTTTTATAGTAATAGTAATAATTATATTTTATAAAATTATTAACACAAAAATTTATAGACTAGAAAATCTTAATAGTTTGAAAAAAAATAAATTAAAGACCAGATGATATTTAGAGGGAGAAAAAACTTTCCAAACAATCCTTTCAAAACATTATGGAATCAATAATGTCTTCTCAATATTTCAGAACTTGTACGCCCACCCTCTCCATCATTTCTCAATTTGTTAGACTTAGTAGAAGTGTTTGCTATTCCTCAAACCAGCAAAGAAGCAATGTTCCCAAATCAAACCACCACCATCATCCTCCGACCGAACCTCCCCATTCTCCGAAGACACTTCTGTCTCTGGTCAATGAAAAAAGACCCAGACTTAGAATCAGCACTCTCACGAAACCGACGTTGGATCATAAACAACCAGATCAAAAACATAATCCTCCGTTACCCCAACAACCAAGTCCCAATCCAAACCCTTCAGAAGAAATTCAAAACCCTAGATCTTCAAGGTAAAGCCCTCAACTGGATTTCCAAGTACCCCTCTTGTTTCGAGCTTCACCAAAACCGCATCCGTCTCACCAAACGTATGGCCGACCTCGTTCATCAAGAACAAACCATCAAAGATTCGCTTGACGCTGTTTTCGCGCAGCGTCTTGCGAAACTTCTCATGCTTTCGGTTAATAATACCCTCAATGTGTTAAAAATCAATGAGATTAAGAACAGTTTAGGGTTTCCTGATGATTATTTGATTCGGATTGTGCCCAAGTATCCTGATTTGTTTCGGATTGTTAATGAGAGTGGGAGGAGAAGCTCTATGGCGATTGAGCTCATTCATTGGAACCCTAGCTTTGCGGTTTCGCAAGTTGAAGCTTCAGCTTTGAATATCGGTGTTGAGCCCCCCAATTTCAAATGCTGTTTGCCTTCTACTTGGGTGAAATCGTTGGAGAAGTTTCGCGAATTTGAATCGGTTCCTTATGTTTCGCCTTATTCGGATCCGAGGGTTTTGGTGGACGGGTCGAGGGAAATGGAGAAGAGGAATGTGGGTTTGGTTCATGAGTTGATGTCATTGACTCTTTGGAAGAAGGTTTCGATTATGAAATTGGGGCATTTTAAAAGAGAGTTTTTTTTGCCGGATAAGTTGAATGTCTTGTTGCTTAAGCATCCTGGGATTTTCTACGTTTCGAATAAGTATAGGATTTATACTGTTTTGCTTAGAGAAGGGTATGTTGGGTCTCAGTTAGTTGATAAGGATCCTCTTGTGGTTGTTAAGGACAAGTTTGGGGAAGTTATGCAGGAAGGACTTCACGAGTATAACCAAAGGCGACGGCTTGTTAATATTGAAAAGAAGAGAAGTAAAGGTGTTCCTTTGAGTAGGGTGGATGAGGATGAAATGAAGGGTAAAAGGAGAAGAAGAAGAAGTGATGTGTCTGATGAAGATGATGATGTTGTTGATGGAGGAAATGGTAATAAGTTGGGAGGGTTGCTTGACCCGGAAGAGAGAAAACGGTTTTATAAAGTTCTTTTTGAGGATGGTGGTTCATGAAATTCAGGCAAGTTAAAATTTCATTTTGAGTCTCTTTTTTGGTATTATATCTAAAAATAATTTCCTGCCAAGATAACAATATTCGCATCTTAAAGGTCTTCTTCATATCATGATCTTGCCACAACTTTTATTCTATTTTAATGGTATTACTAATTTAGAGTAAATAATTTATTCATGATTGAAGCATTTGCACTATGAGAGGCATTGATGGCTTTGTGAGCTTTATTACTATTAGTCATTTTTTTATATCTTGTTATTTTATGAAAAATATAAGATAATAGTTTTTTCACGGAATGCTTGTTATTGTGTATTCTTTTTTATCTTAACTTTTACATTTCTCTATGCATTTAGATGTTGGGGTGTAATACAAGGGGTTATTCTTTTACACGTGCTTTGTTAGGCATTGCTGCCGATGAACTTCACCTTTGTGGTGATCCAGCTGCTGTTCCCCTTATTCAGGAGATATTGGATATTACTAGTGATGAAATTGAGGTAATGAAATTTATGTTCTCCATCGAGTCTCTGAATGATAAAAAGTAAGACTCCTATTTTGAGTTGGTAGGGGGATGGGAATGGAAACGGGACAGATAAACTATTGGCTACAGTAATTCCATTCCCATGAACTGGCCATTATAGTAAGAACTGTTGTTGAGGCTCTCTGCTTGCTCATGATTTCTTATACTACTTGTTTCTCTATGCTTACTGCAGGTTCAATATTATGAGAGGTTGTCACCCTTAGTCCCAATGAAGTTTCCTCTTCAATCCTTGTCTGATGTAAGAAATGGAGATTGCATAGTTACCTTTTCACGGCGTGAAATATACAAATTGAAGGTGAACATTTACACTTTAATTTTTTTTTTTGTAGGAGATACTGGAGATATAAGTAGAAAATTCATTTGAACATTTTCTTTTACTATTGTGGTACTCTGAATTCAGAACAAAATGGGTTTGTGTCTTAAATTATAAATTCGCTAATGTCTATTTTTTCTCTGACTTGGATCCACTACTGACTTAAGCTAGCACTTGACTGTAATGTCTTATCTCTACTATGATATAATTCACAACTAGAATCAGATCTTAATTGATTCTAATCTTTTACCATCTAATGGAACATTACAGCTTAAACTGTTTCTAATCATGTTCCCGGTGATATTTCTACTTAATAAATATATGAAATGGAGATAATAGATACATTGCCAGCATTATATGAGCTAGAAAATATTTAATCGCTTTAATAACCTTTTAATCATTATTTGTTCTTGACTTCGAATCTTCAATTAGCAAAAGATGGGAGTGATAGGATATATTATCTCATAAATAGACAGGCTGCTAATCTATTTTAAATTCAGAAAATTCAATTGCGTATTGAAAATTTTGTTTATGCACTGTGGACTAACTTGTTAAAGTTGACATTCATATTGCTCAGAAGCGAGTTGAGAGAGAAGGGAAGCATCTTTGTTCGGTGGTATATGGTTCACTGCCACCAGAGACTCGAACAAGACAGGTGTGTGCTCCCACTTTTCTCTAAAAGGTTTTAGGTTTCCCTTTTTAATGGCACTTGTTTCATGGGGATTTGATCTTTAGGTTATAACATTTACAGCCAATACAAAAAGATTTGCCCATTTGTTTTTTTTTTGTGTCTTGCTGTAGTATTTCTTATTCACACATTCTAGTTTATATGGTTTTAGCGTTATTTCATGGTCTGTTGGGAAATTCCTTCTCCTTTCAGTTTATAGGTTTTCCGTAATTAACTGCTACATTTATCAACTTATGTTGATAAATATTTCACTTTTCCTTTGTTTTGTCCTTATATGCCAATGATTTGATGAGTTGAAAATTTCATTAGGACTGCAGGCAAGCATGTTCAATGATGCAAGTAGTGAGTTTGATGTTCTTGTGGCTAGTGATGCCATTGGAATGGGTCTTAATCTAAACATCTCTAGGATCATTTTTTCAACCATGCAGAAGTTTGATGGTTTTGAGATGCGAGATCTGACTGTGCCCGAGATCAAACAGATTGCAGGTAGTATGCAACTATTTGAAGTAGATTGTCATTGCTCCATAATTTGATTAAATGACTGTAGCTGATATAGGATATCGCCGATAATTTATGTGATTTTATCAATAAATAGATAAGTTTATGTCCAATAGAGTAAAGGGATTTTTGTCGGTGATTCTGCAAATGTCAAATCAACTTTTGAGCAGTGTATAGCTTTACATGATTTGTCTACCCTTATATTTTAACGAGGCTGGCAATTTAAATGAACTAGTTTAGCTTGAATAAGCAGATCTCAAAGCATTCTTTCTATTTTTATATTATATCTGGATAATGCATCAAAGTTATTTATGTTTATTCAATATTGTTTATGTAGTAAATTCATATTCAATGTATTTTACTTACATGTAACTTGTCAAAACTTTTAGGGTACATTTCAGATGTGTCATTATTCTCTGTGGGACATTCTACATGTCCTGAAAAAAATCTTTACCTCATTACAAAAATTATTAAAATTCTGGTTTAAGTTTATTTTCATTCCTAATGTCCATGGGCTTCAACATACCTTCTTTTCACCACTCTACTCAACCTATTGCTTCTCCTTCAGGGAGTGAGACTATTAATTTTGACTTTTGTGTATTGTTTTATATATTTTAATCAATTTATTTTTAATGTTTTTTTAGGCAATTGATTTAGCATACACTTCAGGTTTAAAAAATTATCCCTAAAATCAAACCTCTATCATCTAGTGTGCTAGTAGATTTTATTTTTATACTTTAACATAATATGGAGATTTGGAGTAATATGTCCTGTATATTTGGATTTTGGATCATACATTATTTTCAGTTCTCTTGAATCATATATTCATGCAGGGAGAGCTGGTAGATATGGGTCAAATTTCCCTCAAGGAGAAGTAACATGTATGCATGCAGAGGACCTACCTTTGCTCCATTCATCATTGGACTCACCATCACCCATTTTGGAGGTAGCCTGACTACGTAATACCTAATTACTCTATACTACTAAATATCTATGTAGTGTAGGAGAATCTGAATGCAGTGTGCTGTAACTATATATACACCTTTATCTGAATTTTGTTTTATTTCAAATCTTTTATTGATGATTTGTGTAAATATACATGCAGCGTGCTGGACTATTTCCCTCCTTTGATCTGCTGTATATGTATTCACAGTTACACCCCCAAACTGGTTTCTATCAAGTACTGGTAAGTTGTGTGCTTATTTTGTTGCACGTCGAAAACCATCAAATGCAAATTTAAATGTACGGAATGTAATGCCATGGTAAAAATCAATTTTTGACTCCATTATATCCAAAATATACATATTTATCTATCTCTTTTATATTGCAGGAGCATTTTATTGACAACGCCAAATTATCTGAAAAGTATTTCTTTGTTAATTGTAAACAAGTATTGGTATGTATGTATTTCTATAGCTGCCTTGTCATTGAATCATGAATATTTCATATCAGTGTCATATTGTTCTTCATAAGTAATATCATTTATGAAATATCCCTCCTTTATTTGATTGTTTACTGATCTCCCTTCTTTTTGATTTGGGGTTGTTGTTTGTACGCGCTGGCACCAGCAAGTAGCTGCTGTTATTGACGAGTTCCCCCTTGGTTTACGTGAAAAATACCTTTTTTGTATCAGGTACATTCATATCCTTTCAGAAAATTCCATTTTTAGAATGCAATCCCCAAGTCCTAAGGATGATTCTATGAATTGAAACCATATTAAATTGGGTATCTGTATTTTATATCGTTTAACCTTTTCATTTACTTTTTAACTGATACCTATAATATTCAGTCCAGTTGACATGGATGATGAGATTTCATCTCAAGGCCTGACACAGGTAATTATCATTTAGCAAGTATCAAACATGTTGATGTTAGTTTGAATGGTCATAAATATGACATGATGCGTGTTGCACCAGTTTGCAGAGAACTATGCAAAGAAAGGCCTTGTCCGGCTTCGAGAAATATTCACTCCAGGAACACTTAAAGTACCAAAGACGCCTGCTGCCCTTAAGGATCTGGAATCCATCCACAAGGTTTTTTTCCGTCTGCTCTAATTTTATATCCCCTAACACGTCATTAAGCCTATTGCACTGTGACCTATAGCGTTTGGCGTGTTTGGTTTACAGACCACGAGACAGTTAACACCCATTCTCCCAAACAAAACCCCATAATAGTTTTAACTTCAAAGAGATTTGGAACACAAGCACATCAAAAGCCTAACTCACGTCTAATTATCAAAACCCAATAAACGGTCATGGTCATGTACAATTTAACAACCATCAGCACCAGACAGAGTTGCCAGTATTTTCCTTCCTTTAGTTTGATGGAAAATGTTCATAGACTATTTTGTACTAATTCATTTTGAATTAATTAGCTTCTGAGTATATTTGTGAGTTTTTATTGGTCTCAAAACTTGCAGGTCTTTGATCTCTATGTTTGGTTGAGTTTTAGGTTGGAAGATTCTTTCCCAGACCAAGAGTTGGCTTCATCTCAAAAGGCCATTTGCAGCATGTAAGTATTACTTAGTCTATTATTTTTCCCCGACTTATCTCTAAACTGTATATATTTATCAATTTATAGGCTGATTGAAGAATTCCTGGATAGATACGGGTGGCAGAAACCAATGGCTGGAAGGTTGCCTTTGCGTAAAATGTCAAGTTCTCTGTTATCCCAGAACGTGAGGCGGTATTTATAAGTTATGCCCTTTCCATGCCAGCACTCTGACCCCTGCTCTCATTAGTATGCTCAGCATTGTAAATGTTTCAGGAAACAGTATCTTTCTTTTTTGTTTTTGTATATTTTTAGGTTCTTTTGTAACCCTTTGGCTGTTATTTCTTATACATCATGTTGTATTCATTTTGCAATGCTTCATCTAAATTATGAAAGCACATAATTATAGTTACATTTTTTCTTGTTTGTTTCCATTTTCTAGCTAAACTAGACATTAGACAAAATCCTTGTCAAGTCTTGTTAGTACTTCCATTATGTGATAAACATGACCCACGACAATTAGAGGTCTATACTGAATCATTGTATTAGACATTATAAAATCATATAATATTTGCTTCTGTTTCATAAAAAATTCTCACATTTAGATTTTGTTTTTTCTATTTTAAAATGATTACCACTTTAGAATATCATTGTAACATTTTTTATTTATTTTAAATTTCATTAATTATACTAATTATAAAGATATTTTAGCAAATGATACATAAAAATAATTAATTATTTATTTTCTTAAGAATTGTACACATCTAAATTCATGAATAGAATTTAATTCATATGTACAGTGTAAGTTTTTAGACAAATTAAATTAAATAAAAAAAAGTTGACGTGTTAATTTTGTACACTATATGTTGAAAAAGTGTTTAATCATCCTAAATATACACTCGGCAAGTCCTAAGAATGGCAAGTCCGAAGAATGTGTGACAGGCATTAATTTATCATTGCATTTTTTTTTTTGATACAATTTATCATTGCATTTTAAAAAGAATGTAAACGAATTTTAGAATATGTAGATCAGTCATCTGATTTAATATTTATACATGTATAGCTTAAGTAAGGAACAAAACGGTTTTATAGTAATAGTAATAATTATATTTATAAAATTATTAACACAAAAATTTATAGACTAGAAAATCTTAATAGTTTGAAAAAAAAAAATTAAAGACCAGATGATATTTAGAGGGAGAAAAAACTTTCCAAACAATCCTTTCAAAACATTATGGAATCAAACGTCTAATAACCCACGTGATTTTCAAGTGCAACAATTACATGGCACACTTTGCATACTTTGAAATAAAGGTGTACTATTATCTAGTGACTAGTGTAGACTTGAACTATAGCTTACAACACTAAATCTTATGCCAAAATTGCACTAAATCTTTTGTTTTGTTCCACTCCAACACGTGCCATCAATTCCTCAATGTGCTCTTTCTCCTTCAACATGCTCTTGAACTCTAGCTTTCCAACCAATGCCTTCAGTGTACTCTGCATTGGAGTTAACCCCTTCAACACCATCTCCTCAAAGAATGCACAAGCCTCCACAAGTTTTCCATTCTTACACAAACTAAGCACCAAAAGCGTATAAGTCCCCAAATCAGGGCTTAAATCATTCTTGAACATGTGATCCAACAAAAACTTAAGCACCTTCATCCTCTTCTTTTTGCAACACATCTTCAACAATGGATGATAAGTCTGAATATCCGGCTTGCATGACGATTCCTCCATTTCTTTAAGCAACCTAAGAGCAGTCTCTTCCTTCAAGTGCACACAAGCAGTAGTAATCATAGTATTGAATGTAACAACATCTCTCACAATACCTTGTTTAGGCATGTCCTCAAACACATCACAAGCATCTTTTAACCTACCAGCTTTCCCAAGAATGAAGATCAATGAGCTATAAAATGGAGAGTCAGCCACAATTCCATCCTCCTTCATTCTTTCATATGCCTCCAAAGCTTTGCTCAACTGCCCCGCCTTACCGTAGCCGAGCAACATAATAGTATAAGTCACAGCATTAGGAGAACAACCATTCTCCCTCATCTCCTCCAAAACTTGATCAACTTTGCGAAAATCCTTGTCGTGACAATAAGCTTCAAGGAAATTGTTATACGAGAAAACATCCGGTTCAAACCCATGTGCCTTCCTCTCCTCCAAAACCTTCCGCGCATTCTCATATTTTCTAACTCTGCACCAACCATTTATCAAAATATTGAAAGAAGCCGAGCTCAATGGAATCGAATCCTTAAACTCAATAAGAACATTATGAGCAAGTTCAACATTTTGTCCTTTCACCAAAGCATCCAAGAGCTTATTCAGTGCAATTCTATCTTTTTCCACGCCAAACTCGTCCATTCTGCGAAAAGCTTCAACAGCATCTTCATGCTTACGACTCTTCGAATACCTCCTCATAACCTTAGTCATTGTCTCCAATGTCACATACCCTTCAATTTGTGACATTTCCTTCACTAACTCCCACATTAGATCAAACTCCTTGAATTTTCCCAATACATCAACCATGAAATTGTAGTGTTCAGGAGAATGCACATAAGGCGTTTGTGTTTTTGCCCATTTGAAAAACCCAAAAGCCGGAACCCAATCATTGTTAAACCTCTTCAAAATCTGCATAACCAAACTATCAGAAACGCAAAAATCGTGAATATCAAGTGCCGGAGAAACTAACTCAGGGGAAGAGTAATGTTCTTTTAGAACATTGCTGATTGCTTCAATATGTTCAAGTTCCACGCTTTCCTGCAGTGTTGGCTTCAGAAAGAGGTTGGGTTTGGTTTCAAGTATGTTGGAGTCAACCCAGTGAGCGAGAGAAGGGATAACGAAATCGTCGTCGGAGTTTGAGGGAGTTGGGTTGTCGGAGAACATGACCCATGGTGGGAGTTCAGGTGATTCGGGTGGAAGCTGTGAGTTAACAGTGGTGCAGAGAGGGTTGGTGTGAACGAAGAAATGAGGTGCATTGGTACTGCGTGTGGTGGTGATTGTTGGAGAAAGGCGTTGAGTGAAGCGGTGGAGGATTCGGAACTTGGACAGCATTTTCGGGGTTTGATTTGTGGCCAAAACCTAAAATTCAACATATATACATTAACAGTTTTTATACTAAAATATTTATATTTAAAGGCTTATTGAAGATGCAATAACATGATAATAAAAAAATTCAATTAGAATATATCATTCACGTCATTTCAATAAATTACATGTTCGTAATTGATTGATTGACATATTGATAGGGGAAAATTTTTTTATGGTGTTATTATATCATTTATTTTTTTAATATAAATTATATTTGACCATGTGCAATAGAATAACCACTAAGATTACGCAATATCAAAAGTAGATAATTTTTAAGGACCTCTGACATATTTCATGATTGAATGAAAAAATCACGAGAATTTCTTAATGCATCCTGAGTACTTTTTAGACATCAGCACAAAATTTCATAAATGTCTCTCTGGAACCGGAGATGCATCTTCGGGATGCATATTTTTTTATGAAAAAACACACACCGGAAGTACAACCCCAAGTCCCAACTGAACTATAGAATGTGTCAAAACACACCCTACCACGTTGATAGGAACCAGAAATACAACTACGGTTCCCAAACCGAAGTTGTATTTCCGATTTAATGTTTAACATATACGCATCATGCCTCTTCCTCTTCCTTATTTACAGAAAACTAAAAAAAAACACAACACAAAACCCTAAATCCCTGTTGTTCCAAAAATCACATTGTTTCAAAATCTATTAGTGTATATCAACACAGAAGGATATCATCAAGCATTACTAGAGCTAAAAACAAGAATCATCAATTGTAAGTTTGATCTTAAGCATTATTGAGTTTTTATTTTTTACATTCAAATTGTGTTTTAGGTTAGTAAATTGAACTTTTTTAGTTTTTGCAATGTTTGAACTCAATATAGAAGTGTTAGACATTTCATTTTGACGATCAATGGTTGTTTTTTTACCAACATTAAGGTTCAACACCATCATTGTCGTTGCTGTGATGTTTCAGGTCATACCGGAAAGGTATTTCCGATTTTGTTCATAATAGAAACCAAAAATATACTTTCGGTTTTGTAGCATTATGTTTATCCCTCTTTTTACCCTCACTGTGTTTTTGTTTATTAATTGGTTCGTTTATTCTACATGTATTATGGCTGAGAGACCTTCCAGATTGCAACTCGGAAGACTTTCACAACACGCTTCCGTGCATAGGGAAAGGATGGAGGCTTTTCAGGCTCCTAGACCTGTTGTGTCAGATACAACTGTTGTTGACGATGTTTATACTTCCACTTCATCGACTAGCAGGCGGGAGTCTCCTGCCCATCCATCTTTGCCTCCTTCCTCCCACAGACGCATGTCCTCCTCGCAGGTATTTGGACTAGGCGAGACATCTGAATCCCGACCTACACCTATTGTCTTTGCGACATGAGAGACTTCTTCTTCCTTCTCTTGCTTTTTCCTAACCTATAACTTCTCCCTCTCCCACCCAATCTACAACAGTTTCTACTTCCACCCAGTCTGCACTAGAGGCGGCCCATTCACAACCTGCACCATAGGCGGCGCTAGAGGGTTTTGGAGGAGGACCTTCTGATTCGTTAGTGTTAACGTTGTA
This sequence comes from Vicia sativa, assembly GCA_021764765.1. Lineage (NCBI taxonomy): Eukaryota > Viridiplantae > Streptophyta > Magnoliopsida > Fabales > Fabaceae > Vicia > Vicia sativa. The sequence goes on from CM038797.1 coordinate 146,527,242, forward strand.
TCGAAACCATATTGCTAGATACTTATGGATGGAGAGGTGAATATTTCATTTCAAAATTATTATGTATTATGTTAATTTTATTTTTGTTAAGTATTGTATTCATTTAATTAAGTATTGTATGTTTATATATGCTTACAAGACCGTGTTCCACTTAAGATAATTAGCCATGCTGAGAATATCAGTCGTCTGGTACCACCTTCTAAGCCATGGTTTCGGGAGCTTCTGCACCTCACGGGGCTGAGTGATTTGGTCTCATGCGATTATACTACCGTTAATCATGGTATGATTAACGCTTTTGTTAAGAGATTGGATCATGAAACATCGTCGTTCCACCTACCGCATGGTGAGATGACAATCACACTCGACGATGTCACTTCTCTGTTGCACCATCCGATTAGAATGAGATATTTAGATCATTAGAGGTGCAAAAAAGAGGAGGCGCTGGATATGTTTTTGCAATACTTGGGGGTTACTCCAGAGGGAGTTATGGTTGAGATCGACAAAACTTGTAGATGTCACGTCAGATTTAGATACTTGCAAAGGGTGTTCACAATTGAGCTAGTGCGTGCACAACAGGCTACTGATGACAATTATCAGGTATCCCAACACATAGGACATGCTATGATGGCATATCTTTTGTAACTGGTAGGCACACAAATTTTTATGGACACTAGTGCCACTTACACTAATATTATGTACATGCAGTTGTTTGTCGATTTTCAGCAGATTGCAGGGTGGAACTAGGGGGCAGCTTGTTTGGTGTATTTGTACCAAAAGTTGTCAGAGGGTATTAAGTGTAAGATAAAGCAGATGACCGACAACATCACACTTTTTACGATAACCTTTTTTACTCTTATGTTATTTTTGTTTGGTTATGTAAATTACTTGGATTTCTTTACTTACTAATTAATTTTTCATTTCAGGCCTGAATCCTACAACACTTTCCTCATATATCTGGATGGTCGCTTGAGCCTACATATACAGAGGTTCAGCCACGTGCGGCTTCATTCGACCACTTTGAGGGAACCAGGTGACATAGCCACTCAGGGTGTATATAGACCTCCAGACCTATAAGGATATATGCTTCCATGCATATGAGGCTCACCGTGAGACAGTTCCCTTTGACGATGTTGTGTTGTTCACTAGGTGGTTCGCTTGCGGGTCGTGCAAAATTGTTGCTTATTTTTCTGAGTGTGTGATGCGGCAGTTTGGATACATGAAGATTATTCCCAGACCACTAGGTGAGTGTGCCTCTCCCATGGTGAAACAAAGCGATATGGATAAGATATTTGATGATTATCTTAACTATTTCATTCCGGATGAGGCCCGGGGTACCATAGCACCAAAAGATTATAGCTATGAGGATGGCTATATCTTATGATTCTTCAGGGTGTCTCATCCATATTTGGTACGGGAGGCTCCATGTAACCTACCTAGACCAGCATATGTAGAGATTATATAGGAGAAACAGGCTAGGGCCGATCATGCCACTGACGTGTTGCCTAGGTGTCGTTGTATCATGGAGATTATACAAAAGGGTATTGATATAGGTTTTGTTTCCTAATGGCTTTGATGTTAGAGGTGTTTTGGATGCCATCATGACGAAGGCTAAGGGGGCTGTGCAGTACAGGAGGCAGCGGTGGAATGCTGCGAATATTAAGGGCCGACTCATTATTCAACATACTCAGTAGTCAGATAGTTTTAGATACATTTTATTATTAGTACTATTATGTTTTCCATTTTTGGATTATTTTGATAACACTTTTAGGAGTGTTTTGTGTACCTTATTTTGGAACATAATATTTATAAGTATTTTGTGATTCATTCGTATTTAATTAAAATCATATTTTACTATGTAAAAATGAAACAACTGTCTGTGTAAATGCAACAAACCTGCATAAAAATGTGTTTGTCTGTGCAGGAACCATAAATGCAACAATGATTTTTTTTAAATGCGTCCCAAAAATGTATTTTCGAGGGGTATTTTTGATTTTATATACAATATTTTTACCATGTATAGGGTGGGATAAGAAATTCTCAAAATCACTACAAGACTTCAAAAATCTTGAGCACATTGGATCTAGAATGGTGATTGAAATACTTATACTACCATATTAAAACTCTAAATATAAAACCAAAATAAAAACCTCATATTTTGCAATAATGTCTCCATACGGTGGAATATTGTCACATTTTTTAGAAATTAAAATTAATGATAATTTATATATAACACTCACAATCTCATTTAAACTAAACATGTTTTTTTAAAGTACAAAGTCATGACTCGCGAGACTCCTTACATACAAAGGAGACAATGTATGACATGTGACTCCACAAACAAGACCTAAGTGAATTATGGGGATTTGAAAAATGACAGGTTAAAAATAAATTGTTTTTGTTTTCAGAGTTCGAAAATATTTTTAAGAAAAATGTTTGAATATAGCAGCAAAAAGAAAATATGCGGAAGATATGGAAAAAGAGATGACACCATAATTTATATAGGTTTAGTCAAAATGAAGTGACATAATTCTCTGCCTAAGACTTGATATTGAGAGTCTTTAGTAATACTTAAAAGGTTATGAACCCTCTTATAGACGGAAAATGAAATTTCAACCAAAGAACAGACAATTTACTGAAGTGATTAATATTCCTTCCAAACATAAGCTTTAAGAAGCTAGTTTCCAATCGTAAACTCTTGAGATTTTATATAGGATATTCTCAAACAAGGCGGAGTTTTGAATTGGTTATCCTCTAAATTGAACCAGAATTGCACACGGGTTAAGCACGAACTGAACCGAGATTTTATATCATGTTGATCTCAAACTAAACTAGAGTTTTACACAGGCTAACCACAAACCAAATTGATATTTTACATCAGATTAATCTCAAATTCAGTTGAGCTTTTACACGAGCTTACCCCACGAGGTGAACAACGACTTAACACTAAATACCCAAATAATATTTTTACGGGTTTAACTTTGAACCCAAACAAACACTCTCTTAAAGAAGAATTATTCAACCAAGTAAAAAATAGCTCTTGGTGAATTTACAATATCACCATTTATAGAACAAAAATTTCTCACTTAAACACAAGAACTTTCTCGAATATGGCTAAATTATAGTGAGAGAAAGTATAAACATATTTTTAAAGAGAGGGTGAGGAGAGTGAGATAGCTCACGATTCTAGATGTGAAAAAAAATGAAAGGATGAACCTTTATTTATAGGCTAGAGGTTGGCACAACAATAGAAAAGATCCATGGGTTACTTTAATGTTCATTTTTATTTAGGACCTTACACCAATCGATTGGATGACTAAAATAATCTAATACAAATGCCATTTTAAAAAGTTTTGATAGTGAGTCGTTACCCTTAATTAAGATAATTTTTACAATAGATTATGAACACTATTTGCACTAACACATTTGAATGAGAATATGCTCTAATCAATTGGATAGTTCAAAAAACTTATCCAACCTATTATGGTAGTTCCTTATTCATATGGCTAGACTCTAAAAAATTTGCTTTTTCCGTTAGAGACCTATTCATTCTCTATGTCATGCCATTTTAGTGTGGTGTCTTACGAATTGAGAAATGTCTTTGAATATTATGTTCTTTACAAAAAATCTTAAATTTTATATTAGTGTACTCTGTCCCATTATCTGACCGCAAATACTTGATTTATCTGCCTGTTTAAAACTTGAATTTTGTAAAGACTCCAGATTTCTGCTTCAAGAAATACACCAAAAGCTTGTAAGAAAAATCATCTACGAAAGTCACAAAACACATGGAACCACCTATGGAAACCTCTTTGGTAGGTTACCACGTGTTATAATGCACATAATATAAAATTCCCCCAGTTTTGTGCTTTCCAGTCTTAAATCGAACACAATACTGATTCCTAAGTATGCAATACTTTCCGAATTCCAACTTGCAAGCATGAAAACCATTAAACAAGTTTATCTTATGAAGTTCCATCATCTCACACTCACTAAGATGACCCAAACAATAGCCATAGTTTAGTTGCATCATTATTAGACTCGATTGAGGCAACATAACCTACAATAATGTTCTCCAACAATTTGTAGATGTTACACGTAGTTCTCATTGCTCTCATCAGAGTTAATGAATCCTTGTTAACCTTCATAATTCCCCTATCTCCAACAGACATGTATGAGACCATTTTCCTGCATATTACCTAGGGAAATCTAGCTCTTCCTTAATTTTGGAATATGTATGACTTTGTTTAATATTCGCACGCCACCATTGTCCATGACAATTTATATTTTCTCTTATTCCAATGATAGCACACACTTTATAAACAAATCCAAAATGACATAACTTGAATATATTGAACCATTTTTGGTGCGATGTCATGTGGTAAGAACAACTAGAGTCAAGGATCCACGCATATGTGCACTTATTGGATGAAACACAAAATATATATTCTTAATCGGCACTATCATCAGTTTGAACCATATTTTAAAAGTTGGATGATCACTAATTTATGTTTGGACAATTCCTCTTCCAGTTCCCAATCTGTTTGTAACTATAACACTCATTTGTTTTACAATTCATGGATTTAGACATATTCTTTCTAGAACCTTCATTACCTTTGTTCCTCCCACAATCTTGACCCTCATTCACATACATGTCGTCACCTTAAATTCTTTCCTTATACTCCCGACGTCCCAAAATAAGTGTAACAATTAGGAAAAATATTTGTCCCAAAATACTTGTCACTTTAGATTACCAATACAATTTTAAATTTAATCTTCCAATTGTACTCTCTAATAAATGCTCTTAATTTATTGTTTTTTCACTTAACATTAATACTAATTTGAATACACCAATAGTTAATCAGGATAATTTAGTAAAATTATTATTCTCTCTTTCGTTTATTACTATTTCTTAATCTGTGTGAAATGAACCATTGTGACAAATAATATGGGACAGACGGACTACTTTGTATCTTTGAGAATGAGATAAAAGTGTAACAATAATCATATCAAGATTAATAATGTCTTTCTGTAGGTAAGAGTAGTCACTAAGTGGACATAAGAACCTAGTAATGAGCAGAGTAAGATATTTACCTTATCTTTGTCATCAATCTTAACTACAAGCCTCATCAAATCGATGATTATATTGTTGTAAGCATTGACATGTTTAAAATTATATTCTTTCTGCATCTTCAGACAATATAGTCACTGTTTTGCGAACAATTTATTCATAAACATCTTTGATATATATTGTCTCTCCAATTTTTTCTAAACCCCCTTTAGATTCGTCAAGTCCAAGATATGATACACCACCTTGTCTGAAACACATAGGTGAGTTAATCTTGCATATTCTCCATGTTGTTTGATTTAATCTCACATATAATCTTTTCTAAACTTTGTTGAGCCAACAAATCCTTAACTCTTCTTTGCCATAATCTGAAATAACTTGTCTCGTTGAACCTTGTTACCTTGAATTTCGCACTAGGGCTAATTGCCAGCTGATACCAATTGTTATAATAATAACCAATATATAAGATTAAAGATAAATGAAAGTAAAAAACAATGAACACGATCAATCTTTATTAAAGCAGTTCGGTCAATGGTGCCTACCTCTGTTACTATAAAGAAACTATTGTTCCCTTTCTTTTCGTCTTATGAATTATATAGGGTTCTAGTTTTATAAGCCATATATAAAACTAAGGTTCAACTTACCTAAACCTTAATCCCCATTTAACCTCAACAAACCGTTATCTCTACCCATACTCATCTCAACAATATGAGTTATAACATTCCATAATAATCTCAGTACTATGAGCTAAACTTAGCAACCAAAAATAATCTTAACAATACGGGCCATACTCAACAGTTTTCTTGATATACAATTAAAATCCATCTCTTAATTAATTTCATTACTCGAGAAGTAATAGTCTAGATATTCCAATATCTCAAGAGTTTTATGGATACCTTTAATCATGTTCTCAATATCTAATTCCCTTTTAAAATTCTTACCAAAACTTATTTATTTAAAGCCCTTGAGTCATACTTAACTTGGTTCAAAGAAGATAAAGTACAAACCAGAACTACATATTAAATATTATGAATCATCTGCACATAATCAGAGTAAATGATCCAAGATACTTCAAAATTTAAAGGCATTGGTCCTTCTAGAAATAAGAAGGCATCGACACATCAACAAAAATGAATTATGATCATAACAATTAACATAGAAAATTCCAAGAAAATCTTAAAGAAAATTAATTCTCCAGGTCAAGTTTGACACCCCCCGATCAAGCTTTTTTGCAATATTTCTTTGACTTCCATAATTTCTATGCCAAGTAAATTTCCCTCTACTGCCATCTAAATCAATGTGTTGGCAAACATCCATAACAAATAGTAACATATTAATCTTGCTTTTAAAAATTATCCCACTATTTTCTCATAGGGAAAATAGTTTCATTAAAATCACCAATCCAAAAATAATGTTATTCAGAATATAAAGATGAGCCCAAGATCAAACACCCTACTTATATTAGGGATATCATAGATGCGCGTGTAGTATCACTTACTATGGCCTAAAAACATGATTATAACAATATCATTTTGATCCATACCTTTAACTTGGACCATCAAATTATAGACTTCATCCACAAGGAACCAAAATCCACCAACATGACCCTGAGCATTAACCACAACTACTTTAGAGCAACTCTGTTAAGTCCAAAATAACTTCATCTTATAAAATATAAAACGAGCCCCCAAAAGAACAATAAAAGTAGGATGCTTAATACTAATAACTTCTTTAAATAATCATCAAGAGAGAAACCTGAATTCTTTAAAATCTATCATAATAAACACTCATGGAATAAGTAAGGGTTATAACAAAAACTAAGTATCCATAGTCACATATTGGACCTTTTGAGTTTTAGGAACAAACTCAACTTCACCAGAGTTATTGTCACCTACTTGAATTTTCATTTATTGAGATAAATCAAACGCCAAATTAACCATACATTTCCTCCATAATTTTTTGGGTCCCGAGACTAGTAGAATTTGAAAGGAAAATATTGTATTGGTATTTTTGAGGTCAAATGTTTATCATCTAGAAGATATATTTTTTTTTAATAGGCAAAAATTGCCTAGCCGAATTCGAACTTGAGACCTTGAGAAATCAAACGCCAAATTAACCATACATTTCCTCCATAATTTTTTGGGTCCCGAGACTAGTAGAATTTGAAAGGAAAATATTGGTATTTTTGAGGTCAAATATTTATCATCTAGAAGATATATTTTTTTTAATAGGCAAAAATTGCCTAGCCAAATTCGAACTTGAGACCTTGAGGGGAGCACACCCTGAAGACCCAAGCCTTCACCACTAGGCCACACACACGCACACTCATCTAGAATATATATATATTTTTAATAGGCAATATGTGCCTAGCCGGATTCGAACTTGAGATCTTGAGGGCAGCACACCCTGAAGACCCACGCCTTCACCACTAGGCCACACACACGCTCACTCATCTAGAAGATATTGGTTCTCTTAGGATTTTGAAGAATCCTTGTGATGGGAGACGACTCTTGTGATTGAGTAACATCTTTTTCTGGCTCTTGAATTTTTCCCTCATAATTTAGAGTAATGACACGTCTCCTTTTAGTTTAATTTTCCCATATTTTTGGAGGGCTATCATCCCAACCTATATGTAATTGCCCAAGTTCTAATTTAAGTTGTTCTTTCATATTACTAATGGTCCTGTTATAAGCTTTAGGAGTTGTCGTTTCACCATTAATATATTTTTCTCTATATGATAATAATATTCCTCTTTAAAGGGGAGATATTATTATTTCCTTAATAGTTTTTTAAAATCATGATCTTCTTTGCCAATTTAGTAACTAAATTAAGTGCGTTGACTACACTAATGCTAGTGGTTCCAAGATGCCCATACCCTAGCCTGTGGCCACTATAAAGATTTGCACATATAATTTCTAGCATGATGACCACATCTACCACAAGAAGAGCATATAATGTGCATTCCTTCAGAAACAACCTTATACCAATAACCATTCAATCAATCCTTCCTAACCACAGTTTTGTTAAAATCAATTTCAACACATATGCGGGAGAAATTTATGTTTCATCGTTCAAGGTTGCAACATCCACTTTAATGGGATTTCCGACTACAAAGACCACATTAAGAAGAAAAGTTTCATCATAATAATGGGGGTTTAGACTAGAAAAAAGAATTCAACCGATGGTTTTTTTTTATCATTGGTTTAGGTGGTATAAACTATATACTTAAGTTCAATAGAACACCGCTAGGTAATGATCTAAGATCATCAAGAGACCATATGATACTACACACTCTTTATAAGGTGCAATGTCAAATTTCATCGCAAAAAAGTCATTATCATTGCCACACGTATCAAATTCTCTTACAATTTTTCAAAGAATTGAGTCAATATTACTCATAATTTTGTATCCTAATTTTTTTTCCAAAATACACCCAAATACACATTCTTTGAACTACGTTCACATCAAAATACACCTTACAGAATAACCACTTGTTTGTCTTGTTTAAAGGGAACAATATTTTGAATAGTAAAATTAACATTTTTCTCCTATTATAGATATGTGTTAACTTCCACCAATAAATTTATTTAAAAAATAAAATAGTTGGATTTTTTATTTGATGAGAGTTTTCATATTTTTCAGGTAATTGAAGTAAATTTTCATTAAGCCGACCATATTCTTTATTGTTTGTGTTAGAGAAAATCATATATTCATTAGCCTTATGATATCAATTAATGTAAAATTCTCTTTAATCCATTAATATAGCCCAAAATTATGACAATTAATTACAAAAATTTGAATTGACGTTGATTTGTATTAAGAAAAGAGGAAAGTATTAGTGAAAATGAATTAAAGACACAGATTCATCTGATTTGCCCTCTCGCATGATTCTTGTCACGTGCAAGGAAGGAAAGTGGCGAAACGGTGCGTTTAAATTATAGTGGAATGCAGCGATTGGTAAAATAGGGCGGTGGTGAGAGAAGTATTCAGGGTTTTCAGTATTTCAGAAGTTCCACGCCCACCCTCTCCATCATTTCTCAATTTGTTAGTAGTTCCTTTCTTTCCCAACTCAGTTTAAAATTATTGATATATGAATTTATGAATTTTGGTTGCATGTGTGTTGATCAGGAAGTTGTTTGTTGCGATGAAGAGAGCATTTCCATCGGATGATGCAATGGACTTTTCTTCCCCAAATTCCATTCAACCATTTCAACTTCATCTCCCCAATCTCCTCTCTCACATCAACTCCTCAGGTATTTATTTATTGCTAACAGTTTCTTTTTTATTCTATTTCATATACTACTACTCATTATTTATAGATCTGTTACAGTCTCCTTTAGGACATAAAATTACACAGAAATGCCGTTTAGGGACTTGCTTGCAAAATTAGATCTGTTACACTCTCCTGATATTGATGCTGTTGTTATGCTTTAATGTTTTGTATCACCGTGTGTGGATTGCTTCTAGTCAGTTCAACTTGGAAAACATTGTCATATTCTGAATTAATTCATCGCAATTCATTTTGCTTATGCAGAGGAGGCACTCACCAGAAAGGCAGCAATGTATCAGGAATACATGAAGCAGATCCCGATCCCGACGAATCGAGGCTCTGTCATTCCATTTACTTCATGGATGGGATTAGGCAAATCCATGAAGGAGCTTTACGGGCAGCCTCTACATTACCTCACAAATGTGGCCCTTAAGCAATGGGACCAATTGAGAATTGGCAGTGAGGATGAATGGAAGCCGCTGGACGATATATTTCATCCATGCAAAGGAGAAGCCTCCATCTGGCTGATGGAAGAAATCCATCGGCAAACCTCCTCACATTATCATATTGCTAATCTCTGGAAGAAGGACCCAATGTACAGTGGGTTTGTTGATTCCATTTTCCCTAAATTAGAGCACTCATCTTGAATCCTTGATTCCCTCTTAAGAGTATTTTCCGTTTTAATACACAGCTGCAACAAAGTGTTTGTCTCAGGATACTGCTAATGATGGAAGGGGTGTTTTGTAACTTTGGTAATTCTAATGTATTAAGGGATATAATGCAATTATTTAGTTTAGTAATAAAAAAGAAATTCATACTGCATCCTCAATTTTAAAAACAAACGGTTTTTTAGGACTTTTACTCTATTCCTTTCCTTGTTAGGAGTAAATCACCAAATTACTTTGCTCTTATCCAGGTCTTTAATATATGAGTACTTTCAAAATCATTGATTTTATTTAATTTGTCAAGTTGGTCTCTGTATTTAACAACGGTTAAAATTACTTAACATTATAATTTATATTTATGATTATTTGTGATTAATAGTACACAGAAAATATGTATTCCAACTGAATTGATTTCTCCAAACTTTCTATGTTACTCTTCATTAAATTTGATAGAGAATTGAGACACTGCATTGAGGGCAATTTATTTGTTCAATTGAGATAAAAAAATTTGTTTATGTTTCAAAAACTGATAAACTAATAATTCATTCATTAAAAAAATAACATCATGTGAAGTGTTTATCAATTGTTCCCGTACGTCATTTTTAAATCATTAGACATTCTCATCTTTTATAACTATTGTCATCAAACAATTGATTAACAAATTGATTTTATTACAAATAAAAAATGACACAATAAAATACATTAATAGTAATTTTTTTACAATTAATTACATTTAAAGATTAAAATAGAAAATTGAAAAAAAGGAGAATTATATCGGAAATAAAATGTAACTGACTGTGTATTTGATGGTTTCCTTGGCACACCTTGTGCTAAGTAGGAATTCATTTTGCTTTTTCCAAAAAAAAAAAAAGATTACAATTATTTATTATAATTATTCTCAATGATTAATGATAGTATTGATTTTGATTTCCAATTATAATTTGTGCCTCTTGAATTTTATTTGAACGCATTGAGACAAAGAGAAAGATGAATGATTCACATGAGAAATATATAGTGTTTTTAATTTCTCAACAAAAAAAATGTCATAATTATTAATGAGATTGTGGATTTTTGATAAGTATAAAAAATTATCATCTATTATTTTGAAAAAAACAAAATAGTTTTAAATTTACTATTATTATCAAATATTTAATATCGTAATTTAAATTATTTATAATATTTAAATTGTGAACTAATAAATTCTTTTGAATTTAAAATAATTTAATTTAGTAATAAGTATATGACATATAATAATAAATGTTGTTATTTTAACTTTTACTAAACAATTAAGGTTTATTATATTATATTGTACTCCCTCTGTCTCAAAATAAATATCTTTTTAACCATAAATTTTTTTCTTAAAATAATAGTCACTTTCAATGCAACTTTTACTAACTTTACCCCTTATTTACACTCTTTTCAAAATATGATAATATATAACACCTAATAATAGTTAAGCGTAATTTTGTAAAAATACTACTTTTTTAAATATGTGTAACAACCTTGAAGGACTTTCATTTTAAGACGGAAAGAGTATATAATATACCTTTGAAACAATAATAGAGTTTCCCGTAAAAAGTAATAGAATATGTAAGTTTTAACATTTTTATTCAATACATTTAAGTTAATAAAATAATGTAAGATATTATGAAAATGCCAAATGTATCTATCTATATTGTATTATGAAAATGCCAAATGATTCACTTGTTATTATGTGTCTTATGTATCTTAAATTAGGAAGCATATTTGCGCATCTATTTTGTGTCACTGGTAAACATAATCTCTAAAGTTTGTTTTCAACCCTAAACCTCTTAATTGCTTTGGTAATAGCAAAGTATTCCATCCCACATATGAGCCCTTCTTTTATCATTCGTCCCAATGTACATTGGAATTTTTTTCCTTTCAATTCCATGGAGACAACTTTGATGGAACTTAAACTACATCTAGTCTTTTCAATAATTTAAGCATATTACTCTACATTAATTTTTGACAAATTTAATATATTACGTAAATAACTTATTGTGATTTGATGGACTTAGATCCAGTTTTGCAAAGTCTAACTCGACCTAACACTAAATATCTCTACATTGATGCAGACTCTGTCTTAATGGTCCAATAATGTAATTATTGTCCTGATTAGTTAGTTACTAGAATATTAAGGATAATTATTACAATATCTATGTTGTGCTGATCTCTGGCATGTTATTTATCATGCTGTACACCCAGAGAAATTAAGACCAAAAGAAACTTGAACGTCTGTAGGTATATGTTAGGGGCAGACATTGGGGAGTTGATCATCTAGGAATTAGTGAGTGGTTATTGGGAGAGACCCAACTCTCGAACATTTGAGAAGGGAGAGATCCAAGACTCTCGTATTCTTGGAAGGAACCTATTGGTCCCTGTCATTCTGTTTTTGTGTGTTATATCTCTTATTGAAATTCTGTAGTTTTATTTTGTAAAGGTGTGGATTCCTCCGACAGTGAGTAAGGGTTTACAGTGTGGATATTGATTCAATATGAGTTAATCTTAATTATGCATGTCCGTGTTGAGCAGGAAGAGGAGCGTGTTCATTGACTGCAAAGATGTCATTTCCATCAGTACCGAGTGATGACTTTTTCACAAATCCTATTCCAATCTTGATGACTTTCTCACAAATCCTATTCCCAATCTTCCAAAAATTCACAGTCCAATCTCAATACCCTCAGTACATATCAACTCCCCAGGTATTCCGTTTCCGTTTTGCATCTGCTTTTTGAAATATCATGTCCTTGAATTCTCTTATAATTCTGTTTTACAGCATATTCTACACTTTTCTACTGTCAGACCAATTACTTCTGAGACTCATGCAAACTCATGCTTATATGCAGATGTAATCATCAGACGGGCAGCAATGTATCAGGATTACATGCAGCAGATCCCAATCCCGAGTAATCGAGGATCTGTTGTCCCATTTACCGCATGGATTGGATTAGGTTCATCCATTAAGAAGCTATATGGACAACCTCTTCACTACCTTACAAATACTATGCTTAAGCAATGGGACCTAATGAGAATTGGAAGCAATGATGAGTATATGCCCTTAGACGACATAATTCATCCATGCAAAGCTGGAGCCGTTGTCTGGCTCATGGAACAAGTCCATCGCCAAGTCTTGTCGCATATTCATCTTGCTAATCTCTGGAAGAAGGATCAGATGCACAATGGTTATGTTGATTCCATTTTCCCAACTTTACAGCACACATCATGAAGCCTCATTATTTTCTGTTTTAGACTATTTTCCTTTTAAATAACATCTCAGCGTTTGTCCCTCGGGACACTGTTAATAATATAGTACCAGTCTTTAGTTACAATCCTGGATTGAAAGTTTTGTATGACCTATCTTAAATACAGGATGTTGTGAATTCTGTTGAACAAAAAAAAATACTGAACATGATTTAAACAAACAGGTTTTCAGTCGTTTCCTTTATTTTCTCTACAAGAACAGAATCTTTCCTTGAAGAAATGATAACAGTTATTATCCCTAACACCTATTTCCCTATCAGGAACACAACCCCCCTGGCTTAGCCTGCAGTTTATTTGCAGTAGCATTAATCCGACTTGGTTGTGCTCGGTTTGTGATTCGTCGCCAGAGGTGAATTCGTGAATCAACCCGTGAACTTCTATTGAGCTTGATCCAGGCATTTTCTGGAACCCTTTCTCCTTCACTTGCAGCCTCACTCTTGCTACATCACTCCATTAGTTTTATCCATTGACCAAAAAGTTATCTTCCTTGGTCCATATTCCTACCATGACCACATGCTGTCAATAGTGCAACAAAAACAAAAATCATCTTGTATCACCCCTTGTTTGAACATCTGATTAAAAAGCTAAATAGTACCTTTTGCATTTCCTTCCCCTTCCATTATTCTGATGGATGCAGTCCATGCAGTCACGTCAGTGTTTTTTTCTTCATATTTCCAAAAACATGCATAGCATTTATAGGACCGCCACATCTATAAAACATGTCAACCAAAGCCGTGCCAAGTTGCATGTCAATGTGAATGTCATTTTTCTCAATGTAAGCATAGATCCACTTAGCAAGATCAAGACTTCCTAAATATCCACATGCAGAAGCAATACCAACCATTGTCACATTATCTTCTTTAATCCCTTGGTTTTGCATCTCCATGAATAAACCAATTGCCTCCTCAAACATGTTATATCCAAGATACAAGATTACTCTCTGGCATCTCACCAAAGATTCTCGAGCTAATTCCATGTCACTGGACCAAACCCGAAATTAGAGAATTCCATATCACCACTGTCTTGCTTGACATACATACTGTCAAACTTTGCAAGCAGCTTCGCTTTCTCCACATTTCATGTAAATGTCAATGTTACCATTGGAAATGTTGTCCCAACTCTCTAGTCCATTCCTGAAGACATAATCATGAATGGTTACCTAACTGTCCGCAGGCTGCAACTGATAACATGGTTTACCTTACCTTATCTGGTAGTCCTTTTCACCGCATTTCATCCAAAACCACCAGCACTTCACCAGCCATCCCATGTTGCACATAATTAGACATGATAGTATTGTACATTACCAAATTCTTATCACCAAACAGTGTTGACATATTAAGAGATGAGTTTGGATCTTCTCCTCTCTATCTTGCATAAAAGATAAAATGTGTTGGGGAGAGATAGAGAAAATGATGAAAAATAAAAGAGAAGCCAAGAGATATAGATGATGGAGAGGATGTTGATGAAGAGTGTAAGAAAGGTCGTGATCTTATACTATGACCTCTCATATAAAAATGTGAGACTTAGGGATTGGGATTGGGTATTTTTGGAATTTGGATCTTCCAACTTTCAATTATCCTTCATTTCTCTAATTTTGAATCATCATTTCTCTTTTGTCTTATTCATTTTTTGACCTAAAATTACTCTATCTTTCTCCCCTAAAAGGTAGAGGATCCTTCTTTTTTCCCCCTAAAGTTATCTAAGTCAAAACCGTTGGATCTTCTATTTCTTTTTTTCTCTTAGTTCATCTCCTAATTTTGTATCTCTTTCTAAATCACATTTTCTCTCTTTAAAATAAAATAATTTTATAATGAAAAGTGCGTGAGATTAAAAGAGAAATAGAGAGTTACGAGAGGAATGAAGAAAAAAATGCGAGAATCTAAAATACGGATTTAGAGTCTTTTTACTCTTTTGGATTAACTTGATTATCAAAAAAAAAATATAATATGAGAAAAAAGAAAAATCAATGACTGATAAAGACAAAAACACAAGAGAAAAGACACAAGAGAATCCAAATCTTAAAAGGAGAAGTTGTCAAGATCCAACATACTTATAGAATATCTTTCTAAGTGTGTTTCAAATGTATCATGTTATTAATGTTGGCGTCT
This sequence comes from Vicia sativa, assembly GCA_021764765.1. Lineage (NCBI taxonomy): Eukaryota > Viridiplantae > Streptophyta > Magnoliopsida > Fabales > Fabaceae > Vicia > Vicia sativa. Next base: position 146,542,632 of record CM038797.1, read on the forward strand.
ATGTCTTTTTGATAGGACAACAACAGCCAAATCTTATCAAATTAAATAAGATTGACTATAAAGATTAACTTCTGCCATAAAATTTTCTTCAGGATCAAGTTTCTATTCAAATCGTTAACTTTGAAATCTTTTTTCAATAGTTTCTCATAGTTTTTTTAGGTCTTCTTCTACCACAAGTTGCTTGACTCCTCTATATATAATCTACTCTCATTACCACAAAATCTATTAGCTTCTCTTTATATGCTCAAACCACTAAAGACTATTTTCCATCAACTTTTATACTATATGTGCTAACTCTAGCACATTCTCTAATATTTTTATTTCTAATCTTATCATATCTAGTCTTACCACACATTCAACGAAACATCCTCATTTTAGCTACACTTACTTTATTTTCGTATTGATTCTTAACCGCCAATATTTTGTAACATCTGATAACTGCAATTTGATAAAAATTTCTCTTCATTTTGAATAGTATTTTTGTGTCACATAAAATTCCAGAAGCACTTCTCCAATTCAACCACCTAACTTGAATTCAATGGTTTATATCCCTTCTATTTCTCCATTATTTTGTATTACGAATCTAAGATATTTAAATTGTGTGACTTGTGGATTGAAATTGTTAGTTCTATGGTTTTATGATTGATATAAATTTTGCTAAAACATGGTTTTAAATTGACATTGAGCAAGATGTCACAACATCTTGATCAACTGCCATGACATGTTTTGCTGTCGTGTATACCAGATAGATGTTGAGGCTGCTGTATTGACATCTTGGCCTATTGTACAGCATACGCTAATGTTATATCTCTTGACAACTTGATTTGTTTTTGTGAGATTCTATTGGACATATCTCACTAATTATCACAGGTCAATAAGATTTTATTAGGAACAATGCAGAATTGATCCGGTTTCATTAAAAATGATCTAGGAGACGTTTTAGGAAACTTTAAAGATTTATTTCTATTTTTAAGTGAAGATATTGCAGCTAATTTAAAACAGAAGATTGGATTTGATTTGAATAGTCCAAGCTTATACTGCAAGAGTCTATAAATAAGGACTTGATAAACCTAAAATGACAAGCATTCACATTGAAAAAAATCGTGGGTGCAACATAAAGGTTTGGGGGTTTGAGAATATTTTAAGGTTTTAGTGTTCTTATTTGTATATTATTCATGTATATTTTGATAGTTGAGGTAAACTGATTGTTACTTGATTGTTAATCAAGTTATTTTTCTCACTCATGAACTTTCAAGCAAAGAGCTGGATATTATTCTTAGTTGAAGCTTTTAAGCAAAACTAAGTATTGTTTAATTTAAGTGTAATATTCTATTTGGTTCTTTTGGTTTCTAGTCCAAGGTTTGTGACTTTAGGTATCACTGAGGTGATTGGAATTGAGAGGGAGTTCTCATATCTAGGAGGTTCCTAGGTAGAAGTTGCATAAGATACTGATTATGAGAGAAGTTGCATAGTGGATTTCCTTCATGGTTTGGTAGCCCCAAAGTAGGTGACGTTGCACCAAATTGGATTAACAATTGATTGTGTTGTTTAATTTTTTGTAATTTATTTTTCTGCAAAATCTTCAGTTTTTCTGTCAACAGATGATGGTATAACATCCGTCTTGACACTGTGTTGGTGTTAAGATATCAGTCTTGACATCTGTATTGTAAGTGCCAAAATTTCTATTGGCATCAGAGCAGACACCCTATTTTGTTTGTTTGTTGAGAGTTCCAGGGAAAATATTTCTGATACTATGGACAGGGAAAATACTTAGAATGATTGCATTTCTAAAATCCATGGACAACAAAGCTGTGAAGGATGAGTTGAAAGGATGAGATCATCTTGTTAATAAGGACAAATATGAGAATGTGTCTTTAAATTCATAGGCATATTTGAATGATGAGGATGATAAATTAGTCAATGGAAATTCCAAGGCTTTGAATGTTTTCACATTGATTAATACATATACTATAGCCAAGGATGCTTGAGAAATCCTCAGGACAACTCGTGAAGATACATCGAAAGTGAAGATGTTAAGACTCTACCGTCTCACTTCTAAATTTGAGAATCTAAAGGTGAATGATGATGAGACCATCCAGGAATATCATATCAAGGTACGTGAAATAGCTAATGATCTAGTGCTTTGGTAGAAAGATGTCAAAAGAAAAATTTGTTATTAAGATTCTTATGTCTCTACCTATGAAATTTCACATGAAAGTGACGGTCGTTGAAGAGGCTTGTGACATCAGCAACTTGAGGGTTGATGAACTTGTTAGCTCACTTCAAACTTTTGAATTGGATATTAGTGACAAGTTTGAGAAAAAGAAAAAAAGCATAGCTTTTGTATCCAACGTTGAAGATAAAGAAAGCCAAGATGATCTAGATACTGATGAAGGTCTAACCAATACTATTGTGTTACTTAGGGAATAATTCCATATAATTATGAAGAGAATAGATAGAAGAGGAAGACCAAATGTTCATAACATCTCATCTGACATCAGTAATAACTATGATGCTCAAAAGAATACCAGAACTCAAGACAAGTCAAATCAAAGCAAAGACATTCAATGTTATGAGTGTGAAGGTTTTGGTCATATTAAGCCAGAATGTCCCAACTTTCTCAAGAAGTAAAAAAATGATTTTATTGTATATTTGCTGAAGTAGTAAAGCGGCAAGCAAAAAGTAAGTATATGTATAGGTTATATCATATCGTCTCCACAGGGATTAGTGCTACTGAATTGTCGTTTCTACTATAAGAAAAAACACATTTATAAGTTACATCAACCCTCGCTTAGAAATATTCATCAAAGAAGTATCTTACATTAGAAACATGTTCTTATGGGTTTGAAACCTTTTTCAAAATTAAACATGTGTGTATATACTAGTTTCTTTAGAGAACTAGTCATTGAACAATCCACTATATCCTTTTTCACAAATTTCGTCTATCATTTCTCTTTTTCTTTTGGACTTAGTAAAACTTTAAGATTTAAGTTTTCTTGCGAGAACCGACATCAACAATTCTCAATCAATGTTATCCATAAATTTATCTTTTAGAGTGAGAGAATATTGATAGAATAAGATTGAAAGAATCTATAAATCTATGTAAATGACTACTAGCGTAAATAACATATAATTTTAATGAGTACTAGTTTGAATAACAATTACTACATAATTTCTTCTAAAGATATGAAAAAAAATTAAATTATTATGAATTAAAGTTATGGTAATGATCATTTTACACAGACTTAGCAGCTAATAGATATTGCATAAATAACACCAATAGTTACTAAGACTTATCCCACTAGGTGAGATCGGCTATGTAGATCAATATTCGCCATAATATTCTATCAATGCCATGCTTCTATCAAAATCATTGATCTCGAGATATTTCTTAATAACTTCTCTTATAGTCTTTTTAGGTTTTCCACTTCTTTGAATTGTTTGCATTTTCTCCATCTGATCTACTATCATCACTATTGAATCTACAAGTCTTCTCTCTACATGCCCAAACCACCTAAGTCTATTTCTCATCATCTTCTCTGCTACATGTGCTTCCCCAACACTCTAATATTTTCATTTCTAATTTTATCTAGACGAGTCTTACTACAAATCCACCGTAACATCCTCAGCTCTACTAAACTTACTTTATTTTTGTGATGAATCTTAACCTCCTAACATTAAGTCCCGTACAAAATGGTAGGTTTTGTCATAACTCGATAAAAAATTTCCCTACAACTTAAGCGGTATATTTTCATTCGATGGTTTACACCCCCTTCTATTTCTCTATCATTTTGTATTACATACCCAAGATATTTAAACCTTGTGACTGGATGGATATTATGGTCTCCAACTTTCACCTTGAGGTTAGAAACACTTATTCTTTTGTTGAACTTGCAATCCATATACCCAGTCTTAATTCTGCTTAGGTGAAAATCACGTGTTTCTAAAGCTTGTCTCCAAGTTTACTACCTCTCATTTAAATCCTCCTCCGACTCTTGAAGAAGGACTATATTATCTGCAAAAGCATGTGTCTTGATACTAGCTCTTGAACTTGTTTTGTAAGTACTTCCCAAATTAAGGTAAAAAGGAAGAGGCATAGGGTTGAACCTTGATGCAAACCAATTATAATGGGAAATCGTCCGTCTCTCCACCCTATGTCTGAAAACTATTCGATACTCATTCATACATATCTTGCATAGCCCAAATATATGTCATATTAATCCCTTTCTTCTCTAGGGATTTCCATAAAATATCTCTGGGCAATCTATCACACACCTTTTTCAAGCCGATAAAAATTAAGTGCATGTCTTATTGGTCCATCCGATACCGATGCATCACATACTGTAATATATAAATTGCTTCCATGGTCGACCTTCCCGACATAAAATAAATTGATTTTTGGTGACTTGAGTCCGTTTTCTTAATCTTTGCTCAATCATTATTTCCCATAAGTTCACGGTATGACTCATAAGTTTCACCCCCTTCTTCTTATAGATTGAAACTAAAGTGCTTCTTCTCCATTAACCTGACATACATTTTGACCTCATAATTTCATTAAAGAGTCTGGTGAGCTAGTCAATATCTCCATCTCCAAGAATTTTTCACACTTCAATGTGTATGTTATCAGCTCAACTGCCTTACTATTACTCTTTTTTTTAATGCTTCATTTATCTTATGTTTCAGAATTCGACGGGAGTAATTATAATTTCGATCTTATTCTCTAATGTCGAGTCTATTAGAGTCTTGTGAGATATCATATCCTTCGTTAAATAATTGTAGATACATGTCTTCCACCTATCTTTTATATATTTTCTGAATGAATGAAGACTCTGTCTTCTTCATCCTTAACACATGCACTTCATTTGATCCAAATTTCTAGTCTTTCTTTCTCTTCCTTTAGTAAACTTATATATAAATTTGTGTCACTTTTTAATTCTTAAAGATTAATATAATCCGTCAAAAATTTAGATTCTTACTTCATCATTACCTTCTTACCACCTTCTTGTTCTCACTCTATTATTTAATTTAAATATTACTGCAATATTTCATTTTTACTAAAATTCATGGTTTCCATATTAGGCTTGCTTATCTATCAACCTCCTATTGGTTATGATTTGTAACTAAATACCATAACATGTTTTTTTTTGGAAAGCCAAATAAGAACTATATTATTACTAGGCATAAGTAATGCCAAAGATTACCAATAGTTCACACCAATATGGTGAGACACACCATAACTTGAGTGATCAATAGAAACTATCAAAATAGCAGCAACTGCTAATCTCCTATTCTACACACAGAAAATGATGACAATATGCAAACCTCACCATTACAATACAAACCGACCTTAACACTAACTCATGCTCCTGTCCATGATCCACCACCAGACTTAGTCCCCAAGCAATTTATCTATCCCAATACTAACAAGTTACCCACGGTGAATGTCTACCAAGAAACCAGAAAAACTAACCCAAAGCATTCTTCCATGCCGATATCAAACAAATTTCCAATTCTCCGAATCGCTTCAAACAGAAAACAAGATGAATATTCATCCAACATGCTGTCAGCCGAGTTGTCCTAGCTACCTCCACCTCTACCTACGGCGGTAGTTGTTACTCCAATCAAGACTTCTTTTAGATTTATCATAGATATTAATGATAACTACCAAAAACTTAAAAGTAGAAAATAGAAAGAATTCCATACTAAATGTTGATATCCACAGTATCACAGCTCCCTCCACTTCCAATCACAATATTGCTCGTTACGTCAATCTGAGGCAATCTTTTGGGTTAGTCACCCACTGTTGAATACCGAAGCTGCACCCACTGCAATTAGCTTTAATCCACTGCCACGAGAGGACTTGGATTTCTTCTATGATGCTGGTGTTAATGTTATCCACCCTTTCAAAAGCCTTCTCATTTCTCTTTTTCCAAATCGACCATATACTTACATACCAAATGACGACAAGTCTATCTTGTGGAATCTTCTCTTCATTGCTGATCCCTACAAATTGAACAAAATTTTGAAAAACAGAATTATGTAATCAGCATATTGGTGATCCCTCCAAAACATGTTTAATATCATGATGACATTGTCAAAATTGAATATTGGATACTTCTCTCTTATTTCTACCATACATTAATATCAACCATTGAGCGGCTTTTTTTCCTCTCTTTGGTTTTCTTTTTGTGCGTGTGACAATTAACCATTAAATAGAAAAAGACTTGAATCAAAAAAAGTTGTTAGAATTTAAGGTGATTATGACAAAACAACATGCATCTAAAGATGAAAAAAAAATAGAATTTCTTAAATTATCCTTACATATTCTTAACATTCTTAACGCGCCCGTGAGAAATATTTAAAATATTCCTTAATTTTAAAGTACATATTTCAAATGATTTTTTTTATAAAATTTGACACAATTCGAATATGCATCTCTAAATATATCTTATTTTAAATATGTATTTTTGAAATCACCCATAATAAAGATGTGTTTAAAAATTATAAATATATATAATAGTGGCAAAATGGATTAAGCCAACCGAACATCTCTATTATAATATCTTGAAACAAAAATTATTTTGACAATTTTTTATTATACCCTTATTCAATGGAGCACACTCTTTTTCATTAAATCAAACTTTAAAAAAATTTTAGTTTAGAGATACATCTGCGATTTTTGAAGTTAATTAGAAGATTTATCTCTTAAGATATCATTTGTTACAAGAACCATCAATTTTTCAACAAAAATTGTTTCAATTTCATCAATTAAATTATATGTCCAATAGATGTATATAAATATTGAATAAATTATAATAATTATATGCATAATTTTTTATAATTATTTTTATTTTTATAATTATTTTCTATAATTAGTTTCTATAATAATTATATTTTATAATTATTTTCTATAATCATTTCTATAATAGTTAAAAATATGCATGAGAATAATCCTTGCTAATATATAATTCAAATATAATTTTATAATTTTATTTTTTTTACTAATTCATATATTATTTTTATATTTTTATTTTATTTTATTTTTACTAATTTACTATATAAAAATATATTTATATAAGTATAATTATTATTGGAATTTGTATAAAGAATAATAATTATATTTGGACATATATAAATATTTATTAAGATTAATTGTTATATCTAGACCGTGTAAATTGTTTTACGTGTGGATTCAATGAAATTACTTCATAATTTTTATTGGTTTATTTTTAAAATAACCTCAAATAATGAAATTACTTCATAACTTTTATTGGTTTATTTTTAAAATATAACCTCAAATATCTATATGTTATGAATTGATAAGATGCATGTGTACAAATAAATAAGAACAATACTCATGCCCCGGTACTGTAAAATTATTTTACATATTTTACATATGCATCTAATCAACTCATGACATACTGACATTTGAAATTTATTGATGTTAAATGGATGTAGTTGTATAGAGTTTTAAACTTTATGATAGTAAGGTCCATAAACCCGACCTAGCAAAATCTACTATATCCGCCACCATCTTATTTTTTAACCTTATGTGGGACATTCACCCTAAAGCCCTCTATATAGAGATATGTAAGATACGTGTAGGTAACAAAGAGTTCTTAATATGTCGACTTCATCAATTATTTATGTGATATACAATGGATGTGATGACTAATCAAGTATGTTATAAAATATCATGATAAATTAACAACCTTTAAGTAGAATGAGATAGCATATGTAGGCCCTAAATTAATAACCACCCCATGTCATATTAAACCCTTGATACCACTAGTCAATTTCTCATCAAAATATCATTCAACTATGCTATATTTTTCTTCATTTTATGCTAAATCATTGACTAAATTTCTTTATATCTAGAACATATTAGACTTGTCTCAATCACAAATCACATAGTCCCCACAAAAACATAACTACTCACAGATTTTGTTTTAAGACTACAATAAGTCTATAACCCTTTTTCATGCATAAAAAAAACAATAATGTCAATAACAATAAAAAACAAATTTCTTCCTTTCTGTTTACAAACATTCTTTCCGAGTTCGAGTTCGAAAAGAATGTAAACTGTTAAAACTGTAAAACAACTGGCAAAACCATAAAATACCGATTTTGCCAGTTTTCTGTACTTGGCATCATCTCTTGAACAAGAACAAGATAACAACTAATCAAGGATTCTGGAAAATTAAGGACCTCGAGCCGGTGCAAAACAAAAGCAACCAGAACTCTGATCTTCTGGTATCATTCCGCCGCCTTTGCTTGTATCCAATGCTTCCAGCATTCTCACCACCTCCTCCATTTCCGGACGTTTGCTCGGATTCCCATCCCAGCACTTACGCATGATGCTCACCAATGCACTTGGACAACACCTCGGGATTTCTGGTCGTAAGTTCTGCACAATAACATAATCAAGATGAGTTTCATGCATCATTCATCACATATGAACTTGAATGTTCTAGAAGTGATTTGGAAATCGTAACCATACCTGACGGACGACAGCAGAAGAAACGTCTGCAAAGCTAAGATCTGGATAAGGCATATCACAGCAATAAATTTCCCACAAGCAAATGCCAAAGCTATAGACATCACAGGTCCTGTTGTAAGGTTTACCATCCAAAACCTATACATTGTGTAAAGTGTAGATTAATATTTCAACCTAACAACTTCAAGTTCCCATCTATTAAACCATGTGAGTAATTTGTAAGTTGCAACTATTAGCATATGTACACCATGTGAGTATCAATACCTCCGGAGCCATATATCCGAGGGTTCCAGTTTCACCAGTCATGTCACTTGGATTCATAGCTTCAACGCGAGCAACTCCAAAATCAGCTATCTTTAGATTCCGGTTACCATCTAGCAACATATTCTCCGACTTAACATCACGATGAACAATCTTCTTCGAATGCAGATAGCTAAGACTGCATATTAGGGGAAATAAATTAGCATTCTATATGTATCAGTACAGAATTTGAAGTTTCTAATCGTAGGGATAGAAAAAAAGGACCTACCCTCTGGAGAGGTCCAAGGCAAGCTGAACCACAATCTTATACGCAAGTTTCTTCCGCCTGTTTTTTATCAAGTATTGTTTCAGCGTTCCACCAGTGAGAAACTCCACGATAACACAACAGGCCCTGGAAGGAAGGGTCTCTTGATTGTCGGTAGAGTTTTTTGAAGGAATCTTAAGATTCGAAGTTCCCATTGAAGCTCCGACAAACTGTTGCAGAAATAAATACAAAACAGTCACTAATCGATACGAAATATTTTATCAAATAGCAGTCATTAATTTCAATAAATAAGATTCAAAAGACGAAGTCATTACCTTGGTGACATTTGGATGGTCAAGTTTGTGCCAGACGGCAACCTCCTGCCTAAATGATGCGCGTAAAGCGGAAGTTTCAGCAGCAGTGGCGACACCATCATCACCCCAATCCAACACTTTCACTGTAAAGATCAAGATCATGATACAAATGTTATTAAAAAAAATAAATCTCAATACAAATGTCAGAGAAAAGATGTCTTCATTCTGGACTGCTCATACTGATTAGAAAAGATGTCGTCATGTGTGCAGTGATATTTTAAAAGTGAGATTGAAGAATTGACTGTGTTTAAATGGTAAAATAGAATCACATTGATGCAAAATATAAAATTTTGTCGCGTCCATAAAAATAGATACTACCCGTGTTTGGAACCGTGGTATGATGATTCAACAACATCGCGGCACCATGAAAAAAAAACCTTTCCTAAACACGTGCTCTAATAATTCGTGTTTGGAAAACGTTTTGTTCAAAATCAATTTAGATTGAAGAAAATGTGGTTTTGTGTAAATGCGGATGTCTTCGATCACGACAAAATTTGTCGGAACAATTCAAAGTCATCATAAAAGAGCGGCACTACAAATCATTATTAATTTCCAACACTACTCCATTGATTACGTTCTCCAACTAACAACATCCCAAACTCAAACAATCATTAAATAATAACATTTTAACAGACCGAATATATTGGTGTAAAAACTAACTCGGACACAGATTCCCTGCTATCGGGAGAATCCAATCTTACATTCACGTAGTCAGTCCATTACAATCATTGCATGAAAATCGTACAAACGCCTTGGCCTCATGTTTCAACTCTAATCAACATGCTTTTAAAACATAACTTGAAACACAAGCCGTACGATTTCCATCCAATAGCCGAGGTTTTTGACAACATCAGACGACAGCAGGAAATCCATTTCCGACCAGACTATCAAGCTGAATAAACCAGCCAAATCTTATACTAAAAACACACAACATTCAACATTCAAAATTCAAAAACATTGAATCATATCTTCAATTTCACACCAAAAAGTTAAATAAAAATCACAAACATAATGCAGAGAAATATATACCTGCAACATCTTGAGTATCATATGTGCCTCTATAGACAGTACCATAAGCCCCATGAGCAACAACGTATCGCAAATCCAATTTCGCCAATTCAATCTCCCATTCTTCTTTAGGCCTTTTCGACTCATTAGTATTTCTCGACCAAACCCTGCTTAAGTGCTTTTCCAATTGAGCATCTATATTCTTGAGATCAATCTTATCAGCTCTGAAAATCATATCTTTACTACTTTGATTTCCAGCTCCCTTCATCTTTGAACTCGTCACACCTCCTTCTCCTTCCATCTCCTTCTTTGGTGTCTTATCACCTTCAAAATCCATCTTCACCAATCACAGCTTCAAAACCAGATCTTTTCACACAAACACAGAAAAATAAAATTCAGCATCAAAACCACTATACAAAAAAACACCCCAAAAGCATGTTTTTTGATATATCCTTCCCAGAAAATTCACTTCACGTCACACGATTCAATTCAAAGTTCAAACCCAGAATTTTTTTTCCTCACCAACTATTTTGTTTGATTGACTAAATGAATAATAAAAAGTAAAGCTTTTTTTTCCCATTCAAACTATTCCATGGCCAATATGAATGAGGCAGAAAAATCAAATTTTTATAATGAGAGAAAAAAAAAGTATATGCAAAGCACAAACCTTAAAAGATGCTAGCAATTATGAAACTGTCAGCAGAAGAATCAGGAAAAAAAAAAAAAAAAAAAAAAACAATTCAGATTAACAATTACGCTATGCTTGCTACACAATAGACGGAAAATTTGACTTTTTTTTTGTAGCTATGAAAAAAAGAAAAGAAAAAAAAAGGGTCGGTGCGTGAAGAGTGGGATTTGGATACCTTTTTAGATTTTTTTAAGAATCAAAAGTTATGGTTTTTGTTACAAGAGACAAAATGGAGATTGAAGAATTTGTCATAATCATCATTATCATCAAAGTTTTTTTAGATCCTAACATAATAGTATCACATTTTGTTCATTCATAATATATGATATATGAAACTGGAATTGTTAAAGAAGCGATTTTGAAGGAGAAAATCACACAAAAACAAAACAAAACAAAACCAGCTTGAATAGAAACCCAAATATGAAAAAACAAATATTATGATCACAGAAAGGAATGGGTGTTTTCCCTAAAATATTGCGCAAAACAGAGCGAGATATAGAGAGAGACCGTTTCAAAATAGATGAAACACAAAAAAACCAGACAATACCTTTGTTTCGATTCTGATGATAATAGTTTAGTCAAAACCAAAATTCTGATTATTATATGTATAAAGTTATGTGTATGTATGGAAATAATATATTTGTTTATTTATTTGTTATTAAATTCTAATTTTTCTCTTGTCTGTTGACTATAAAACAGGTGGTTTCTTTTCTGCGATACATCTGTACTGTACTAACAAGGACAAACCTAGGACATTGTTTTTGTTTACAATGTTTTTCGTTTGGTCGCATAGAATTTATGTCGTTTTACCTAGTTTTATAATTACTATGTATGTGTAATATGTACCTACTACCTAGAGAAAGAAAGTGTGACATATTTGTCAAAGTAAATAGTATGACTTCAATTATATTCAATTAGCAGCAAAATACAATTTTATTAGAAGGGAAATTTTTTATATTATTTGATTTTTTTTTTCATATAAAAAGATAATTCATAAATGTGTTGGATTTTTACTTATTTGTGTTGTTTCTGTCTATGGAAGTTAATATTACTCAAGTTATTGTAGACCATAAATAAAGAAATTTTTTAAAGATAATTATGGGTTGGTGAGATAATTATGTATTATTTAGAATATAATTTATATAGTTGATAAATTATGGATTTTTGAGATAATTATAACTTGTTGAGAGACTAATTTGTATTGTTAAGATAATTATAGATAGAAATAATTATTTGTCGAGAGAAATTAGAGATTAAGATTTTAGATAAATTAAAATCTCGTATTATATATTATATATAAGAAAAAACTTAGGTACAATTCATTAGATGCGCTCTGTACTTTTTCTAATAAAAATATGATAAGTGTATAATTTTCTCCTACATATACGTAATTTTCTCCTAATTTTACTCCTTAAAAGATATTGAAACACATTTGTCCTATTTTTATTAGAGAAAAATATAAACCACACATATGGAATTGTATCATATATATATATATATATATATATATATATATATATATATATATATATATATATATATATATATATATATATATATATATATATATATATATATATATATATATATATATATATATATATATATATATATATATATATATATATATATATATCATATGAGAATGAATAACAACCGTTGGATTTAAAAACGAAAGATTGTGATCTTTACTAAATCTCTTTCCTTTTAATGACACATGATTTATGAAGATTACAATTTAATCTCAACCATTCTTTTTTAAATTCAACGGTTGTTATTCATTCTCAGATGAGCGACTTTTAAAAAATCCCTTTGTAAAAAAATTTTGGATTTGTCCCCTGACTATGAAGATTCTATTGTTTAGACCCCTCATATGATCTAGTCACTAGAATCTATGACGTGGCAGAATTTTTTTTAATGAGGTGGATAGCCAAGTTAATTTTTTTAACTTTTTATTTATTTTTAATTCCATGTTGTCTTTTTAATGATATCCCTCAGAATATATTGATTACATAATTACATCATCTTTGTCTTCTCACTTCATCTTCATCATCTCACTTCCTCTTCATCAAACACAACTAATATTTCATCTTCAACCTTTATACCCATGATTTTTCCAAACTCACACCTAAGCCAATTAATCCAATTTTAAACTAGTGTCGTTGTTTATAGTTTACAATTATATTCATAAATTTCTACTTCTAACCAAATGAATGCAATTTCTCAGCAAAATGGTAGATCTAATCCCAACATATCTCAGGTCTGCCATGAATTCAAACCATTTGAGTCCTACATCACCGATCTGCCACGACTTCGAACCATTCGACTCCCACCCTTTATGGTTCAAATTGGGTCGTTTCTCTCCAGATACCCATATCTTAACTTCTTGATTTAGCGGCCCATGTGTCATTAAGGAAATATATACAAAAAAATAGTTTATGAAAGATGAAAGGTCAATTTGTATTCCATTTTGAGCATTTGAGCATTGACGATTGGTGGTTACGGTCAAGATGCAAATAAGAAGCATATTCCTTCGTCTCCGTGGTTAAAGCTAGTAGTCGAAGTTTATAGGTTGGGTTTGGTATAGGGGTTCACATGATTGCGGAGAAGTTTGAGAATAGGATGTTTGTTGATTTGAGTAATACCCTTTTGTTGTTTTATTGTGTTTATAGAAGAATTGAATATGCATGTAAGGTATTTGATGATTTTCTTGAGAGAAATTATTTGAGGTATCTTAGAATTCTTTGATGGGTGAATGTGTGAGAGATATGATAAAAAAATTTTAGCATCCTATAAATTCTCTCCTCATACACTTCATACTTTTCACAAGACATAAGCAAATAGAATTATAGCTACTTTATAGTCGCACTTAGGTAACTTGGTCGAACTGCATGAACAAAACTGTTGTTCTCTTTACTCTGGTCTGTATTTACATTATTATTCTAATAATTGGTATGAAATGACGCTTAATCTCAGAGATGCGAAATTTGAAGTGACTCGGTTCGACAAAACAACCAATTTTGGTTTATGGAAAAGAAGGGTTATGGATTTGTTAGCTTAATAATGTTTACAAAATGCACTTCGTGATGAGAAACTGACGGACATTGCAACCGTTGATTGGAATTAAAAGAGGGAGAATGTCGTAGGTTTGATAAGACTTTGTGTTTCTCATGACGTGATCAATCATATATCTTGGACCTCACAACCTCAAAGTATGTCTGGAATAAATTGAAAAATCAATACATATGTTTAGCGTGAAATTTGTAAATAACCTCCAGTCTCTTTTCTAAAGTTTATTTGCTGGATCGACTAGTGAATTGCTGGATCGACTAGTGAATCCTAGAACATAATGCATAAATTATTCTAAGTTTTGTGTAAAAAGTAAAGGATTTCGACTTAGGAGAAATCTTAATACTAAAATAAGATAAAATAATGTAAAATTGTCAGGAACGTAAAGGACTTCAATGGTTGTCGAAATCGTGAAAGTAGAAAGTAAATGAACTAAAATGTAGAGAAGATAAATTTAAAGTAAAATACTCTACATTAATGAATTTGGTGTTCAAATACGTACATTGAACACAATTGACTCGTTTCTCGCTTTGGTACTTTGAGTATTGTGAGTTTTTGTAGTAAGTTCAATACCCCGAATCCTAACACCAAAACGCCTATTTATAAAAAATGTAAAAATAATTGCTTGTAACGTTCTACTCCTAAGAAAATGACATGTCATTTTTGCATGCATTTCGCATTCACTTCTTCAATGTGCATCTTTCAACGCAGATAAGAACAAAAGGTAGTTTCCTACGCTGAATATTTCAACTGTCGTTGTTGAAATATTCCCATATGTTGCTCTAAAAAATACTAAGTCCCAATTGTTAGCACCGAGACTTCGACGCTTTCCTTCTTGATGACCATGTCTAAGTGTCTCTAAAATGTTTGTTGAAACACCCACAAAAACATAAAAAATTCCACTAAGTGTTTCTTCAATTTCTCTCTTGATATGTTTAGGTTTGAGGATATCGAAAATCCCAACTAACAAATTGCCCCTCAAAATGTCACTTTTGACCGGTGGAAGATATGGGTATTTTTTATTTTTCCTTGACACTGTTTGACATGATGGGGCGATATCAACATCATCATGACATTTTTGACAACCGTCACTTCAAAAATGTGCAGTCTCCATAACTTTAATCATGGTTCCAACTTCCCAGGACGGCGTGAGCCATCTCAATCAAAACAAACAAATTCCACCTCTAAGCATATGCCACGTGTCCCTTCAATTGGCACCACTTGTCAACAAAAGAAACTGAAGAGTTTTTCTTCTCCTATAAATACTTCTTCTCATTTCTACTCTTCTTTTCCTCATTTCTTTTCTTATTTTCCTCAAGAAGAAATCTTTCTTCAAACTTTTCATTTTCTCACACTAAGTTCATCATTTCTAAAGCATGACTTCAACTTTAAAATAAAAAGGTTCAAAGGAATCTAACGATTTGTTACCTCTTGTTATTAAACTCGAAGCTCCCATTGTTGTTGGAAATTAGGAATACATTTCAGAACCACTAATGCATGAAGAGAAACTCTGTATTTATATATTTTAGGTATTAATTCCTTTTTCAATCTATGGAGAAGTTAATGTGATGATGGATGCTTCTAGGTTAAAATAATTCTTCCTTTTTTATCATCGTACGAAACCCATAGAACTAGACTACATGAGTCGAACTCTCCTTGTTTTCTGCTATAATCATTCAACTGAGAATAGAGAAAAGTATATCTCTCTTAGATCTATTCGAAATCAAGAAAGACCAAACTTGGAAAGATATGGGAATCTATGATTTAATCTAATTGTCGATGGTTGACCCTCCCTATTGCCAAAATATGCTTGTTGCATATTTGTGTTTCTGGGAATAATCTATTAAAACCTATCACTTACCCGGTGGAATGAGCACTCCTTCCCTTTTTGACATAGTAGCCATTACTGGTCTTCGCCCAATTGGCAAACTTTTTGATCCTATGGAGAGAGATATGACACAATTAATTTGGATCACAACCATGGCAACTTTGGAAAATATATCGAAGATCACCATGACGACACCACTGACAAAGTTACTGATGAAGAACACATTGCTTTTTTAGGAGAGATATTTTACTAGTAGAATGATGCAAAGAAAATATGAGATGCAAGGGAAGGTTACGATAAAATACCTATTTATAACGATACATTATGGGCTTTTTAAGCGTGTTGGTTGAGAGATTTTGATAGGAAGATCATGCTGTCCAAAAATCAAATACCAAGTTTTCATATTTAGGACTTTTAATTGATTGATTTAATCGATTAAATATCCTAATTTTTCATCTTATGATACGATCCCCATGAATGTTCAGATTGAATCTTCCAGATGTGTCATACTGATTTGGATTGGTTTTGAAATTATGTGTTCTAACTATATTTAATTGATTAGCACTTCTTGTTAATCGATTAAATTTATTTATTTGAGCCTCGTTGGTGTTTTGGTTTGATTATTGGGCCTTGTTGCTTTCTTAACACCTCCAATTCATAATTTTGACTAGGGGTGGCAAAGCAGGTGACCTGTCCCGTTTAAGCTCGTCCAAAAACGGGGCGGGCCAACTTTGACGTCCAAGCTCAAAAGTCAAGCCCGCCCCGTTTACTAACGAGATGGAGGGTTGGTGGACCGAGCCGCCAAATTTATATTTTTTTAATTTTTAAATTTGATTGACTACATAATTTATAAAATTTTTAATTATTACCAAAGAATCGACAAAATATTTTTTTAACGCATAATAGAACTTCAACATATGTTAGTCCAAATAGTTCAAAAAATAAATAAAATAAAGTACAATTACAAGAAAAAATAATGAAATAAAATCAATCACAATAAATAAAAAAATATCAAAATAAAAACATAACGATACATATCATCTTAATCCTATTTAAAAACTAGTTGTTAAAGATCCATATTAAGATTTTACACAAGACAAAAAAATGATAGCAATTACACTACATAAAACATCGCAGTGCATAAAATATCAACACTTGACTTTCTCAATGTTTACATCATGTAGACTCTTATATTGACTGATTCCTTAATAGTTAAATCCATATTTGTCACAGATATACATAAATCAAAATCTTCTTTTCTTAAAACCAACATTTTTTCTAAAGAAAGCATGAGAGCTAATGTATTGAAAACTTAATAATTTTGCATGTCATACAATTTATCTTTTATTTCAAGATTTTCCAATCAACACATGTATTAGAAAGTTATAAAAAAACACTGAGCTTATAATTCAATATGTTTGTATAATAATTTAAAATACAATTTAATCAACATAATCCTAAGAGAAGAGTGTTATTTTTATAGTTAAAGTTGTTTTAATTCGAATAAAAACTAAAAGGTTTTAATAAAAGCTCGCGGGCAAAATCCGCCCCGCCTCGACCTGCTTTTTTAAGCGAGTTAGGCGGGGCAGACCAACTTAAGATACCGAGTCAAAAACCTCAGCCCAACCCGCCAAAAATGGTGGGTCAAATGGACCGACCCGGCAGGCCCAACCCGTTTTCCCATGCCTACTTTTGACACCTTTAAGCTTAAAAAATTTGATCAATCTTATTTTAATGTCTAGAAAAATAAAGCAATGTTAAAATATGAAAGAGTTGAAAAATAATTATTTTAAGGGGTTAATCAGATTAACTGATTATTTCAACATTAAAATGATTTTACATGTATCAAGAAAAAGTTCTTGATAAAATTCCCTTAGAGCAAACACTTTAATAGTGTATCATTCTCCATGCATTATTGGATGCGAGATTTGGTAAGCAACAAATAAATATGTCCATCACATACTTATTTACTTTATTGATCGTCACAGATCATGAATTGAGAAATTCTCAATCAATGTTGCTTTAATCATAACTATTGACACATGTAATCGACGTTTATCTTCTAAGATCAAAGACTAAAATGTATACTTCTATAGCATACTTATGTTTTTCCTATGATCATGTTGTCCAAATATCAGATACCAAGTTTTCATATTTAGGTCTTTTAATTGATTGATTTAATCGATTAAATATTTTAATTTTTCATCTTATGATACGATCCCCATTAATGTTCAGATTGAATCTTTCAGATGTGTCATACGATTTGGATTGGTTTTGAAATTGTGTGTTCTAACTATATTTAATTGATTATCACTTCTTGTTAATCGATTAAATTTATTTATTTGAGCCTCGTTGGTGTTTTGGTTTGATTATTGGGCCTTGTTGCTTTCTTAACACCTCCAATTTATGCTTTTGACTAGGGGTGGCAAAGCGGATAGTCCGCCCCGTTTAAGTCCGTCCAAAAGCGGGGCAAACCAACTTAGAAGTCTGAGCTCAAAAATAAAGTCCGCCCCGTTACTAACGAGATGGTGGATTGGCGGGCCGGACTATCAACTTTATATTTTTTTGAATTTTTAAATTTGATTGACTATATAATTTATAAGTTTTTTAATTATTGCCAAACAATCGACAAAATATTTTTTTAATGCATAATAGAACTGCAACATATGTTAGTCCAAATAGTTCAAAAAATAAATAAAATAAAGTCCAATTACAACCAAAAAATAACGAAATAAACTCAATCACAATAAATAAAAAGTATCAAAATAAAAACATAAAGATACATATCATCTTAATCCTATTTAAAAACTAGTTGTTAAAGAACCATATTAAGATTTTACACAAGACAAACAATGATAGCAATTACACTACATAAAATATCGCAGTGCATAAAATATCAACACTTGACTTTCTCAATGTTTACATCATGTAGACTCTTATATTGACTGATTCTTTAATAGTTAAATCCTAAATTTGTCACAGGTATACATAAATCAAAATCTTTTTTTTCTTAAAACAAACATTTTTTTCTAAAGAAAACATGAGAGCTAATGTATTGAAAACTTAATAATTATGTATGTCATACAATTTTTCTTTTATTTCAAGATTTTTCAATCAACACGTGTATTAAAAAGTTATAAAAAAACGTTGAGCTTATAATTTAATTTGTCTGTATAATAATTTAAAATATAATTCAATCAACATAATCCTAAGAGAAGAGTGTTATTTTTATAGTTAAAGTTGTTTTTAATTCGAAGTAAAAAATAAAAAGTTTTAACAAAAAGCCCGTGGGCAAAACCCTCCCCGCCCCGCCTCAGCCCGCTTTTTTAAGCGAGTTAGGTGGGACAGACCAACTTAAGGTACCGAGTCAAAAAACTCAGCCCAACCCACAAAAAATGGTGGGTCAAATGGGCCGACCCGACGGACCCAACCCGTTTTGCCATGCCTACTTGTGACACCTTTAAGCTTAAAAAATTTGATCAATCTTATTTTAGTGGCTAGAAAAATAAAGCAATGTTAAAATATGAAAAAGTTGAAAAATAATTATTTTAAGGGGTTAATCAGATTAACTGATTATTTCAACATTAAAATGATTTTACATGTATCAAGAAAAAGTTCTTGATAAAATTCCCTTAGAGAAAACACTTTAATAGTGTATCATTCTCCATGCATGATTGGATGCGAGATTTGATAAACAACAGATAAATATGTCCATCACATACTTATTTACTTTATTGATCATCACAGATCATGAATTGAGAAATTCTCAATCAATGTTGCTTTGATCATAACTGTTGACACATGTAATCGATATTTATCTTCTAAGATCAAAGACTTGAATGTATACTTCTATAGAGCCCTAAACTGCAAAGCGTTGTGTCACGGTGAAAAATTGGGAGACCGAGCTATTGACTAACTTGACTAACAAAACTAAGAAGTCACCATCGAACTTTATTATTTCCAAGGAAAAGATCGAAACTATTAAATTAGGAGAGACTAAGATACATTTAGGTTAAACTGTGTGTTTTAAAAACACTACAGAGACTTTATATATATATATATATATATATATATATATATATAAGGAGAGATTACAATTAATTACATGATATAATCGATGTGCGACTATTTTATATACAAATATTCTTAACACTATATATTTACAAATATCAACAATCCCCCTCAAGCTGGAGTTCACCAAGCTTTCCACATATATAATTAGTTTTGGGACTTCGCAGAGATTTTGTAAACACATCTGCCAATTGATCATTAGAGTTGACAAAGCTTGTGATGATGTCTACAGATTCAATCTTCTCTCTGACAAAGTGACAGTCTATCTAAATATGTTTGGTCCTCTCATGGAAGACTGGATTTGAAGCAATGTGCAATGCAACTTAATTATCACATACAAGGGTCATTTGTCTTGCTTCTTCAATTTAAAGTTCTTTGAGCAACTGTTTTAACCAAATGAGTTCACATGTTGCCATTGCCATGGCCATATACTCTACCTCAATGCTTAATCTTGGAACTATATTTTGTTTTTTACTATAATACCCCATACATATCATAGCCTAGGATGATACATATATGACATTATAATTGTAAATGAAGTCATACATAAGCAGCGGAACATAAACGAGTATTAGTGTGATCATAAACTTCACCGAAATAGTCATGGCCAAAACGATACAAATCCAAATTCACTAATACATCATCCAAAATACATAAGCGGGAAGGACAACAAAAGAGAAGGAACATCACTAAGAAACATCGTCACAAGCTAAGTCGTCTTACCCTTGCCACGATCCTGCCTTGAACTACCTGTAAAATAATAATTGGAATAGGGTGAGATTGCTAAATCTTAGTGAGCCTCCCTATCTTAGGGGTTCACTTGATTCTACAGGGTTCATGCATCATAACGGATCCACCGAGGATCTGGGTTTTGCCTCACAACTAGGTACAAGTACACAAAAGAGGATGACACCACCATTGGTAGTCCCGTGACTAACCAATGAGGTAATAACACAAAGCATCAAACACAACAATATGCAGACCCGCACCCGTGTGCGAGGAATCCATGAGTTATACCCATCTATCTTGGATACCTTTGCCACGTACCCTTAGTGAGTATCCAACCGCATATATGTCAAGAGACTTACACAAGTACACCACTTGATGAATCTGGATCACCCCTACATGGAATTCCAGCCGGGATGGGTTACCGTTTTGACATTGCCTTTGTGGCGTCACAACCCCATCACAAAGCACACCAATATGTTACAGCAAGTGAGGCACGCCATGAGAGACCATCACAAGCACATTGCAATAGCATTCATCTTTCATACGCCGATGTGTTATGGCAAGTGCAATACGCCTTCTTGACGCACAAGCTCACCGAGCGAAATCCTAGTGACATTGCCTATTTGGCGCCACTAGATTTCAAGTAATCCACTGTGACATTGCATACATGGCGTCACACAGTTACCAATACCAATCATGCCAGTGTGTTACGACAAATGGGGAAATGCCATTTAGAGACCCCCATAAGCACACTACAATGGTAGCTCAGGCACACAAAATATACGGATGTACACACGTATATACAATAGGAATAATAGCTAAAAGTAACCATGGTATAAATATATATCACAAACCTCCTCACGGTCTACCAATGGTGCATTCACATAAAGTGAGAAAACAAGATTTACTCTCCTAATAGTTCAGTTCTACTCCAATTTAAGCATATTCAACCAAGTCAGGTTCACAAAACTAATGATCCAAACATTCTATTGGAACGACAGAAAATCAAGGTTCACAAGCATCAAACATACCAAGGTAATACATTGAATCACATTCAATACATGAAGAGGTATAATAGCTCAAATTACTAAGCATGCATAACATGTATAATGCGGATGAACAACATCACAAATCTTGAACGAAGTCTAATTATCCGTACTAGGGGAAATATCCACATATTGGGTTGTGATTACATTCGTCAATCAAGATTTACATGCCCATTACAAAGCATCTAAGTGTCATTACCGAAAATCGGCCGAAGTCGGGAAAGTTATCAAAAATCCGATTTTCTTCTTATTCTATGTTTACAAGAGTTTTCTAGGACTAATGAAGTCATTGAACAAGGCTATGGTCCAAGACCAACTTTCCATGACCTAAGAAAAAGGTGCTAGGCAAAATTTATCGCGCTAAACCCAGTCTCGGTTGCGCTAAGTGTGACCTGGGATTTAATTAATTTTCTAGAATTTTGGTATCGCCTAAGCCTGGTTATCGTGCTGAGCGCGACCTGCGTGTTTTGCAGAAAAACCAGTCGCACCAGAATTCTCCATGGAGACCAAAACTCCATTTTTCTTGCTTTAAATACATTACCCATAACAATTCAACCATGAAAATAGAAAGGGAGTATCATAGTTGTCATCAAAATAAGCATGCAATAGCAATTACTCTCATATCCCTAAAATCCCAATTTTTTCACAAAACCCCAATTTTTCCCCAAGGTCTCTAACCAGAGGCTCACCTTGAGATTAATGGAGAATGAGCTTCAAAACATGAATTTGGAGATGATGAGGGTGACGAATCTGAAGTTGCATGCAAAATTGGGTGAATTTGGTTGGAACTCCTTTCTTCTTCTTCCTCTCTTTCTCACGCTTCATTCTTCTTCTTTTTCACAGTTCTTATCTCTTTTTCTTTCTCTCTATTTTCTGATTTTGCTTTGGAAGCAAGGAGAAATGGATATGACAAAAGAGCCCCTCAACTAAGCCATAATATCCAAATTGCCATTTAGTTGTTTTCTAACCAATTTGGTTACTGTTACACTTATTCTTATTCCTTTATGCCATAAAATAAATAAAATGAGGTATTACATTCTCCCCCCTTAAATAAGAATTTGTCTTCAAATTCAAAAACTTACCAGAATAGGTGAGGGTACGATTCTCACATCTCCACTTCCAGCTCCCAAGTAGCTTCCTCCGGGCGAGAATCTTCCCACAACACTTTCACAAGGGGTATTTCCTTGTTTCTCATGGACTTGCCAGCATATTCTAAAACATGAACAGACTGTAGTTGGAAGGAAATATCTAGTTCTATTTCTACTGCATCTGGAAGGATAGGATGAAACGAATCTGGCACAAACTTCCGAAGTTGAGACACATGGAAAACGTTATGCAGTCTGGATAGTGACGGAGGCAATGCTAATTGATATGCCACCTCTCCTACCCGTCTCATGATTAGATACGGTCCCACATACCTCAGACTAAGCTTCCAAACCTTAAACGGTCCGTTCAACCTAAGTCTCAGAGTGACTTTCAAGTACACATGATCACCTTCATCAAAACTCAAAGGCCTTCTCCTCTTGTCTGCATAACTCTTTTGACGGTCTTGAGCTTTCCTCATCTTTTCCCGTATCTCCTTAACTTTCCCAGTTATCTCCTGAATTATTTTCGGCCCAAGAGTTCCTATTTCACCAACTTCTGACCAACACAAAGACGAACGACATTTCCTTCCATACAAGGCTTCATATGGTGCCATGCCTATACTGGAGTGATAACTGTTGTTATATGCAAACTCTATAAATGGAAAATGACCCTTCCAATTCCCACCACTTTCAAGTATATAAGCCCTTAACATATCCTCGATCGACCGAATAGTTCTCTCAGTCTGTCCATCAATCTGAGGATGGTTTGAAGTACTCAGATTCAAATCCGTTCCCATTTCTAGATGGAAAGCTCTCCAAAACTGAGAAGTGAATTTCGGATCTCTATCCGACACAATACTAGATGACACACCATGCACCCTAACAATCTCTTTTATAAAGAGTTAGGCTAGATGAGGCACCTTATGAGTGATTTTCACAGGTAAGAAATGCGCAGACTTCGTCAAACGATCTACAATCACCCAAATGGAGTCATGACCACCTAAAACGCGAGGTAGTCCCACAATGAAATCCATGTATATGCTATCCCATTTCCATATAGGAACATTTAACGACTGCAACATGCCACCGGGTCTCTAGTGTTCTATCTTCATCTGTTGGGATATACCACATTGCTTCGTCCAAAATCATCCTCTTTGGCGCCACATCGTTAGGCACACACACACGTTTCCCAAACATGATCACTCCATCGGACGCTTGATAAGTTCCAAAATGTAGTTATTTTGTATATATGTTTTATGGCACTTAGTTGTTCTTTTGTTGTTAATATCGGTTGAATAACCCCAGTTTTTGTGTAAATACGTTTTATTGTGTTTTGTGTACATATTGTACTATTTGATTAGTTTTGTATATATTTTGTAGGTATTTGTCGCATTATTGGAGCATTGAGAATAAAGTCCAAATGGAGCTCCAAGATGCATCTTTGATCAATAAAGGAATAAGGCAAAAATAAGAAGCCATAGAAGTTATGCAGGAAAAGCAACAAAAGTTGTTGAATCAGATCGCGGGCGATGGGCGAAGGAAATATCGTCTCGCGTCGGACGGTGGAGCGAGAGGAAGGGTCCATTTTTGGAGTTGGCCCTGCCTTTCTTCACAGCTGGGTCGCTGGGAGAGTAAAGGTTGTGTCGCTAGGAGATGGTAGATATTTGTTATAAGTTGAGGACGTGGCTCACTTTGGGCCAAGTTAATAAGGTCGTCGTCGGGCGACGCTTTTTGGGCGTCGGGCGATGCTGCGAAAATAGAATTTTGTTTATATTTCCATTTCATTTCATTTGTTGAGTTATGGTTTTTGGGTGAGGTTTTGATCCCAAATTCCATCACCTTATAGTTTTTGATAATATAGTCTTCAATAGGCTCTAACAAACCAGTGTAAATCAATGGTTTATCTCTTCTCCTCATTATGTATTGCTCTATTTGTTGGGTTTGTATGCATATTTACCTTGAAATCATGTATATTTGTCGCCCTTGGCGTTGTATAAAGTTTGCTTTAGGAATCTGTGTTGGTGATTGTCTTAGGTTTTTATTCTATGTTAGGGATTTGAGCTTTGTTAGACATAGATTGGTTAGATTCTTACCTAGGATGATTATTTGTTAGTTTATGAATGCTAGAAATGGGTTTAGAGCTGACATTCACTTATGGTATCTGATCTTAATGCCTCTGTGTCAGGAGTGTCGGGCTAGACATAGTCGATGCGAGTGATGCGATTAAATTCTCAATTTGGATTAGAAATAGCTTGGGTTGTGAGAGGTATGTGATGACACGGACGAGTATCGTAGATAGAGTATAACTGGATGGTAGATTTAAGTCTTTGACGGGTAGTGTGCATTCATTCTGGACAAGCTGTCTATCCTTTATAGTTTTTGTTTCATTTACTTTTTGTCTTTTCTTTTCAACCAATTTATTCCCAAACTCGTTAATGATAGAATTGTCGAACGACAACTCAATAACCAATCTCCATGAACACGATATAGTATAACCTATATATCACCCGGTAAAAATAAATACTTTACTTTTTGCTTGCCTGCTATACTAGTATTCGAACAAAATGGCGCCGTTGTCGGGGATTGATTTTATTGTTTCTATATTGCGATAATTCCGTTGTTTTTTAGTTTTGTAATTAATGAATATGTTGTATAGACTTTGTATATGAACTTGTATATGTTACTTGTACATGTTGTGTGTTTACTTTCCATACTTGTGCATATTTGTGTTTTCTTCGTTTTCACGTATTATTGTGATTTGTTTGGTATCGTGACGTTTGTTGTGTGAATGTTAGGAAAATTTCTTTAGGTTTGTGCGGTGTAAAAATAACATGGCATGACGAGGGGAAGTTACTAGAGCTTACACAATAAAGGTGTTTATCTTACGACGTAAAACAAGCATATGTTGTTTATGTCTGTTTATGTGTGTGGTGACTTGTGTTTTAACAAGTTAAAATAGGACTTGTTCTTAATTTCAAATCTTCACTTTTCAACTTGTTAATTCATTTTCATCCGGTTTTCGTATTGTTATTTGTATTTGTTTTGTTGTGTCAAATTGTTATTTCCGCAAGCTTGTCGTGTTTAGCTTGAGGAGTTTTGTTGGTCGTAAATATTGTAAATTTTGTTTTTCTAATTCTTTTGTTGTTGTTTGGACTCTAATGTTGATCTGGTAGCTTGAGGTTACATTTGGTGATTTTCTGAGTTTAAGCATTTTAACTCGCGAATGTATGGTAATTATAATTTTCAAGTTGTTACACGTCAGGTACTCATTTATCGCAGATTGTATAGGGCAGATTCAGCCCTAGCATAGGGTTTGGAGATTGGGGTGATTTCTCAAATAGGTCGTGGAAACAGTGAATTATCTATGAATCTTGCAGGTGTATTCTTGATCAGCTCATATCAAGAGAAGGTTCATACAAGAAGAAGAAGATCTGAGTGATTAGTTTTTTGTCTTTGTATCGCAACCTTGTAAACAATATTTCAGCATATTGATATAGAAAATTCCCAATTCCAATTTGGAAATTGAGAGGGAGACGTACCCACACGTGAGGACGGTAGTGGGGAACTTCCTTACCAAACTTCTCTGCATATCGTATTCTCTCTCTCTCTCTCTCTCTCTCTCTCTCTCTCTATCTCTACTTTTACAACACATTTGTGATTCAATTGGTGTGAAAATTTTCACGTTCATTGATACAAGGCTGGAAGAAACTTTTTATCAAAACTCCATTGCCATTGATCATTAAACAAGCATACTCCAACTGTTTGACAAAAGTGCTAGCTTGGTTTTATTCAATAGAAATAGTGTTATAGTGATAAGTGAATTGATTTAATATAATTTTTGTGTTAATTCATCTCAAGTAAACTCCAAAAAAATATCGCATGTCCGGTTTTCTAGTAGCCGGTTCAGAATAGATGGAAGTCAATTCAGGACCTTGTGTCGCTTTCCACAGTTTCTCTATTAACTCTGATAAATAATTTTAAATCCATGATAATAAAAGAGGTGATCTATTCACCCCCTCTCGATCACTTGTCACACCATCTAACAAGTGGTATCAGAGCATCGATTCGTTGGTGCTTTGTGGCTACTTTTAACGATATGGCTTATGGACCAAAGGGGGCGTACAATAGAGCTTCTGTTTTCAACAATGAAAACTATGGCTATTGGAAAGACTGCATGTGAGTTCACATAAATTCCATTGATAAGAATGTATGGACTGCCATTCAAGATGGACCTTTTCAAATTACCATGAGGAATGCGATAGGTGCCGTAAAGCCTAAACCAGAGGCTGATTGGGATGAAAAAGATGGGAAAATATGGTCAAGCGATTGGAGAGTCCGAAACATGATAATTTCAGCACTTGGTGTTGATGAATATTATCGGGTATCTTATTGCACCACAACTAAAGAAATGTGGGATGCTTTAGAAGTTTCCCATGAGGGTACTACTGAATTTAAACAATCCCGAATTAACACACTTAACCAAGAGTTTGAGCTCTTTCGCATGAAAGAGGGAGAATCTATGATATGAAAAAGAGATTTGTCCATCTCACTGGTCGTTTGAATGCACTTGGAAAACCTGTTTCTAATGAAAACGCTACTAATAAAATTCTGATATGTCTTAGCAGGGAATGAAAACCTAAAGTTACAGCTACCAAGGAAGCCAACGACCTCACTACGCTTACCATCACAACTCTGTTTGGGAAGCTGGAAGAACATCAGCAACAACTACAAAGGCTTGAAAAGTATGAGAGCAAGAGTAAGAAGGAGAAGAATAGAGACAAAGAGGGTGAGAAGAAGCCAATAGATCTTAAGGATTCTAGCTCTAAGTCCTCATAAATAGAGCAAAATGATAATGACTCAATTGGTGACGAAGATTCGGATGATGAGGAAATGGGACTGTTTGTTCGAAGATATAATAAATTCATTCGAAAGAATGGAATCAAGCACTCCTACAAAAATCTCACAAAGTTTCGAAGATAATCCATAGAATCAAAGTAGGAGGAAAATAAGAAATATAGAGGTAAAGGATCCTGCTTCAATTGTGGTAAATCTGGGCGCTATAAAACAGAATGTCCTATGAACAAAAAGGACAAAGAAAAGGCACCACCAAAGAAGTTCAACAAACAAAGAAGAACTTATATTGCGTGAGAAATTGATAGTGAGTCGTCAAGTAATGAAAGCTCAAGTGATAGTGATGAGACTGCAAATCTACGTCTCATGACTCACATCAATAACTAGCCTCACCACAAGAAGAGAAACAATGAAAATAAAGTAAGACAAGCATACTACAATTATTTTGATTCTTTGTCTTTCTCCGAAAAATGAAAATAATTCTCACGAGTAAAAATAAAGTTGAAAGTCTAAAAATTAGAAAGTTCAGTAAATGGATGTTTTGAAACTAGATATTGTGGAATTTATCATATTTTGCAACAAGAGGTTAAAACTCTTAATGCCAAATTGGAAAAAGCTTTACAGCCCAAGGTTACTTATGCCATTGATCTTAGGATTTTTAAGAAACCATTGAATCCACCATATGCTAAATATTCTTTTGTAGAAAAGATTCTTAAGGATTCGATGAGTAAAAGTAAGCAAGTTCATCATCATATTTTATGTCATTATTGTTGTCATAAAGGTCATACCATCGAGAAATGCAAGTTTAGGAGGTTCCTTGTTCCTAAAGGCATTTATCAATGGAGTTCTAAAGGCAACCATGTTACCACTTACCCATATGGACTTATTGGACCTCTCTCTTTTAATATTGAGATTGTCTTGCATCCGTAGATAGGATGATATATATGACATTCACTTTTCATTAACTTCAAAGAAAAGAAGAAGGGATATGTCAATTATGAAGACAATAACAAAGGAGTTATACTCGACAAAGTTAGTTTAGGCAATCCCTCTACGGCCACTTCTATTTTTGATGTCCATCTTGTAGAGGGCCTTAAACATAATTTGTTAAGTATTAGTCAATCATGCGACAAGGGTTATAAAGTTACTTTCACAAAAACTTGCTGCATTATTGAACATATTGAACAGAACATTGTGCTTAAGGGAATTAGAGTAAACAACATCTATATGCTTGATCTTTTTGATGTATCATCAACAAGCAATAAATGTCTAGTCACCTTGAATAATGATTCTTGGCTTTGGCATAGATGTCTAATGCATGTTAACTTTGAATTGATAAATAAGGTTTATCTAAGGATTTAGTAGTTGGTATTCCAAAAATAAAGCTTTCAAAAGACCACCTATGCGACGCATGTCAAATGGGGAAGCAAACAAGGGTCTCTTTCAAATCCAAAAATGTGATTCATACTTCATGACCCCTTGAGCTTCTCCATATGGACCTCTTTGGACCTTCAAGAACAAAGATTCTAGGTGCAAACTATTATAGTTTTGTAATTGTTGAAGACTATTATAGATTTACTTGGACCATATTCCTTCATAGCAAAGATGAAACCTTTTTCGCTTTTAAGAGTTTTGCAAAACTGTCCCAAAACAAAATGGATTAAAAAATAATTATAATTCAAAGATATCATGGAGGTGAATTTCAAAACCATCTCTTTGATAAGTACTGTGATAAGCATGGAATTGAGCATAACTTTTCAACCCCTCGAACTCCACAGCAAAATGGAGTTGTGGAGCGCAAAAATCGCGTTTTAGAGGAGTTGGCTAAAACAATGCTCAATGAAGGCGGCTTACCATAATATTTTTGGGCTGATGCGATTAGCACAACTTGTTATATTTTAAACAGGATATTAATTCGTCCTATTTTGGATAAAACCCCTTATGAGCTTTTAAAAGGAAGAAAGCCAAACTTGTCACATCTTCACGTATTCGGTTGTAAATGTTTTGTTTTGAATAATGGTAAAGAAAATCTTGGGAAGTTTGATGCAAAAGCGGATGAAGGTATCTTTCTTGGATACTCACAATCAAGCAAAGAATATATAGTGTATAATAAACATTTACTTACTGTTGAAGAGTCAGTCCATGTTTCTTTTGATGAGTCTAATCCGAAAAATGTCGGAAAAGGTATTTCTTTTGATGGTGCAGGTGTATCTTTAGAAGATATACTCAAGGAAGCTGTTCTGGAAATTGATCAGTCCAAATCAGTTGACAAAGAGGAGGAGAAAGATACTAGTCATGAAAAAGTTGAGGAATAAGGGGCAGCAGAAGTGAAAAGTCTTCCACCATCTTGGAAATCCTCAAAAGACCATCCTATTGACAACATATTGGGAGACATATTAAAAGGAGTGACGACTCATTCTAAGATAAGCAATTTCTTTTATCACTTCACATTTGTTTCACAAGTAGAACCTAAGAACGCCAAATAGGCCTTGATTGATGAATTTTTGCTAATGGCCATGCAAGATGAACTTAATCAATTTAAAAGAAATGACGTTTGGGAACTTGTCCCTCGTCCGCGAGACCATCATATCATAGGCACTAAGTGGGTTTTTAGAAACAAACTTGATGAAAACAGAGTGATAACTCAAAATAAAGCTCACTTAGTGGCACAAGGGTATAACCAAGAGGAGGGCATAGACTATGAAGAAACTTATGCCCCAGTTGCTCGCCTTGAGGCTATATGTCTCTTGCTCGCTTATGCGTGTTATAAGAATTTTAAGCTTTATCAAATGGATGTAAAGAGTGTGTTTCTAAATAGTGTCATAAATGAATATGTATACGTATCACAACCCCCTAGTTTTGAGAACGATGAATATCCAGATTATGTTTACAAATTAAAACGAGCTGCGTATGGTCTTAAGCAAGCCCCTCGGGTTTGGTATGAAAAACTTAGCAAATTTAAGCTTGATCATGGATATTCAAGAGGTAAAGTTGATACCACTCTCTTTATTAAACATAGAGGAAAATACATTCTTTTAGTTCAAGTATATGTACACGATATGATATTTGGTTCAACTAACCTACACTTGGTCGAAGAATTTTCTAATGTTAAGCAGGGGGAATTTGAAATGAGTCTTATGGGGGAGGTAAATTACTTCCTCAGTCTACAAATAAAATAGCTCCATGAGGGCACATCTGTGTGTCAAACAAAATACTTCAGAGAGTTGCTCAAGCGCTTTTGTTATACCCCAAAATTTATCCTCCCACTTCTCAAAGACATTTCACAAGGGTTGACCAGATAAACCCTCTCCTAAGCAATCAACCCAAGCTAGAGTTTTGTCAGTCTCAAGTTAAGATGGACATCCAACACTATAAGTGGTCTTAATTCCTCATCATATGCTTCAAAGAATCCCCATGTCAAATATCAAGCCTTACAATTCAAGTTTGCTTAGTCAATTGCTCAGATGGTTGAAAATCAGCTGTATTGGACAAAAAGTCAAATGTGGTCAACATACAGTCAAACTTCATAATTTTTGGTCAACACCAATATTTTGAAGTAATTTTCATCATTTGATCAAGGATTAATCATGATTCCTCAAGGAAAGTCGAGATTCGATCAAAAGTCAAAGTTTCTAAATTAGGCTTTCTTAGACAAAAAGTCAACAGAACTTTGACCAGGCATAACTTCCACATACTTTATCAAAAAAAATTCCACCACAACTCATTTTAAAGATAATTCAATTCTCTACAACTTCATGTCTCACAAACTTGGGCAGAAAATGCTTCATTTGGAAATTATGGATCAAAATATTACAGGTCCCTTTTAAAAGTCAACGAAAAGTCAATTTTTTGCAAAGAAGTGTTCATGAGCATGGAAACTTCAATGAAGATGAAACTAAAATGGCTGTTTAGAAGACATCTTGAGCTTTCTAAAAAGTCCAAGAACACCCAAACATGTTAAAAATTGAGCAAGATACACATTGTGCAAGTTGAGCATTTTTGAGGAGGTGCACAAAGAGAAATACTTGAGAAAATCAAAAATTTTCCGAATGGGCCTAACTTTTCTTGATTCAAACTTGTTCCTTATCTGAATTGGAACCTCCAAGCCCAAGGCCACGTTTTTATCTCTTATTTTTTATTTATTTTGGATTTTTAATCATTTAAAACCAATTTAATTAAAATAAAAGATATAAAATCAAAAATCAAGTGCAAGATGGATTTTCTCTCATCCTTGGGATCCAAGCAAGCCATTTAATCTGATTATTTCGAAATAATTAAGATTGGAAATTTGATTTGATTGAAATTGGCTCAAAAAGGAAATATTTGGTTTGATTCCAAATCAAATAATCTTCCATTGATTGACATGATATTTTCTTACAATACTTGACCTAATTCATTACAATATAAATACATGATGATTCCACATGCACAAGGACGAAAATGCTGACCTAAAGAACCCTAACAAGCTTCAAAAAAACCATGACTTGCAAGCAACTATCAGCCACAAATTTGCTCCAATTCAATCCATTCAAAGCCTTGCAATCGATTGCTGAAAGTCCCTTGAGTCGATCCAAATATTCACAAGCAAAAAACACCCAGAATCACAAGAACACGATCACAGTTTGCACACTTCGAACTCAAAATCGTTTTCATACTTTTATGCATAATCAATTTAATTTAACCATATTTTCGTGTTTGTGATGAAGTTTCGATCATGTCTGCATAGTTTAATTGAAGCTTAGGTACGAAACGAAGGATTCACCATGGCTAGGGTTTAAAACCTTGGATTAGGGTTTTCTGATTTAGGATAAATTGGCCAAAACTAGGGACATATTCATGTTCAGGAGGTCAAACCGGATCGAACCATGATCTTACTTTAAATTTATATTGCTTGTTATGAATTTTTGAAACTTGCAGGGATTTAGTTACAAAAGCGATCTGTAGGTAAAAAACCGTGGCTATAGGTTTAAAAATTCAAATGGGGAAGAAGACCTTGCGAGTTTTCGATTAATTGATTCCAATAAATTTCCTTTTTGTATTGTTTCTGCTTATATGTTTTACCAAGAACGTTGTACACGGTTCGAAAACATTTTTATTTCCTGCAAGTTACAGTTTTTTCACGGTTGTGGGGTTGTGTCAGGGCGCGGCTCCTGGCGCCACGCCTAGAAGTGCTTACTTGGATCCACTTAAGACCTTAAGTTCCTAGGCACCTACTGGAAAAGCCGTGCCTTTTGTTCTCCCGAACCTCTGTGAGGTCTTTCTGCCGCTAGGATGGTTTCTTTAAAACTTTTAATAATCTTTTCCCTATTTTTATTATTTTTTCTAATTTCATAATTAATTAAAATTAGTAAATTTGGTTAAATAATTAGAATTAATTAGACAACCTCCACTAATTTTTTCTCTCATTTTAACTAATTAATTTAGGGATAGAATTGGCTAATATTTTCTCTAAAATTAATTAAAATCAATTAGACTTAGGATTATTCTCCACAATTGCAAAAAAACCCAAAAAACATTAGGATTAGTTTTCTATTCAGTTATTTATTTCCTTGCATTCTCTTTTTCAATATTATGGCAAGATAAAAACAACATGGATCACTTATAATTTCAAGATAAATTATTAAACACATTCACACATGCATGGCCTTTCAATAAATGGTCAAGTCCTCGAAAGGGTATCTTAGCACAAGTTGCCTACATATCATCATAGTCCTCAAATATCATAGTCCCTCGATGTTGCCTGAATACATGATTTGGTCCCTCGATTGTTGGAAAAGTGATGAACGAATGTGCTAGGATACTCCTACAAGTTTTTCATCCTTCTAATGTCCCTTTCTAATGGGTTACCTAACTAGTGGTATGGATAACGTTATTCTATATATTTTTTGCTTAGTAGGTAAATAAGTCTCTTTTGCTTGCTCAATTAAAACACTCTTTTTACACCTCACACTTTCAAAAGCATTTTCAAGCGCTTTGTATACATTCCAGCGTGAATCATTACAAAGTATTTTCCAAAACAAAACATTTCCAAACACTTCATATACATTCCAACGTGAATCATTACGAAGTCAAGGCGAAATTCCTTTTTCTTTTCAAACACACACAGAAAGCAAATTTTAAAGTGAGCTAAAGCAATTAAGAGCCCGTAGATAACTACGGATGGAAAGGGTGCTAACACCTTCCCTTTTCATAATCACCTCCCTTACTCAGAATCTAACGAAGGTCTTTTCCTATTCTTTTCACCTTCTCTTAATTGGATAAAAGAAAAGTCGGTGGCGACTCTTGCTATCCGCAACATTTGCGATCAAACGCAAAACAATCCAAAGTCAATTCTCCCACCGTGTTACAGAACTGGCGACTCTGCCGGGGAGACACCCTAAAAGAGAGGATACCTTAGAGTCTTTAGATCACTTTATTGCTTTCTGTTTGACTTGTATGCTTTATCTTAAGGGTTGCTTGGGTATTATACTTGTGGGGGATCCTACACCCGGATCCATGTTTCCTTAGGTAAGTAGCAATAAATCGTCGCGACCATTAGGTGTATACCGAAATGGTCAACATGATGGCTACGTTAGTGCGACACTTTGGATGTCCCGATGCTCCTCATGTCTAGTTGAGAAAAGTATTTGGCGTCTGCGTAGTGTCATCAGCACCAACTCAACTTCTAGAACCCTAATTGACCCATCTTGGCCATTAGAAGGCAGTGAGATGGCCGACTTTGGTGTAGACTAAGGTTGGTTGATACTCGATGCTATGCTCATTAAGATCTGACTTTCAGGATATTTCCGGTCGACCACTTGGTAGTCGTATTGAAATAAAGCCTACGAGAAAGATCAATGATATGAGATTCCTAGAACCCGGTTACTATTATAGGACATGATGAACCCGCTCAAACTTTGGTAGGGTAGACACCTATACCTCGTGCAAGCCTTAAACCTAGGGCTATTGTGTGATTTGCTTGTGATTGCTGCTTGCTTAAACATGACATCATGACATCATAACATTGCATCATCATCATTTCTTACTATTTCAAGGACCTAGGGATTTATCTTTGCTTTGTTTTGTAGGAGAGATCATGGCTTCTAGAAAGACTATCCGAATCAACTTCATGGGTATACCTTCTCCACTCAAAGAATTGGTTTTAGAAACTCCTGATCATACTCAGTTCATCAAAAGGCATGGTTATCTGCTCGACTTGGTCATCTCCGATTTTGAAGAAGATATGATGCACGTCTTATTCCAGTTCTTCGATCTGAAACACCATTGCTTTACTTTCCCAGATTATCAATTGGTACCTACATTGGAAGAGTTCTCTAAGCTACTTGGGATACCTATTCTTGATCAGATGCCACTCACCGGTTCAGAAAAAGCTCCGAAGTACGAAGCCATCGCACCAGTATTACATCTAAAACGCTCAGACGTTGAAGCTAATTGGGAAACAAGAAGCGGAGTTAAGGGTTTACTTGCTAAGTTTCTAATAAAGAAAGCTCGAGAATTCCTCAAAACGATGAGTTTCCATGCATTCGAAGACATTTTGGCCTTACTAGTCTATGGTTTGGTGCTATTTCCTAATCCAGACCAGTTCATAGACGTGAACGTCATCAAGATATTCCTTACTCGTAATCCTGTGCCTACCTTACTTGGGGATATTCTGCATTCTCTCCACACTCGTACCATCAAACGACAAGGAACTCTCATGTGCTGCATACCGTTACTTTCCTGGTGGTTTATTTCGCACCTTCCTTAATCAGTAGTCAAGAACGAGCAAAGGTTGAAGTGGTCTCAAAGTCTGATGTCACTCTCTCATTCAAATATTCGTTGGTGTCTCTTTTCTCAAAAGGACTTCACTTTCATTGAGCGTTGTGGAGAATTACCTAATGTACCACTCCTTGGCATAAGGGGAGGTATCACTTACAACCCTTCTCTAGCTCTACGTCAGTTTGGTTATGCTCGAAGAGATGGTCCACATGATATGCTTCTCCAAGACATTGTGTTCGACTACAACCACGATCTCCAGAACTACCGCCGAAGATTCTTGCACGCTTGAGGCATGGTAAAGAAGACTGATACCAAGACCTTGAGACACAAGAATTCCATTCCTTGGGAACCTTACCTCAAATGGGTGCGAGCTCGAGCTCAAAACCTCATGATGCCGTTTACACCTGTTTTACCCATGATCATGGAACCTGTTGCTATAGGTGACGAACCCTATACCGTTCTCCATCGAGACATGCCTACTGATTTTGAAGTCTTGAAGAGATCCGGGATTCAGCTTAAAGAAGAAAGGGATACGTTCGAAGCCCAATGCTATGCAAGCGAGAAGAAGATACTAGAGTTGACAAAGCTACTTCACGAGGAGCGAAACATCAACACCAAGAGGAAGCGCCCATGGGAGACTTAGAGCTCTAGGAATTTGTTCCTTTATTTTTTTCCAAACTATATTTTGTACTTAAAAAGAGAAAGAAAAAAAAGCGAAAACTAATAAAAGTTTGTTCATGCTTGTTTAACAAATTTAAATTCCTAAGGTCCTTGAAAACATTGCATTGCATTGCATAACATCACATATCATGGCATAACATTTCATAACAGGTACATTGAAGACCGGTTTTCTTATTTTCTCGCTGTTTATTTCAGCAGAAATGGCTCTTGAACAGACTATCAAAGATCTCCAGGCTCAGAATGCTCAATTTCAGGAGATGTTCACCAACTTGGTCCAAGGCCAGAAGGACCTAAAGAAGCTCATCACCAGAAAGAAGAAGACCATCGGTATCCTCAACATGGGAAGGAATCACATGGGTGCACCTAAGGTGGTCATCCGGTTGGAAATCTCAAACAAGAGTGGTGAAACCGAAGAAAGCATCAAGAATAGTGGAGGAAGCCGTCAGGGGTCTAAAAATAGAGAAGAAGACTACTTGAGCGAACAGTATCCTCTTGATGATGACAAATACAATCAACTTGAAGACCGTCTGAATGCTGTGGAAAATCTGAAAACGTCCGGGCTGAATTTTGATGATCCGAGTCTTGTTCCTGGCGTGGTAATTCCCCGCAAGTTCAAAGTTCCTACCTTTGCCAAGTATGATGGCATCTCTTGCCCGAAGTTGCACTTGAAATCCTATGTTCAGAAGATCCGTCCCCACACTGATGATAGGAAGCTATGGATCCATTTCTTCCAAGAGAGTTTGTCCGGAACTCAGTTGGAATGGTATTATCAGCTAGAGAGTACCCATGTTCATACCTGGAATGACTTAGCAGATGCTTTCTACAAGAAATACCAGTACAATGCTGAATTTGCACCCACCCGTATGCAGCTACAAAGCATGTCTATGGGTTGAGACGAGAAGTTCAAAGAATATGCTCAGAAATGGAGAGATCTAGTAGGCAGAGTTCAACCACCCTTGTCCAATAGGGAGTTGGTTGATATGTTTATGGGAACACTGACAGACCAATTCTTCAATCATTTGATTGGAAACTCTTCAGCCGGATTCACCGAGCTGATACTAACAGGCGAACGTATTAAAGCTGGAATCAAAAGCGGAAAGATTCAGATAGAGTTATCTTCAAATGCTGCAAAGAGATCTTTTGGCAAGAAAGAAGCCAATGCTGTGTATGGTCAGAAGAGCCGTGACAAAGCCGATCGTACTATATGTGTATCTCAATCCTACACCTACAACCTCAACGAGACCACGCCAGAACTCGAACGCCAAAGGTTTACAAAGATCAACATGCCATTGTCGCAAGCATTGCATCACATGTTGAATGCCGAAATGATTACTCGAGGATCCTCCTCAAGACTTCCTCCAAAATACAATCCTAGTGCAAAGTGTGCATATCACTCCAACAGCAACAATCGACAATTGTTAGGCTCAAGAACAAGATTCAAGACATGATTGAAGTGGAAATTGAGTTTGACCCTCCCCGAAACTCCGAATATGATCAACGCACCAATGCCTAACCACGGTAAAAGTTCCAATGCTATTGACGAAGACTCCTATGTAATGTCCCTAAATGACTATCAAGAAAGATTGTATTGATGCCCGGATGATTGTGCATTTGATGCATCGAGAAGACGATTCGCATGATGGACAACCGAGAAGTGCTATTTCTGAAACCTCCATCTGTGGAGAGCCTCTGTGAAGACATTTCTAAGAATCTAAAGATCGAAGAGGTAGACGAAGCCTTACCAGAAGTCTAGGATACCTTGGGGCAGCCAAGTGGAAAGTTTGATTTCATGGTGAAGTACGACACTCTTGAAAGTTACAAAATTCCTATTGAAGATTTCAAGGTAACCAGATGGAGAGACGATTTCCCAGAAGACTATGCTGATGTAAACACAATAAGGATCTCCTCTGTCGATCCTGCGCCTAGCGTGACACCTCTCATCATTACTTCTCCCAGACCAATTCCATATTCCTCTAATAAAGCTATACCGTGGAACTATGGAGCCGAAGTTTACTATCATGGCGTCAGACAAGACCCATTGACTATTGAAGACATTGCAGTTGAAGCTTCCGATCCTGACATTGACAACATTACCGGATCAAGCAAGGTAACCAGAACAGGAAGAGTATTTTCTCCAGAGATCTCTCCTCCAAAAGACACTACGACTCCAACTCGCATTTCGGCTATCGAACCAATTCCCGAAGCTAGAGGGAAAGAACCAGTAACTTATCTTACTCATACATAAGTACCAAAGGAAGTTACTAAAGACACCTCCAAGCAAGAAATGGCGGAAATTTTGAAGATCATCAAGAAAAGTGACTACAATGTTGTGGAACAGTTGGGACAAACTTCGTCCAAGATATCCATGCTTGCTCTGCTATTGTGCTCTGAGGTTCATGCTAATGCCTTAGTGAAGTTTCTGAAGAATGCTCACATACCGCAAGACACTACTACTGATCAATTTGAAGGTTGTATTGCTAGCCTGACTGTCAACAACGGTTTGGGTTTCTCTGATGCTGATTTGACTCCTACCGGAAGGAAACACAACAAAGCCTGGCACATTTCCGTTGAATACAAGGGCACTACACTGTCTCACGTGTTGGTGGATACTGGTTCTGCTCTAAACATTATACCAAAAAGTGCTTTTGACTGACTTGATGTAGAAGGAGTGGTCTTGAAGCCCAGTGACATAATTGTGGGAGCGTTTGATGGTTCTAAATGAATAGTACTTGGAGAGCTCATTCTGCTTGTTAAAGTCGGTTCCCATACTTTCGATTCTACCTTCTTTGTCATGGACATCCGTCCAGGTTACTCTTGCCTACTTGTACGCCCTTGGATACATGGGGTAGGCGTTGTTACCTCTACTTTGCATTAGAAGCTGAAGTACCCAGCAAAGGGGAAGATTGTTACCGTATGCGGTGAAGAAGAGTACATGGTAAGCCATCTGCAGTCATTCCGGTACCTCGAGATGGAAGGAGAATTCTTTGAAACTCCCTGTCAAGCTTTCGAAACAGTTCCACGAGTCATGCCTGTTGACTGTTCTGTCACTCATGAAGTTGCTAAAATTCCACCAAGGATGGCCTCACTGAAAGACGCTCAAGCTTCCATTGAAGAAGGAGGTCGTACTGTTTGGGGTCAACTCCCTAATCTTCCTTTCAAATATGACAAGACCGGTTTAGGCTTCACCACCAAATGTCAGAAGATGATACGCCGCGAACTTGCCGGCAAACTTCCTTTCCACATCAGCAAGAATGGAGTCCATGATATAGGAGACGACGACAACGACTTCAACATCAGCAACTGGATCTTCCCAACTCTAGACAACGGAATCAGTAATTGGAAGACCGAAGACGTCATACCAATCTCCTTTAGACAAGAGTAATTTCTTTTTGTTTTTTGTTATGCTTTTCGTTTTCTACGCTTTGAAAAATAAACTTAAAAGCCTAGTGTCTGCCCCGAGGCATCATGACTCGTTTGTGAGGGTTATTATCTGTCATTTGCATATTTTCATTCAATAAAATCATTGGACTTTTGCATTTAAATACGGTTTCTTTTCTTTTACTTTACTACCCCTTCAAATGCTATGTGTTCTTACACACACCCACGTGATACACTGCAGATTCACTCCGAATCTCGTTGATAACAGCTTTGCTATTGCTAAATATGACTTTGAAAATCCGATCTACCAAGCCGAAGACAAAGGCGAGGAAGATTGTGAAGTGCCAAGAGAACTTGTCAAACTACTACAACAGGAAAAACAAGTTATACATCCACACGAAGAGCCAGTCGAGGTTGTGAATCTAGGTACTAACGAAGACAGAAAGGAAATCAAGATAGGAGCGGGTATTGAGAACAATATCAAGGGAAGATTGGTCCAGATTCTACGAGATTATATCGAGGTTTTTTCTTGGTCCTACGAAGACATGCCAGGTCTAGACATTGACATTGTGGTACACCAACTACCAACAAAAGAGGGTTTTCTCCCTGTGAAGCAGAAGGTCCGTCGTATGCTCCCTGAGATGTTAGAGAAAATCAAATCCAAAGTCATGAAATAGTTCAACACCAGTTTCCTAGCCGTTACTTCTTATCCACAGTGGGTTGCAAACGTGGTACCCGTACCTAATAAGGATGGCAAAGTACGGATGTGTGTGGATTACAGAGATCTGAACAAAGCAAGTCCGAAAGACGATTTTCCACTTCCTCATATTGATGTTCTAGTCGACAATACCGCTCAACATAAGGTCTTCTCCTTCATGGATGGTTTCTCCGGTTACAACCAGATCAAAATGGCTCCTAAAGACATGGAAAAGACTACTTTCATTACGCAGTGGGGCACATTCTGCTACAAGGTCATGCCGTTCGGACTGAAGAACGCTGGCGCCACATATTAACGTGCCATGGTAGCTTTTTCCATGACATGATTCATCACGAGATAGAGGTTTACATCGACGACATGATAACTCGATCGCAAACTGAAGAAGAACATCTTGATCATTTGCGAAAGCTGTTTGATAGGATGAAAAAGTACAGATTAAGACTCAATCCCAACAAATGCACCTTTGGAGTCAGATCCGGCAAGCTCCTGGGATTCGTTGTCAGTGGTAAAGGTATTGAAGTTGACCCCACCAAGGTTAAAGCTATTTAAGAAATGCCAGCTCCTCGCACCGAGAAAGAAGTCAGAGGTTTCTTGGGACGATTGAACTACATTACCAGATTTATTGCGCATCTAACTGCTACTTGTGAGCCAATCTTCAAGTTACTGAAGAAAGATCAAGTAGTGGAATGGAATGACAATTGCCAAATCGCTTTTCACAAAATCAAGGAGTACCTACAAAATCCTCCAATCCCGATGCCACCTGCCAAACGAAGACCTCTTATCATGTACTTGACAGTACTAGAGAACTCAATGGGGTGTGTGTTGGGGCAACATGGCGAGTCTGGTCGAAAAGAGTATGCAATATACTACCTTAGCAAAAAGTTTACCGACTGTGAAACAAGATACTCACAGCTAGAGAAAACTTGCAGCACTTTGGCTTGGGCTGCTCGCTGACTAAGACAGTATATGTTGACTCACACTACCTTGTTGATCTCTAAGATGGATCCGATAAAATACATATTCGAGAAACCTGCTCTCTCTGGAAGAATAGCAAGATGGCAAATGATCTTGACCGAATACGACATCCAGTATACTACTCAGAAAGCGATCAAAGGAAGTGTAGTAGCCGATCATTTGGCTCATCAAGCCGTAGATGACTATCAGCCTATGCAGTTCGAATTTCTAGCGAAGATGTTTTGCTAGTTACCGATTACGAAGAACCAGGACCAGACGAAGGACCTGAACTGGGATCCCGATGGACCATGGTCTTTGATGGATCCTCAAATGCACTTGGCAATGGCATTGGCGCCATCATTACATCACCTATAGGCGAACATACGCCTTTCACCGCCAGATTATGTTTCAGTTGCACCAACAACATGGCCGAATATGAAGCGTGCATCATGGGTATCAAAGCTGCTATTGATTTGAGAATCAAATTCTTGCAAGTGTATGGAGACTCAACTTTGGTGATCTGTCAGATTAAAGGCGATCGGGATACGAAGCATCCGAATCTCATTCCATATCGAGAGCATGTTTTAAGTCTGATCCCTTACTTCGAAGAAATCACTTTCTATCACATTCCACGAGAAGAAAATCAGTTGGCAGACGCATTAGCTAATATGTCATCTATGTTCAAAGTCAGATGAGACAACAAAGCTCCCTAAATCATCATCAAAAAGTTTGACAAACCAGCATACTGTTGTGAACTTGATACAGAAGAGAAACCTTGGTTCTACGAAGTGAAGAGGTATCTCGAGACTCAGGAATATCCCGCAGGGGCATCTTTCAATGACAAGAAATTCTTGAGAAGATTCGCATCCAAATTCTTCCTCAGCAACAACATTTTATACAAGC
Organism: Vicia sativa; assembly: GCA_021764765.1. Lineage (NCBI taxonomy): Eukaryota > Viridiplantae > Streptophyta > Magnoliopsida > Fabales > Fabaceae > Vicia > Vicia sativa. Next base: position 146,584,775 of record CM038797.1, read on the forward strand.
GCAACCACGACTTGTGCGTACTTCGCTATGTAGACCAGAAAACAGCAGAACGGATCATGGAAGAATTACACGAAGGCGTATTCGGTACCCACTCCAGTGGACATACAATGGCTAAGAAGATTCTAAGAGCAGGTTATTATTGGTCCACCATGGAAGCTAATTGTCACCGCCATGCTCGGTCTTGTCACAAATGCCAGATATACACAGACAGAGTGCACGTACCTCCAGTACCGTTGAATGTTCTGACTGCTCCTTGGCCTTTCGCAATGTGGGGCATCGACATGATCAGAGAAATCAAACCCACCGATTCCAATGGACATCGTTTCATCCTTGTTGCAATTGACTACTTTACCAAGTGGGTAGAAGAAGCCTCGTTTGTATATGTTACCAAGAATGTTGTGGCTCGATTCATCAAACATAATCTCATTTGTCGATATGGCATCCCTGAAAGGATTACCACAGATAACGATACCAATCTCAATAACAAAATGATCACCGAACTCTGCACTCAGTTCAAGATCAAGCATCACAAATCTTCTCCATACCGACCTAAAATGAACGGCACAGTGGAAGCCGCCAACAAAAATCTCAAGAAGATCATACAGAAGATGATAGTGAATTACAAGGATTGGCACGAGATGTTTCCATTCTCCCTCCACGGTTACCGCACTACAGCGCGAACATCTACAGAGGCAACCCCCTTCTCTCTTGTATATAGTATGGAAGCAGTCCTACCCATCAAGGTTCAGATACCCTCAACCAGAGTCCTCTAGGACGCAGAACTAGGCGAAGACGAATGGATCCAGACCCGCCTTGACCAGATCAACTTGATTGACGAAAAACGGCTTGCATCCATCTGCCATGGACAGATCTACCATAAAAACGGTGATTTAGTAGTCAAGCGCATCATCCTTCCACAAGGTGATCCCAGGGGCAAATGGACTCCCACCTATGAGGGACCATTTGTAGTCAAAACAGAATTTTCCGGCGGAGCTATGATACTTAGCACCATGGATGGAGAAGACCTCCCACACCCTGTGAACACGGACATAGTAAAAAAAACTACGCATAAACAAGACCCGCTAGGTCGACTGGCCTAGGCAAAAATAAGGGCATCCTGGCGAACCAAAAAGGTTCGGGCAAAAGTTAAGGATATATATACAAAAATGTACACCCGGCAAGTCGAAAACCTGCAAAGGCGGCTTGGGCAAAAAAGGGTATCCCGGTAGACCGAAAACCCGAAAGTGCGGTCTTGGAAAAAATTAGAGATTTAAGCGTACGACTATGTCTCATCCAGATCACCTACCCCACAGACTACGCTACTATCAACATTCAAGATTCAAATGACGAAAATCAGTTCAATCACTTTCTTCTAACAACAAGGAGATGAGATAGTCGAAATATATGAGCAATAACATAGTTGAAACTCGACGAGATTATTTCTGCATAGCTTTTACTCTTATTCGTCTCTTGTATACAAACTGCTTGGCCATACGCAACTTCTCAAAATTAATGCAAATTCCTTTGTTCACAGTGTAAATTTTATTGTTTTTGCATAAAGTCCAATGATCGCTTTGAATGATTATATGCATTTGACAGTAACCACCCTGAAGCAACTCGATTTTCAAAAATCTTTTAATTCTTGAAAACTGTGAAATCGCCACCTAATTTTATTTGTTCTAAAAAGAACGGGAAAATATAGATAAAACCCAAAACAAGCGGATAAGGCGGTCTACGTGACGAAAAAGTGGGATCGGGAGTCGGTTATGTAAGGGGAAGGTATTAGCACCCCTTACATCCATCGTACTCGATGAGACCCATTTAATTCTACGCGTTTGTGTGTGTGTTTATTGCTAAGTTATGGATGCTAAAAGAAAAAAGAATTGTTTGTTATTATTTTCAGTTTGGCACGGTTTCAGAACCGTGTGCCTACATATTCCCTTGTGCAATGGGAAAGTCAAAACTCTGTAGTTCCTCTTAAAAAGGCTTTAAGTTTGTTGTATTGATTTTATAAGAAAAATCGTGCATTTAGACATTTCAAATACTTTGAACTAAGACTTGTTTTGTTTGTTTGAAAAGCTTAAGTCCTCGTTCGTATTTGAAGCGACTATTACACCCTCTTTATCCGAAAAGAGTTTTTTACGATCGCATATGAGCGATAAAAGAATTTGAATGAGTTGAATTGTTTTTTATGTGGATGAAAAAGTACCGAACAACGAGGCTAACGTCTCACGATTCAAATACTAGAAACCCGAGGAACTAATGTTCGCACGAGTCGTCTATCATCCAAAAGATTTTCTTGAGAAAAAGTGAAGTGAAACAAGGTTCACGTTATTAAGAATCTTTAAGCAATTAGTCTAGCATCCAACGACTTAAAGATTCGAAGTTTATTTTTTGCAAGTGTTTAAACAATTAGACTAGCATCCAACGGCTTAAACACTTGAGTTTTCTTATGAAAGAATTTTGAAAATGCACTCGACGTTGGATCGAGGTTTGTCATTTAATTATGAAAGTGTTTTGGATATACGAGTTATAGTTAATTAAGCATATGGATTAAAGTGTGATAATGGAAATGAACAAATAATTGTATACAAACATTAAATAAAGCGAGTAAATAAATTAAAAGCCCATACAAGGTGGCTTGCACAAATAAACAATTTATATTGTGTAGGTGCATGCACGAAATAAATTTAATCGACTAATTAAACGAAACTTAATCAAGTAATTAGTTTACTAAAATTAATTAGGTAGACTAATTAATTTTAAATAACCTAATTAAATAATTAAATAATGTTTAACTAATTAATTAAAGTTTCATTGTAAGCCCAAGAGTAAGCGTGGTGTGTGCACAAACGTGTGGTCGTTGTGACGCTTCAAAGCTTTGTCAACTCAGGGTAGTAAAAAAAGACTCGCACGAGTATTAGTTTGAAAACATTTGGGCTGTGCTTTGTGAATAATTAAATAATAAAGCAATAAAATTATTTACTAATTATTACATCAAGTAGGGAATGGGAGTACAAATTTACAAATGGGGATAATACAGAAAAAAGAGGAAAAAAAGCTAAGAATTTCCTAATAATAATAAAAAATGTCTAACTACACTACTACTATTATTTTTGTATTTTTGGGGTATATTAATGATATTTATTATTAATAATAGTGGTAAATAATAATGACAATGGTACATAATGGTTAAAAAAAAAAACTAGTAAATGTTAGTGATGATAATATTATAAAAGTAAGAATGATAAAAATAATAATAATAATAATGATAATAGGATTAATAATAGTTGTTAATGGTTTAAAATAATAATAGTAATGATGATAATATAATAAAGAATGGTTTAAAATAAGAATAATATTAATAATAATAATAGATACTAATAATGATAATAATATAAGTAATAATAATATACTAAGTATAATATATATAATGGTTTAAAAATAAATAAATAAATAAATAATTATATAATAATAACTAATCCTATTTAATTAACTAGTTAAGAGAAAAAGCAAAAACAAAAACAAAATGGAAAATCTGTTTCTCTCTCTCGTTCACGTTCCTCATTCTGGTTTTCTCTCTCGTTTCTCTCTCTCGTTCTCTCATCGCTGCGATCGCTCTTCCTCATCTCTCTCTCGCCGTCGCCGCTCTCTGTCTCTCACTGAAACCCTCATCGGCCTCTCTCACCGCGATTTCTCACCGAAACCCCCATCGGTCGCGATTTCTGTTTGCATGCTGGTTTCTGATTTTTGTTTTGATTGTTGTTTTGCAGACAGCTTACCGATTGGAGTGAGAAAGGTTTGGAAACCCTAAGTCACGATTTGAGGATGATGATGGTCGAGCTTCAACGGCGAGTTCCTGGGTTCCGTGAGATCGCTTCGATTTTCCTCTTCTTTCTCAATTCGTAACTAGATTTCGACAAACAATCTCAAGGGCTTAGTTTCTAGGAAAATGATGATGAACTGTTGGTTTGATGATGTGTTTTCTTTGTTTGAACCGATACATGTATGCTTTTTTCTGGTTTTGTGAAAATGGTTAGGACCTGGCTTTGTTGAAACTATTAGAACAGATGCTACAAGGTTTTTGCTTTTGGTTTTCTTTGAACTGGTATGGCTTTTTGTAAGAACAGATATGCATCTGGTATGTTTGTTTTGGTTAGAACAGAATGGTCTCTTTTGTTTTTTTTTGTGTTGAACAGATATTTCACTTGTTCTTTTTTGTGGTATCTTTTGTCTTGTGTTATTTTTACAACCAATCTCCTTCTTAAAACCAAACTGTTGTCTGCAATATTACTTTACCCTTGGTGAAAAATAAGTTCTTGGAACTCACAGTTGGGGAATTCTGATATCCTTTGTATTGTGCCTCTGCTTGTTATACTCTTAGAACTAAGTTTTTGGTATTGATGTCCTGCTGTTGTCAATTTGAATCATATTCCCGCTCTGTTTCTCCTGCTGCTTTTTTGCTTTTGCCATTTCTAGCTTTACCTGCTGCCAGCTTGCTTGATGCTGTGAACTTCAATGACTGATAACTATGCTGGAATTTGGTTTGAAAATATATTTTCTGAACTGTGTTCTGTATGTGTTCTGTATTGGGCTGGACTATTGGAATTGTGATGAGTTATTGGGTTGGGCTATTGGGAAACATGATGCTGTCCTGATTTCCTCTCAGCACCTCCTTTTGTGAACCAACAACGAAGGTTGTTGTGATTTGGAATGGAGGTTGCGGCCGATGAAGGAACTTCGGTTCCGAGGCTTTGTCATTTGAAACAATTGACCTTTAAAACCTGATTCCCGATACTAATCCTAATGATGAGGTTGAAACTTCTTTGACATTACTGCTTATGTTCAAGGATAGAACTACTAATCATGCTCTCTTTCTCTTGCTTTCAGGTAAACAATGTGGAGTACAAAAGTTTGGAGACTTGAGGGTGAAGAAAGAAAAGAGTTGTAGACATCCTTGGACCGACAATGGAGTCTAGCACGGAGGATTGGTGATGAAGAGGCTTGCATAGCAACATGAGGATAGAGAAGAAAAATGACGATTGAGATACGTCTTTAACCGAATCAATTTTGCATTGTAAACCTTTAGGACTTGTAATTAGAACTTAGAAATAGAATGCTTCTATCTTTTTATAGAAAGTGTGTAAACATCTCCTTGTAAACTTATTAAGTCTTGAATAATAACTTAGACAACTTTGTCATTTGAATATTCTTGCCATGGTGTTTGTAATAACAAATCTTCCTTTTAAATGAAATTCCGTGGAACAAACAAAACTATTCCATCGTTACTCTTGTATGAAAAGATCCCATGAATTTTTGTACAAGAATCCTTCACTTGTGAGTCCACAATAATAGCATCAAAATATCCTCAGTAGCTCTTGCATAGTGCACTCCCACAATCCTCAAAATGAAAAGCCCAACAAAAGCCCAAAACTCATTTTATCGTGAAACTCAATAAAATTCTTTCTAATGACGATTCTTAATAACACCTTGATTAATGAGTAAGCGTGCACTGAAGTAAGCGTCATCTTGATAATACTTCAAGAATTTGAAGTACTTGCAATTGTGATTCTTCTGGTGAAACAATTAATAAGTCGTCATAGGAATCCTTGGTAACTGAGTAAACGGCGGAGCAAGAGAATACGAGAGCCATCTTAGACTGATCGACAACACAACCCAAATTTTACAACTTAAAGGAAATACGAAAGTTGAGAAAAACCTTGGTTCAACCACAACACACGAATATTTAATGAAACGTAGGCTTAAATTAAGCGGGTAAATTTTGGGGTGCGACAGTTGCCCCTATTCAATCATCTTAGACCTGGTAAGTGAGAAAGACTGACAGTTTTCGAACGTTCAAGGTGGAAGAGGATTGAATACCAGAGAACCCCAAAAGTTTACCCGATACAGGATACCAAAACTAGGTCAAATACCTCGACTACAGAGTCAAGGAAGAAACACTTGATCAGAATAAACTTGTTAAACATCAACAGAATGTCTTAACAAAAACAGTAACAATTGAGAAATATGTGGAAGTTTCAATAACACTGGGGATAACCGAATGCCGTAAATAAGCAATGAACAGCGATTTTTTTTAACGAAAATGCTTTGAGAAGAAAACCGAACTCCTCAAGCGAAAAGAAAAACAAGAAAATGCTATGAGAAGAAAACCGAACTTCTCAAGCGACAAGAAATAAGGATTAAGAATTTGACATGATTGAGAACTTAACAAAGAGTTCCCTGATAATTAAGGAATACCTGGAGACCTTAATAAAAACAAAATTGAGAAATTGACATGATTGAGAACTTAACAAAGAGTTCCCTGATAATTAAGGAATACCTGGAGACCTTAATAAAAATAAAATTGAGAAATTGACATGATTGAGAACTTAACAAAGAGTTCCCTGATAATTAAGGAATACCTGGAGACCTTAATAAAAATAAAATTGAGAAATTGACATGATTGAGAACTTAACAAAGAGTTCCCTGATAATTAAGGAATACCTGGAGACCTTAATAAAAATAAAAATTGAGAAATTGACATGATTGAGAACTTAACAAAGTGTTCCCTGATAATTAAGGAATACCTGGAGACCTTAATAAAATTGAGAAATTGACATGATTGAGAACTTAACAAAGAGTTCCCTGATAATTAAGGAATACCTGGAGACCTTAACAAAGATATATGGCTAGAACAATCTCGAAATTGTTGGTGCACGAAGGTGCGAGGAGCCATGGCATGCTGAAAGTCTTGACCATGTAACTTCCGAGTTACCAGCAGAACAAATTCAGTAGCGTGCCCGAGAATACAATTCTATGGGGATAAACAAATCAATATCCAGCACACTGGTGTGATATAGATGCTTATAAAGTCGGTAAATCTTGTTTCCGACATTTCTGCTGATGAGAGATCTTACTGAACATGTACGGACATGTTGAACAACTTCTGAGTCGACAAGATCTTCAATTTGTATGCAGATAGCTCTACCGGTAATAGAAGAATCAGATTCAGCACCTGCGACTGAAAAACTTCTAGGGTAATGAGCTTCAATTTGCTGGCATTTGTATGGACAATGCATTGTAGCAAGTGGATATGTGGATCAACTTCTGAGTTGGGGAAATATCCTGAGATTGAATAAACATCCTGCCCGGTGGATATTTGTCTGTTGAGTAGTTGATGACTTACTGGGGGAAATAAACACACCAGAAGTTCACTGTAATTTTCTGAGAACCGCTCAGAGGAGTAAATTGCAGAAGCCACTGCCAATAAGATTTGTTGTGAAGATTCTTGTCCGAAAGAAATCTTTGAAAATACCACGAATAATGTTGTAATAATCCTTTCTGAAGGAGACTCACTTGCGAGTAAATTAAGCTTCGTTGGGGAAACTCTATAAGAAAACCGTGTGGAAAATTCATTGGGGATTCCCGGTTGATAATTTTGCTGACATTAGAGTCCATCTGAAAGAGACAACTATCTCGCTGGGGAAGAAACCTCGATTGGAGAAACCATCAGTTGTTGAGATCCATGCAAGTATACCACTTGTGTCGGAGAATAGAGGATAATTATGTCGTCTGAGAACTAATCCTTCAACTCGATCCTTACGAGGATATTTACAGTTTCAGCTGAAAAACCTGCAAAATAAATAGCCAAAGCTAATGCATGAGTATGATATGCATGATATGTTTTTTTTTAATGCAAATGGTATATGATTTCCTGTTACTGTTGAGAGAAGGAAGACACCATTGGGGAATCCAATTTGGCCATCCTGTTGTCACAAGAATTCACTGGGGATGACCGATCATTTCTCTGGGGAAGAGACTTCACTGGAGAATTGACACTACTGTCGATTGTCTGTCACCCAAGCGTTCGACTTGCACTGGGGAGAAAAAAACTAAATTGTCATTTGAGAAAAATTCTTCTATTTGTACTTGACTTCATTCTGAAAAGATCCCGATTCTTGACTAGGGTTTATGCATGAATATTGCATATGATATGTCTGAGTAAGGCGACGTGATCGATGCACGACAATGATTTATGTAATGATTTATGAATGCATGGAATATCTGATATGTATCAAATAAAAATTCGGCCTTGAAGGGTGAATCATCAGACTAGAACTGACTACCAGACGTGAACTGGATTTAAATGATAATAGTCAGACGAGAACTGACTACCAGACGTGAACTGGATTTAAATGATAACAGTCAGACGAGAACTGACTACCAGACGTGAACTAAATTTAAATGATAACAGTCAGACGAGAACTAACTACCAGACGTGAACTGGACTTAAATGATAACAGTCAGACGAGAACTGGCTACCAGGCGTGAACTGGATTTAAATTAAAAGTCAGACGAGAACTGACTACCAGACGAGAACTGGATTTAAAAAATACCCAACAAGGTCGAATTTTATTGCACAATATGATATGCATGATTTATGTTAGTGTATGCAATGCGTTTTGACTGTATAATTGGTAATGCATGAAGATGCTTGACTATTTGGCTAGTTAAGACCAAGAAAGATTCTTGAAACAATTTTCCCATCAAAAGGAAGCATGATTCTCCGCCACTCAAATTTAAAGCAACAGTTGTTGACACTTGAGAGATGAATTTCCTTGAGTATCTTGAAAATACTGAAAGGGATTGTTTGTATATAACAATCATTTCCCCAGTCTGTTGATTATTTGATGAGACTTGCTTTGAGATGATGTTGGAAACAAATTACGGTAATCTGATGTTGGGATGACTTGCCCCAGAATTTGTATTCCAATGCAGGATGCCCCTGATTAGCAAATTCCTTGAGAGATATTACCGTATCTCCATGTGACTGCCCCAGATTGACTGAATCTTGAAGGATTGACTTTGTTGTGCTATAGAAATAGCATAAACCAATATGCTCCACAGAAAGACTCCAACGCGTTGAGGTGGCTGCCCCTGATTGACAAAATCTTGGAACGACATGCCCCAAGCTAACTGCTCTTTGAGAAAGTCCAAATCACTTGCTGATTGCTCTTTAAGGACCTGCCCCCGGATTAGCAGAAATTTGAGAAGCTGAATTTCGATTCAATTGCTCCCAAGTTAACAGAATCTTGAGAAAACAACTTGTGACGCACTCAAAGGAGTCCTTAAACATCCTGCCCCTTGATACAAATAAATGATCAAGTCTCTCTTTTGGACAAAGTTAAACTCTTCACTGATGTTCATTATGAGAACTTCTTCAATGTCAAATAATTGTTTTACATGTAGAAGAATGTTTATTGTGACAATTATAGTGCAATACTTATGCGTCTTGAAGTTTTGTATGAAAAACATTAGGACCTCTTTTTTTTTGTGAGTGAAACACTTTTAGAGTGCAACACTGAAAACTTTTTTTTTTGTGAAAGATAAGACAAGCATATGATACCAACACAGATACTTAACACACACTATAGGAGTCAGGTAAACGCGATCTCTTCGTTATATGCTTTTGAATTAACCCATGCTTCAATTAGGACTTTTGAGGGTTGTAACGTGGTCTGGTTCACGGTTTTTTTAGAAAAAAGATTTTTAGGCTCAAAATATTTGGTGCCCGCCCATTCTCCATAATGTCCTTCAGTCCTAAGTTCAATTATCTTGATACGAGCACTCATCTCTCGAGAGGTGTTATGATGACAGTCACTCATATTTTGTCTTTGGTGTCTAACCACACGACTTGTTCTTTGCTGAGAATTTTTTTGATAATTCATTTCGAGATTTTGCCTGACTTTTGCCTAAGCGACTTATCACTAAGTTTCGACTTAGCGGGCATTTTTTGTCTTTTTCTATTCATTTTTTTTGAGCAAGTCGTGGATCTTCACACTGGCTTCGATTTGTTGGAAGCATTTGTGACTGTCTGAGTCTTTGGGTCGATGAAGGGTAACCGTTGCGGTGTCGTCATCTTTCGACCTTTCGATGTGCGAGAGATACCCAACATGATATCATTCTCTTTTGATGCACGCTTTGTTAGATGAAGGTTGACTATTATGGTTATGACCTTCCCCAACCTTTTGAAGGATAACCATTGTTGTATCCTTAGATGCACACTCTCTTGATGAGTTCTGAGCGCTCAAACAGATTAACTGAACACTACCCGCCCCTGGGTTGAAAAATGAGGGTTTTTCTAAACAGAAAAGGAACTCCTACTTCAAGGCTCGAAGGGGGTTAACTAGGGTCTAGCTCCCTTATAACTCCGGTGTTTAGGAAATTGAAACAAGGCCTGTACATCATCAGCAAGGTTTTTATTCAAGAGCATACATTCAGAGATCTAGCGTTTTTTCAATTATCGTCATCGTCCCTCCAAATCTTTGCCTAGGCGAAAGAAATGGTAACATTGGTATCAAAATGCTCGCAAATCAAATAAATAGTGATAACGAATGAATTGCTTTAAGACAAACATACTCGTTGTATTAAGATTTAATAAACAAAACATGTTTCTACATGCAAACAAAGTTTAAACAGTTAAACAAGATACATATGAAAATGCAGTAAAGAAATAAAAGACTGTCATTGTTAAGGAGACTTGAGCTCTGTCTTGACTTGTTGATTCAGATGAATTCAAGAGCTTCATGCTCACTTTGCACGGGTTGCCATTCACAAACAGATTCCCTCCTTGAAGAGTCAAGTACTTCTGGTCGATCAACTGTTGAACCTTGGCTTTGTAGGCGTTGCAGTCCTCTGTTGAGTGGCCTACTGTTCCATCATGATATCCACATCGTGCATTGAAATCATACCCAGGAGGGAATGACTTTGGTGGGTTAAGAAACTTGGGAACCACCAATGAATTTTGAACAAGATATGGCAGAAGTTGACTGTAAGTCACTGGAATTGGATCAAGAGGAGCATTCCTTCTTTCCAAATTACTTCGAGGTTTGCGTGGATTTTGACGTTGACTTTGATATCCACGGTCTTGAACTTGTTTCTTTGCATGAGGAGTGCCCCATGGTTGTTGGTGCGGTGGACCGAGAAGCATCGGGTGCTGATACTGAACAGCTGCCATGTACGGAGGTTGACCATAAGGTACAGGAGGTGGAGCTTGCGGAGTTTCCCAAATTGCATTGGTTTCATAATCCTCCTTTTCCATTTGAGAACCACTGAAGAATTCTTCCTCATCAACTTGACTACTCGAGGCATCTTGGAGTTTCCCACTTTTCAGACCGCTCTCAATGCGTTCTCCCACCATCACCAAGTCAGAGAAACTTGAAGATGTACAACCTATCATTCTTTCGAAGTATGAATTAGGTAAGGTATTCAAAAACAAGTCAACCAAATCCCTATCAAGCATTGATGGTTCAACTCGGGCAGCTAACTCTCTCCATCTTTGAGCATACCCCTTGAACGACTCGTTAATATTCAGAGAAAGATTCTGTAATTGAATACGAGTTGGAGCCATGGAAAGGTTGAACTCGTATTGTTTCAAGAATGAGGAAGATAAATCTTTCCAATTGTGAACATCCTTTTTCTCCAATTGCGTATACCAATCCAGAGATGCCCCACTAAGACTGTCTTGAAAACAATGGATGAGAAACTTTTCATCATGAGCATATGCAGACATCTTGCGAACAAACATCTTCAAATGAGTCTCTGGACAACTAACACCTTTGTACTTCTCAAAGTTTGGCATTTTAAACTTTGGTGGAATCACGACGTCTGACACTAAGCAAAGGTCAGCAGCATCTAGACCAATAGTGTCATTTCCATTCAAAACCCTCAATTGTTCCTTCAGATCAAGACACATTCGTCTGGCTTCAGTATCTTGAGGAGCTCTGGTGTTGACCATTGAACTCGTTCCTTGAGGATTTCGTACGTAGTTGGCAAACCTAGGCTTCTTAGTAGCCTGAGGATGTGGGATATATTCTTCTCGAATAGTTGATTGTCTTTGGACCGTAGGGATCGCATTGGATAGATCATTGGGCATCAATTGAGGTTGAACAAGATCATCCACATGCAAAGGAGAATCGTACATTGGATTAGACATAACAGTAAATCCTGACATGGAATCTGTAGTAGCATCTTGGGCATTGTTCTCCGAAGAAGCTAGCATGGCTTCCAACATCTGATTCGCCTTGTCTTTCACACCTTACATGTCCTCTTTTATCACAACTTGATTATGTTCCAACTGGTCTATCAGACTTTCCATGAGTGAAGAAAATCAGTTAACTGGCCAGGAACAAAAGGTGACATGAGCTTTTTGCAGTGGAGGAGAAAATGCATGCATGTTGATGAATGCAAATGATTTTTTTTATTTGTGAATGCAGTGCAATGGCAATGCATGTAAGAATGTAATGTGATGCAATACATATTGATGTTATGTGCAAAATCACATGTAAAGTTAAACATACAAGGGTTTAAAAGGACGGTCGACCATGGTTTCGACGTCTACCCAACAATTCCCCATACAAGGTTGGTTCTAGTGTTTTCATGCTAAATGCTTCTCGGAGTCTCAGATCCCCTTTTTAGAAATATTATCATCACGCGAGCGGACTACGTGGGTATAATACTTCCAAAAGTATACTCCAAGAAGCGGCTCTTAAAGGGATACTCAAAATCCTTTGAGCAGTCGGTTTTGGTTTGGACATCCTAATACTTAGAGTTATAGGCCCTTTGTCCAAGAATTATCATCCCGCACTAACATACGGTGCGATAACTCCCTTAAAAAGACCAACTCTAAGTTGTGGTCTTCACGTCGATCCAAAAGACACGGATGTCTAGTGGATCTAAGCTACTCAACCACTCTAAGCTTATGTTTCCTAGAAGCCTGGGTATTGGGCTTATCTATGAATCATAACCAATAAATGCCCCAATATTAAAATACATCAACAGGATGGTATAAATATCAAAGCAAAAACAAACACACAAGCGAAGAACTAAATTAGGGGTAACTCGCTTTAAAAATATTCCCCAGTGAAGTCGCCAACTGAAGCAACTCGATTTTCAAAAATCTTTTAATTCTCGAAAACTGTGAAATTTCCACCTAATTTTATTTGTTCTAAAAAGAACGGGAAAATATAGATAAAACCCAAAACAAGCGGATAAGGCGGTCTACGTGACGAAAAAGTGGGATCGGGAGTCGGTTATGTAAGGGGAAGGTATTAGCACCCCTTACATCCATCGTACTCGATGAGACCCATTTAATTCTACGCGTTTGTGTGTGTGTTTATTGCTAAGTTATGGATGCTAAAAGAAAAAAGAATTGTTTGTTATTATTTTCAGTTTGGCACGGTTTCAGAACCGTGTGCCTACATATTCCCTTGTGCAATGGGAAAGTCAAAACTCTGTAGTTCCTCTTAAAAAGGCTTTAAGTTTGTTGTATTGATTTTATAAGAAAAATCGTGCATTTAGACATTTCAAATACTTTGAACTAAGACTTGTTTTGTTTGTTTGAAAAGCTTAAGTCCTCGTTCGTATTTGAAGCGACTATTACACCCTCTTTATCCGAAAAGAGTTTTTTACGATCGCATATGAGCGATAAAAGAATTTGAATGAGTTGAATTGTTTTTTATGTGGATGAAAAAGTACCGAACAACGAGGCTAACGTCTCACGATTCAAATACTAGAAACCCGAGGAACTAATGTTCGCACGAGTCGTCTATCATCCAAAAGATTTTCTTGAGAAAAAGTGAAGTGAAACAAGGTTCACGTTATTAAGAATCTTTAAGCAATTAGTCTAGTATCCAACGACTTAAAGATTCGAAGTTCATTTTTTTGCAAGTGTTTAAACAATTAGACTAGCATCCAACGGCTTGAACACTTGAGTTTTCTTATGAAAGAATTTTGAAAATGCACTCGACGTTGGATCGAGGTTTGTCATTTAATTATGAAAGTGTTTTGGAGATACGAGTTATAGTTAATTAAGCATATGGATTAAAGTGTGATAATGGAAATGAACAAATAATTGTATACAAACATTAAATAAAGCGAGTAAATAAATTAAAAGCCCATACAAGGTGGCTTGCACAAATAAACAATTTGTATTGTGTAGGTGCATGCACGAAATAAATTTAATCGACTAATTAAACGAAACTTAATCAAGTAATTAGTTTACTAAAATTAATTAGGTAGACTAATTAATTTTAAATAACCTAATTAAATAATTAAATAATGTTTAACTAATTAATTAAAGTTTCATTGTAAGCCCAAGAGTAAGCGTGGTGTGTGCACAAACGTGTGGTCGTTGTGACGCTTCAAAGCTTTGTCAACTCAGGGTAGTAAAAAAAGGCTCGCACGAGTATTAGTTTGAAAACATTTGGGCTGTGCTTTGTGAATAATTAAATAATAAAGCAATAAAATTATTTACTAATTATTACATCAAGTAGGGAATGGGAGTACAAATTTACAAATGGGGATAATACAGAAAAAAGAGGAAAAAAAGCTAAGAATTTCCTAATAATAATAAAAAATGTCTAACTACACTACTACTATTATTTTTGTATTTTTGGGGTATATTAATGATATTTATTATTAATAATAGTGGTAAATAATAATGACAATGGTACATAATGGTTAAAAAAAAAAACTAGTAAATGTTAGTGATGATAATATTATAAAAGTAAGAATGATAAAAATAATAATAATAATAATAATGATAATAGGATTAATAATAGTTGTTAATGGTTTAAAATAATAATAGTAATGATGATAATATAATAACAGTAATGGTTTAAAATAAGAATAATATTAACAATAATAATAATAGATACTAATAATGATAATAATATAAGTAATAATAATATACTAAGTATAATATATATAATGGTTTAAAAATAAATAAATAAATAAATAATAATATAATAATAACTAATCCTATTTAATTAACTAATTAAGAGAAAAAGCAAAAACAAAAAGAAAATGGAAAATCTGTTTCTCTCTCTCGTTCACGTTCCTCATTCTGGTTTTCTCTCTCGTTTCTCTCTCTCGTTCTCTCATCGCTGCGATCGCTCTTCCTCATCTCTCTCTCGCCGTCGCCGCTCTCTGTCTCTCACTGAAACCCTCATCGGCCTCTCTCACCGCGATTTCTCACCGAAACCCCCATTGGTCGCGATTTCTGTTTGCATGTTGGTTTCTGATTTTTGTTTTGATTGTTGTTTTGCAGACAGCTTACCGATTGGAGTGAGAAAGGTTTGGAAACCCTAAGTCAGCGATTTGAGGATGATGATGGCTGAGCTTCAACGGCGAGTTCCTGTGGGTTCCGGGTGAGATCGTTTCTGATTTTCCTCTTCTTCTTTCTCAATTCAGAACTAGATTTCTGACAAACAATCTCTGAAGGGCTTAGTTTCTAGGAAAATGATGATGAACTGTTGGTTTGCTGATGTGTTTTCTTTGTTTGAACTGATACATGTATGCTTTTTTTCTGGGTTTTGTGAAAATGGTTAGGACCTGGCTTTGTTGAAACTATTAGAACAGATGCTACAAGGTTTTTGCTTTTGGTTTTCTTTGAACTGGTATGGCTTTTTGTAAGAACAGATATGCATCTGGTATGTTTGTTTTGGTTAGAACAGAATGGTCTCTTTTGTTTTTTTTGTGTTGAACAGATATTTCACTTGTTCTTTTTTGTGGTATCTTCTGTCTTGTGTTATTTTTACAACCAATCTCCTTCTTAAAACCAAACTGCTGTCTGCAATATTACTTTACCCTTGGTGAAAAATAAGTTCTTGGAACTCACAGTTGGGGAATTCTGATATCCTTTGTATTGTGCCTCTGCTTGTTATACTCTTAGAACTAAGTTTTTGGTATTGATGTCCTGCTGTTGTCAATTTGAATCATATTCCCGCTCTGTTTCTCCTGCTGCTTTTTTGCTTTTGCCATTTCTAGCTTTACCTGCTGCCAGCTTGCTTGATGCTGTGAACTTCAATGACTGATAACTATGCTGGAATTTGGTTTGAAAATATATTTTCTGAACTGTGTTCTGTATGTGTTCTGTATTGGGCTGGACTATTGGAATTGTGATGAGTTATTGGGTTGGGCTATTGGGAAACATGATGCTGTCCTGATTTCCTCTCAGCACCTCCTTTTGTGAACCAACAACGAAGGTTGTTGTGATTTGGAATGGAGGTTGCGGCCGATGAAGGAACTTCGGTTCCGAGGCTTTGTCATTTGAAACAATTGACCTTTAAAACCTGATTCCCGATACTAATCCTAATGATGAGGTTGAAACTTCTTTGACATTACTGCTTATGTTCAAGGATAGAACTACTAATCATGCTCTCTTTCTCTTGCTTTCAGGTAAACGATGTGGAGTACAATAGTTTGGAGACTTGAGGGTGAAGAAAGAAAAGAGTTGTAGACATCCTTGGACCGACAATGGAGTCTAGCACGGAGGATTGGTGATGAAGAGGCTTGCATAGCAACATGAGGATAGAGAAGAAAAATGACGATTGGGATACGTCTTTAACCGAATTAATTTTGCATTGTAAACCTTTAGGACTTGTAATTAGAACTTAGAAATAGAATGCTTGTATCTTTTTATAGAAAGTGTGTAAACATCTCCTTGTAAACTTATTAAGTGTTGAATAATAACTTAGACAACTTTGTCATTTGAATATTCTTGCCATGGTGTTTGTAATAACAAATCTTCCTTTTAAATGAAATTCCGTGGAACAAACAAAATTATTCCATCGTTACTCTTGTATGAAATGATCCCATGAATTTTTGTACAAGAATCCTTCACTTGTGAGTCCACAATAATAGCATCAAAATATCCTCAGTAGCTCTTGCATAGTGCACTCCCACAATCCTCAAAATGAAAAGCCCAACAAAAGCCCAAAACTCATTTTATCGTGAAACTCAATAAAATTCTTTCTAATGACGATTCTTAATAACACCTTGATTAATGAGTAAGCGTGTGTCATACCCCAAAATTTGCCCTCCATCTACTCAAGAGATTTCATACATCTATACTCAAAGATTCTTCAAGAGTTGATCAGACAAACTCTCTCCTAGACAATCAACCCAAACTAGGGTATGGTATCTCTCAAGTCAATATGAATTTCCAACATCCCCAATGGTTTTCATGCCTCCTCATATGCTTCAAAGATTCTCCATGACAAATTTCAAGCCTCACAAGTCAAGTTTCCTCAGACAATTGCTCAGATGGTTGAAAATCAGTTGTATTGGACAAAAAGTCAACTGTGGTCAACATACAGTCAAACTTCATAATTTTTGGTCAACATCCTCATTTTGAAGTTACATTCATCATTTGATCAAGGGTTGGTCATGATTCATCAAGAAAACTCAAGATTTGCTCAAAAGTCAAACTTTCTAAATTAGGGTTTCTAGGTGAAAAGTCAACTGAACTTTGACTGATCATACCTTTCTCATACTTTCTCGTAAATTTCCCACCAAAGCTCATTTTGAAGGAAATTCAATCTCTACAACTTCATGTCTCACAAGAATGTCCAAAAATGCTTCATTTGAGAGGTATAGCTCAAAACACAGTCATTTTCAAAGTCAACAAAAGTCAACTTTTTGTTTTAAAGATATATTGAGAATGGTAACTCCAATTGAGATGAGACAAAAAAGGTTGGTTAGAGGACTCTTAGAGCTTTCTAAAAAGTCCAAGAACACTCAAAAATGTGGAAAATTGAGCAAGATACACTATTCAGAAGTTGGGCAATTTTGGACAATTGCACAAAAGGACATTTTGGTCAAAATGCAAAATTTTCCAAATGGGCCTAAAATCTTTGATCCAAACTTGTTCATGACAATATTTTTGACCCATAAATGTTGACCTTGGTGATTTTCTATTTTATGATTTATATTTGAATTTCATAACATTTAATTCAAAAATAAATTATATAAAATATGAAAATTAAGTTTTTTTTTTCAAAAGGAATGGATTTATATCTTTCTTAAAGTCCAAGAAAGCCCAATATTCATACCAAATTCGTGCTAGCCATGGCATTCATGAGAAAATCAATTTTTCAAATATTTGATTTGTTTTAAATGGAAAATATTTGCACATTGATGGAGCAATCTTTTTTCACTCCTTTTGCCATCCAAACTTTCTCTATAAATGCTCAGCAAGATCACAAGCAAGCAACACGAAACCCTAGCTCAAGCCAAACCCTTATTTTGCCAAATTTTTTCTCAAAACTTGAGAAAATCGAATTCCAATTTCCAGCAAATTTCAGTCCAATCCAACCATCCAATCTTGCTCATTGACATCCCAAGCAAAATCAACTTTACTTGAAGTTTTACACCCGTAATCGTGCCCTATAGACGCCTCCGATCCGTATTTTCTCCATTTTGATTTCTTCGATTCATGCTTTTAATCGTGTTTGTTTGCATATTTGTACTGTGGATGCACATTTGGTCATGTTTGAACTCGTATGTGAGCTTGAACGCCCGTAAACCCTATTGCCATTGTTAGGGTTCGAAGGTTGTTTGAATCGGGTAGCTTTATAGCGTTTTTAATCGAAACTAACATCACCATTCGATTCGTGAGGTCCAATTTAGGGGGTAGGTGTCCTTTTCCTGCTTATTCATCGTGTTTTGCGGTGTTTGAAAAGTTGGACGGAGAAGACGACCGGAGCTAGGGCTCAGGTCGTGACTCGCTTGACCGCGAGTTGCATGCGTGAAAATGCTCGATTCGCCCATTCAAAATAATCGGCCCACACATCGATCGTGTTTGGAATATAATCGACACGCCATCGCTCATATTCTTTTGATTTTACTTTCTCCAACACCAACGCCAAGTGTCCCAAAGGGTAAAGGCTCATGTTCCTGCATCCTCCAAGGTCACAAGTTCGAACCACCAGGACCATTCTCTTTTTCTTTTCACAAACTTTCAACTTTTCAATATTTTCCTATTTTCCTTTATTTTAATATTTACATGTTATTTTAATTAATTTCATATTTTTATTTCGCATTAAAACTCATCAAAAATTAATTTTTTTTATATTACTTTCATAAAATCTTTATTTAATTTAATAAATCAAAAAAATACATTTTTGCATGCATATTTATTTTTATTTATAATTTTGCATTTAAATCACTTTTAATTCATTTTAAATTATTAAATTGCATCCAAAAAATCCCAAAAATTTATTTTAGCATATTTATGTTATTTCCAGCATGGCATATTTTTTCCAATTAAAAATTTGCATTTTTTCTAACATTTTCTCTTATTTCGATTTCATCATATTTTCCGATTTCTCGTTCGTTTCACAGGTTCTTCCAACTCAGACGTTTCTTTACCATTTTCATGTTTATTTTTTAAAATAATGTAACTGTATACGGGATGTAATAGTTTAAAATTAGGTCTTTTATTTTCCGCATTTTAAATTATGTATCTGCCCCAAAGCCTTGTAATAGCGTAGGATTTACCTTTCCGCATCTTTACATTCCGCATTTTACTTTCCGCACCCTATTAATTGCTAGTAACTAGGCATGTATGGCAAGATAATAATGAACTTAGCCCACTAATTTTCAAGATAAAATATCTGAAATCAACACACTTCTTTCACACATGCACCCCTTAGGGTAATTCTCTCTCGATGCCTTTCGATTTCAAATGGTCATGTCCCTCGAACGTAGAGGTATCCTAGCATCGTTACCTTCAAACAAATCATCATAGTCCCTTCGATACAAAGATCATAAGACCCACGATGTCGCCTCCGAATACATGATCTTGACCCTCGATTGTCGCCTACGAAAAATGATGATAGTCCCTTCGAATGTGCTAGGATACTTCCTACAAGTTGCCTTCAATGACCATCCGATGTCCCTTCGAATGTCCCGCTTACATCCAAGGAATGGAGCTACCTATCAACTAATGGTAAGGCTAGCGCTATTCTAAAGGAATGTAAAAGTACGAGAATGACCAATTCTGAGTGGGTAATAAGTCTTTTAGTTGCTCGCTCTACCAAATGCTTTTCACCCCACACACTCTTTTTCAAAGTTCAAACTCTTTTCAAAACAAAACATTTCCAAACACTTTGTATACACTCCTACATGAGTCATTACAAAGTCAAAGCGAAATGCCCTTTTTTCAAAACATTTTTGTCAAACACACAGAAAGCAATTTTTAAAGATCTAGAGCAACTAAGAGCCCGTAGAATAAATCATGGATGGAAAGGGTGCTAATACCTTCCCTTTTCATAACCATTCTCCCGAACTCGTAATCTAAACGAAGGTCTTTTTTCTACTTTTACCTTCCCTTAATTGATAAAATAAAAGTCGGTGGCGACTCTTGCTATCCGCACATTTGCGATACAAAATCCACAAAGTCGGCTTCACCGACATGTAACTGGCGACTACTGGGAAATACCCTAAAAGAGAGAATTGCCTTAGGGATTTCTAGATAACTTTTATTGCTTTTTGTTTGACTTGTATGCTTTATCTTTAAGGGTTCCTTGGGTATTATATTTGTGGGGATCCTACACCGGATCCGGTTTCCTTTTAGGTAAGTAGCATTAGATCATCGCGACCGCTAGACGATAACTAAACGGTCAACATGATGGCTACGTTAGCGTGACACTTTGGTTGTCCCGATACTCTTCATTCCCAAGTTGAAGATAGTATTTGGCTTCGCGTGGTGTCATCAAGCGCTAACTAAACTTTTAGAACCTTAATTGACCCATCTTAGCCATTAGAAAGTAGTGAGATGGCGGCTTTGGTGTAGACCGAGGTTGGTTGATACTCGATGCTACGCCATTGAGATCGACTTTTGGGATATTTTCGATCGACCATTGCCTTGAAATAAACGCCTACGAGAAAGATCAATGATGTGAGTTTCTTAGAACCCGGTTACTATTATAGGACAGGATGAACCAACTCAAACTTTTGGTGGGGTAATCACCTATACCTCATGCGAGCCTTAAACCTAGGCTCATTGTGTGAATTGCTTGTGTGTGCTAAACATGACATCATGACATCATTTGCATTGTATATCATTTCTAACTATTTCAAGGACCTAGGGATTTATCTTTGCTCTGTTTTGTAGGGATTATGGCTTCTAGAAAGACTATCCGAATCAACTTCATGGGTGTACCTTCTCAACTCAAAGAATTGGTTTCTGAAATTCCCGACCATGCTTAGTTCATCAAAATACATGGTTATCTACTCGACTTGGTTATCTCCGGTTTTGAAGAAGATATGATGCATGTCCTATTCCAGTTCTTTGATCCAAACACCATTGCTTTACGCTTCAGATTATCGCTTAGTTCCTACCTTTGAAGAGTTCTCTAAGCTACTTGGGATACCTATCTTGACCAAATGCCATTCACGGTCTAGAAAAGGTTCCTAACGAAGACATTGCATCCGCCTTTACATCTTAAGCGCCGACATTGAAGCCAATTGGGAAACTAGAAGTTAAGGGTTTACTTTCCAAGTTTCTGATTAAGAAAGCCCGAGAATTCCTCAAAGTTATGAGTTTCCATGCATTTGAAAACATTGTGGCCTTATTAATTTATGGTTTGGTTCTATTTCCTAACTCGGATCAATTCATAGATATCAATACCATCAAATTGTTTCTTACCCGCAACCCTATGCCTACCTTACTTGGAGACATCCTACATTCTCTCCACACTCGTACTACTAAGAGACAAGGAACTCTCATGTGTTGTATACCGTTACTTTCCAGGTGGTTTATTTCGCACCTTCCTCCATCAGTTTTGAAGAATGAACAAAGGTTGAGATGGTCTCAAAGGTTGATGTCACTCTTTCATTCAGATATCCGTTGGAGCCTTTTCTCTCAAAAGGACTTCACATTCATTGAGCGTTGTGGAGAATTCCCTAATGTACCACTCCTTGGTATAAGGGGAGGTATTACTTACAACCCTTCCTTAGCTTTACGTCAGTTTGGTTTTGCCCGAAGAGATGGTCCACATGATATGCTCCTCCAAGATATTGTGTTCGACTACAACCACGATCTCCAGAATTACCGACGAAGGTTCATACATGCTTGGGGCATGGTAAAGAAGACTGATACCAAGACTTTGGGGCACCCAAACTCCATTCCTTGGGAACCTTACCTCAAATGGGTGCGAGCTCGAGCTCAAAACCTCATGATGCCATTCACGCCTGTTTTACCAGTAATTAAGGAACCTGTTGCTATAGGTGACGTACTCTATACCGCTCTCCATCCCGACATGCCTACTGATTTTGAAGACTTGAAGAGATCCTGGATTCAGCTTAAAGAAGAAAGGGATACCTTTGAAGCTCAGTGTTATGCAAGTGAGAAGAAAGTGTTAGAGTTGACCAAGCTACTTCACGAGGAACGAAGCATCAACGCCTACCTCGGCACCAAGAGGAAGCGCCCATGGGAGACTTAGAGCTTTAGGATTTTTATGCTTTTCTTTTATTGTTTTGAACTATCTCTTGTACTTAAAAAGAATAAAAAAAAGAGTACTAATAAATGTTTGTTTTTGCTTGTTTAACAAATTTAAATCTCTAAGGTCCTTGAAAACATTGCATTGCATTCGCATAAACATCGCATAGCATAGCATAACATTGCATCACAGGTACATTGGAGATTGATTTTCTCATTTGCTCGCTATTTATTTTAGCAGAAATGGCTCTTGAACAGTCTATCAAAGATCTCCAAGCTCAGAATGCTCAGTTTCAGCAGATGTTTACCAGCTTGGTCCAAGGCCAAGAGGATCTGAAGAAGCTCATCAACAGAAAGAAGAAGGTTGTTGGTCTCCTCAACATGGGCACGCTACAAAGGTGGTCCTAAGAGGGTCACGGATAGAACTCTGAAGGAAGTGTCAAGACCGAACAAAGTAACAAGGGTAATGGTGAAGGCAGTCACCTGAGCTTGAGAAAACTATGATGATGGCCAATACTGATGAAGATGACAAGTACAAGCAACTTGAAGACCGTCTCAATCTGTGGAAAACCAAAATGTCGGGATGAATTTTGATGATCCGAGTCTTGTCCTCGTGTTGTGATTCCTCCCAAGTTCAAAGTTCCAACTTTTGCTAAGTATGACGGCATGTCTTGACCTAAGTGCATTTGAAGTCCTATGTCCGTAAGATTAATCCCCATGATGTAAAGTTGTGGATGCACTATTTTCAAGAGAGTTTGTCCGAACTCGCTTGGAATGGTACTATCTAGAGAACGACCGATCCGTACTTGGAGTGACTTAGCGATGCTTTCTAGACATATGAGTACAATGTGAATTGACACCTACTCGCATGCAACTACAAAGCATGTCTATGGGTCGTGACGAGAAGTTCAAGGAGTATGCTAAATGGAGAGATCTAGTAGAGTTCAACCACCCTTGTCTAATAGGGAGTTGGTTGATATGTTCATGGAACACCGACGGGCCCATTCTTCAATCATCCGATTGGAAACTCTTCACCGGATTCACCGAGTTGATACTTACAAAGTTTGAAGTCGGTATCAAGAGTGGAAAGATTCATGTAGAGACATCTTCAAATGTCCAAGAGATCTTTGGTGGTAAGAAAGAAGCTAATGCTGTGTATGGTCGAAAAGCCGAGCCAAGTCCGACCGCGCTCAACTGTGGGGCAGTTGTGATCTCCAATCCTACATCAAGATAACCTCACGAGACAACGCGAAATGTAACGCGCCACGAAGACAGTATTTAAGATCAACATGCCTTTGTCGCAAGCCTTGCAACACATGTTGAAAGTAGAGTGATTGCTTGAGGATCCTCCTCGAATGTCAACACCTCCTCTCCGAGTATAATCCTAATGCTAAGTGTGCTTACCATTCCAATAGCCCCGGACATAGTAATCGATGATTGCTGGGCTCAAGAACAAGATTCAAGATATGATGAAGCTAAGCAGATTGAATTTGATCCTCCTGTTGAGACTCCGAATGTGATCAACGCGCCTATGCCTAATCATGACAAGGGTTCCAATGTTGTGGAGACGATACTTATGTTTTCAACATAGATGACTTGACCATCCTCCGATGGTATTAAGAAGAATTTGTTGCAAGCGGTGTCAACCCAGATGCCCAGAACTGTTGGTGCCCATCCGCTTGATGGTTGTGCTTGGTTAAGAAGACGTGTTCAGTGCATGATGGATAACCGTGAGATACTATTTCTGAAACCACCTGTGCAGAAGCTGTGTGAAGATATGTCTAAATTGAAGATCGACGATGTGAATGAAACCGCACCATCTGTGTGGGATACCTTGGGGAAGCCAAGCGGAAAGTATGATTACATGGTGAAGTACACTGTTCCTGAGAGTTACAAGATTCCTATTGAAGATGTTCAGGCGACCGGATGGGGTGACGATTTCCCAGAAGACTATGCTGATGTTAACACAATAAGGATTTCCTCTGCTGATTTTGTGCCCAGAGTGGCACCTCTCATTATCACTTCTCCGAGACCAGTTCCGTATTCCTCTGACAAGGCTATCCTCGAATTATGGAGTCGATGTTTACTATCATGGCCAAGCAAGACCTCTCGACCATTGAAGACCTTGCCATTGAAGCTACCATTCCCGACATTGACAACATCACGGATCCAAGTAGGTGACCAGAACCGAAGAGTATTCTCCGAAATCTCCTCCAAAAGACATCATGACTCCACCGCATTCCCCTATTCAACCCATTCCCAAGCTAGAGGGAAAGAACCTGACTCATCCCGCTCAACCGTAAGTACCAAAGGAAGTTATCAAGACACCTCCAAACAAGAAATGGAGGAAATTCAAGATTATCAAGAAGAGTGACTACAATGTTGTGGAGCAG
Source organism: Vicia sativa (assembly GCA_021764765.1). Taxonomy (NCBI): domain Eukaryota; kingdom Viridiplantae; phylum Streptophyta; class Magnoliopsida; order Fabales; family Fabaceae; genus Vicia; species Vicia sativa. The sequence goes on from CM038797.1 coordinate 146,609,453, forward strand.
TTGGGATGACTCCATCCAAGATCTCCATGCTGGCTCTGCTCTTGTGCTCCGAGGCTCATGCTAATGCCTTGGTGAAGTTTCTGAAGAATGCTCACGTGCCGCAAGACACTACGACCGATCAATTTGAAGTTTGTATTGCTAGCCTGGCTGCCAACAACGGCCTAGGCTTCTCTGATGCTGATTTGACTCATGCCGGAAAGAAATACAACAAAGCCTTGCACATCTCTGTTGAATGCAAGGGTACTACCTTATCTCATGTCTTGGTAGATACCGTTTCGCTCGAATATCCTATCAAGACCGCTTTTGATCGGCTTGATGTCGAAGGGTTGGTTTTGAGACCCGGACATTATTGTGAGAGCTTTGATGGTTCTAAGCGAACAAAGGCTTGAGAGCTCATTCTGTTAAAGTCGGTTCCCGCACTTTTGACTCCACTTTTGTCATGGACATCCGTCCGCCTTACTCTTGCCTACTTGGACGCCCTTGGATACATGGGCAAAGGCCGTTACCTCTACCTTACATCAAGCTAAAGTACCGGTGAAAGGAAGGTTGTCAAAGATGTGTGAAGAAGAGTATATGGTCACCATCCTGCATGTCTACCTCGAGATGGAAGGTGAATTCTTTGAGACTCCTCGTCAAGCTTTTGAAACAATACCCAGTCATGCCTGTTAACTCCTGTCACCTTACACAAGCTCCGCCTAGGATGGCCTCGTTGAAAGATGCTCAAGTCTTGAAGAAGGTAGTACTATTTGGGGTCGGCTCGATCTTCCTTTCAAATTTGACAAGACGGTTTAGGCTTCACCATCAAGGGTCAAGATGATACCGCGAACGTGCCGCCAACTTCCTTCCGCATCAGTCAGTGGAATCCATGCTATAGAAGACGACGACAACGGCTTTGACATCGCAAGTGGATCTTCCACCTGCATAAAGGGCTCAAAGAATTGGAAGATCAAGACGCCATACCAATCTCCTTTAGCCGGAGTAATTGCTTTTGTTTTGTTTTACTTTTCGTATTTCTTTATGTTTTGAACAATAAACTTTGAAAGCCTAGTGCCTTGCCCGGGAATCATGGCTCGTTATAGGGTTATTATCCGTCGCTTGCGTATTTTCATTTAATAAATCGTTGGACTTTTGCATTCAATTGTTTGTTTTCTTTACTTTATCACCCTTCAAAAAGCTATGTGTTCTTACACACACCCACGTGATACACGCAGAATCACTCCGAATCTCTAATAACAGCTATGCTAGTGCTAAATATGACTTCGATAATCCGATCTACCAAGTCAAGACGAAAGTGAGGAAGATTGTGAAGTGCGGAGAACTTGCCGATGCTACAAAGAAGAAGAGCGAGTTATACACCGCATGAAGAGCAAGTTGAAGTTGTAAATTTGGGTACTAACGAAGACAAGAAAGAGATCAAGATAGGAGCCGGTCTTTAGAACAGTGTTAAAGAAAGGTTGATTCAGATGCTACGAGACTATGTTGAGGTTTTTGCTTGGTCATACGAAGACATGCCTGGTTTAGACATTGATATTGTGGTACACCGATTGCCGACAAAAGAAGGTTTTCTCCTGAAATGTATGTCTGTCCGAAATCCCGAAATGTCGAGAAAATCAAAGCCGAAGTTATGAAACAGTTCAACGTCGGTTTCTTAGCTGTCACCTCTTATCCCCAGTGGGTGGCTAATGTGGTACCCGTGCCTAAGAAAGATGGTAAGGTACGAATGTGTGTAGATTACAGAGATCTGAACAACGCGAGTCCGAAAGACGACTTTCCACTTCCTCATATTAATGTTCTGGTTGACAACACCGCTCAACACAAGGTTTTCTCCTTCATGGATGGTTTCTCCGGTTACAATCAGATCAAAATGGCTCCAAGACATGGAGAAGACAACTGTTACACAAGGGGCACTTTCATACAAGGTTATGCTGCTCGATCAAGAACGCTGGCGCCACTTATCAGCGTGCCATGGTGACATTGTTTCATGACATGATTCATCACGAGATAGAGGTCTACGTCGACGACATGATAGCTCGATCACAGACTGAAGAGGAACATCTTGATCATTTGCAAAACTGCTTGATGATTAAAGAGGTAGTGTTGAGACTCAATCCTAACAAGTGCACGTTTGGAGTCAGATCCGGAAAACTCCTAGGGTTTGTTGTCAGTGAAAAAGGTATTGAAGTTGATCCCGCCAAAGTTAAAGCTATTCAAGAGATGCCAGCTCCCCGCACCGAGAAGGAAGTTAGAGGTTTCTTGGGCCGATTGAACTACATTGCCAGATTCATTGCACACCTAACTGCTACTTGTAAGCCAATCTTTAAGTTATTGAAGAAAGATCAAGTAGTAGAATGGAACGACGATTGCCAGATCGCTTTTGACAAAATCAAGGAGTACCTTCGTCCTCCTATCCCGCCGCCACAAGGAAGACCTCTCATCATGTACTTGACAAGATTAGAGAACTCAATGGGGTGTGTGTTGGGGCAACATGACGAGTCCAGTCGAAAAGAGCATGCAATATACTACCTTAGCAAAAGTTTACCGATCGTGAAACAAGATACTCACAACTTGAGAAAACTTGCAACGCTTTGGCTTGGGCGCTCACGACTAAGACAAGATATGTTGACTCACACTACCTTGTTGATTTCAAGATGGATCCGATAAAATACATATTTGAGAAACCACTTCTCCTAAGAATAGCAAGATGGCAAATGATCTTGACCGAATATGACATCCAAGACACTTTCGTAAAGCGATCAAAGGAAGTGTAGTAGCCGATCATTTGGCTCAAGCCGTAGATGACTATCGCCTATGCGTTCAATTTCATGAAGATGTTTTACTAATTACAGATTGCGAAGAACCAGGCCCAGACGAAGGACCTGAACAAGGATCCCGATGGACCATGGTCTTTGATGGAGCCTCAAACGCACTTGGCAATGGCATTGGCGCCATCATTACATCCCCTGCAGGCGGACATACACCTTTCACCGCCAGATTATGTTTCAGTTGCACTAACAACATGGCCAAATACGAAGCATGCATCATGGGTCTTAAAGCTGCTATTGACTTAAGGATCAAGTTCTTGCAAGTGTATGGAGACTCAGCTTTAGTGATCAGTCAGGTTAAGGGCGAGTGGGATACGAAGCATCCGAATCTCATTCCGTATCGAGAGCATGTCCTGAGCTTGATCCCCTACTTTGAAAAGATTACTTTTGATCATATTCCACGAGAAGAGAATCAGTTGGCAGATGCATTGGCTACTATGTCGTCTATGTTCAAGGTTAGATGGGACAACGAGGCTCCCCAGATCATCATTGAGAAGTTTGACGAACCAGCGTATTGTTATGAGCTTGATACAGAAGAGAGACCTTGGTACTATGACGTGAAGAGGTATCTTGAGACTCAGGAATATCCCGCAGGGGCATCTGTTAATGATAAGAAGTTCATGAGAAGATTTGCATCCAAATTCTTCCTCAGCAACGACATCTTATACAAGCGCAACCACGACTTGTGCTTACTCCGTAGACCGTGAAACAGAATACGTATCATGGAAGAGTTACACGGCGTATTTGGTACTCATTCCAAAGGACATACGATGGCTAAGAAGATTTTGAGAACGGGTTACTATTGGTCCACCATGGAAGTCGATTGTCACCTACGCCGATCTTGTCACAAATGCCGGTTATGCCGATAAAGTACACGCATTCTCACTGAATGTCCTAACAGCTCCTTGGCCTTTTGCAATGTGGGGCATTGACATGATTGGAGAAATTAAGCCCACTTCCAATGGACATCGTTTCATCCTTGTGAAATTGATTACTTTACCAAGTGGGTAGAAGCAGCCTCGTATGCATCTGTTACCAAGAACATTGTGGCTCGAGTCATCAAACATAATCTTATCTGTCGGTATGGCACTCCCGAAAGGATTATCACGGATAACGGTTCCAATCTCAACAATAAGATGATCACCGAACTCTGCACGCAGTTCAAGATCAAACATCACAACTCTTCTCCGTATCGGCCTAAAAAGAATGGCGCTGTGGAAGCCGCCAACAAGAACATTAAGAAGATTATACAAAAAATGACAGTGACTTACAAAGATTGGCATGAGATGTTACCATTTGCTCTTCATGGTTATCGCACCACGGCACGAACATCCACAGGGGCAACCCCCTTCTCTCTCGTCTACGGTATGAAAGCCGTCTTACCCATCGAGGTTCGTATACCTCAACCGAGTCCTGAGGCAGTTAGCGAAGCGATTGGGTCCGACCGCCTTGACCAGATTAATTTGATTGATGAGAAACGATCGTCCATCTCCACGGGCAGATCTATCGTAAACGAATGATCGAGCATTTAACAAAAGGTCAAGCACCGAGTCTACCAAGTCGGTGATCTAGTAGTCAAGCGCATCATTCTTCCACAAGGTGATCCAGGGCAAATGGACTCCCACCTATGAGGGACCATTTATAGTCAAGAAGATTTTCTGAGCTATGATACTTAGCACCATGGATGGTGAAGACTTCCCACACCGTGAATGCAGACATAGTCAAAAATACTACGCATAAAGAGACCCGCTAGGTCGATCGCCTAGGCAAAATAAGATCTCGCGAACCAAAAGGTTCGGGCAAAAGTTAAGGACATATACAAAAGATGTACACCGGCAAGTCGAAAACCGAAAAGGCGGCTTGGGCAAAAAGGTATCCCGATAGAAAAACCCGAAAGGGCGGTCTAGGCAAAAGTTAGGATATGAGCGTTGATTATGTCTCTTCAGATCACCTACCCTGGACTACTATCAAGATTCAAGATTCAAATGGCGAAGATCAGTTTACTCACTTTCCACTGACAGCAAGGAGATGAGATAGTTGAAATATATGAGTACTAGCATAGTTGGAACTTAACGAGATTGTTTCCGCATAGCTTTTTTTTACCTTTCTTGTGTACAAACTACTTGGCCATACGCCACACTTCAAATAAATGCAAGTTCTTTCTTTTTTACAATTTTTACTATTGTTGTTTGCATAAAGTCCAACGTTTGCTTTGAATGATTATATCCATTTGACAATAAGAATCTAATCGCAAACATACGAAAAGTTGAACATGAAAAAGTAACTGCTGCAGGCTCCAGGAATTGAGATGACGACAAAAGTCACCAATACAGTTCCCCGCAGAGCGTGATCCCCACAAAAGGTGTCACTCACTATAAATTTTCCCCAACGGAGTAAAAGTGTATCCACGAGCAGTGATTCTACCCAACTAAAATCATGTTACATCAGTCTCCGAGCAATAACATTTCATCCCCGACCAAGATATGTATCCCCAGCAGACATCTCTCAGTCCCTTCTTTTTCCCCAGCAGCGGTATCCAGACTCGAGACTTGGTCAGATAGTGCATCGGAGGAAACTACATCTTCATCCCCTGGCCAAAGGTTACAACGGGTCCCTGGCTCTTCCAGCCCGGTCTCCCGGCAACTATCAAATGTTCTCCAGCGAGATCTACACTCAGAATCCCCAACAGATCGCCTCCCAGATTCTCCTCAGCAGGGTCTATATATGAGATCTCCAACAACGAGCCTCTCAAATCTCTACCTTCCTCAACAATATCTAGGCCCAAGACTTGGTCAGATAGTGCATCGGAGGAATCCAGGGTATCTTTCTTCTCCTTCCAAAGCAGGGATCTCACCTACTCAATTCCCCAAACAGGAGTCGGAAATCCTCAAACAGAACATCCGCATCTTCTTCAAGATGGATATGTTCTGAAATACCACAACAGCTATCATTCATACATTCCTCATAAAGTCATAATTCATGCATACATCATTCATATACACTGTCATGCATCATACTTTGCATAAAACTAACAAATATTCTATCAAAGTTTCTCTTGTTTTCTCCAAAACAGGTAACAGTCACTTCTGACGCAAACAGGTCCAGGATTAAGCCCGAATCGACGGAAAACTATCGAAAGACCGCTTGGTTGTCCTCCGACGACGTCCAGATTAAGCCCCGAATCGACGGGAAAACTATCCGAAAGACCGCCTCTGGTTATCCTCCGATAACAGGCAATGGATCAACACCCGATGCACAACAGGGAAGCTATCCACATTTTTGCCAACTACAACCTCCCTCAGAGTAATCAGCACGAAGAGTTATTCTGATAGCAACTACAGAGTCTAGCGTACGACTCAGTTGCCCTGGATGGCATCTTAAGCCCATCTCCGACTACTTATCAGTGTTTCTCCACTTTCAGAATGCTGCATATATGGTTAAAAATCAATGCAAACTAATAACTTCATTCAAAAGAATGGACACGAAGTCTAACGTACGACTCCCCTCGGATGGCATCTTAAGCCCATCTCCTCTCCTTTCCAGAAACGTCTACAGAGCCTAGCGCACGGCTCACTTTCCAGCAATCCTCCTATCGACATTCTCGAGTCTAGCGTACGACTCATTCCCCAACGAAGTATCCAACTTCTCCAAATGGCATCTGTAAGCCCATTCCTGCATCATCAGCCAACCGCGAGTGCAAATTTTCAGGTGTACTCGAGTGTTCAATCATCTTCTACCTCCAGGTCACGAAAGACAAGCGTGTCAATCTAACCCTCCAGTACAAGAAGATTGAACAGGGGCAGCTGTCATACCCCAAAATTTTCCCTCCATCTACTCAAGAGATTTCATACATCTATACTCAAAGATTCTTCAAGAGTTGATCAGACAAACTCTCTCCTAGACAATCAACCCAAACTAGGGTATGGTATCTCTCAAGTCAATATGAATTTCCAACATCCCAAATGGTTTTCATGCCTCCTCATATGCTTCAAAGATTCTCCATGACAAATTTCAAGCCTCACAAGTCAAGTTTCCTCAGACAATTGCTCAAATGGTTGAAAATCAGTTGTATTGGACAAAAAGTCAACTGTGGTCAACATACAGTCAAACTTCATAATTTTTGGTCAACATCCTCATTTTGAAGTTACATTCATCATTTGATCAAGGGTTGATCATGATTCATCAAGAAAACTCAAGATTTGCTCAAAAGTCAAACTTTCTAAATTAGGGTTTCTAGGTGAAAAGTCAACTGAACTTTGACTGATCATAACTTTCTCATACTTTCTCAGAAATTTACCCACCAAAGCTCATTTTGAAGGAAATTCAGTTCTCTACAACTTCATGTCTCACAAGAATGTCCAAAAAATGCTTCATTTGAGAGGTATAGCTCAAAACATTACAGGTCATTTTCAAAGTCAACAAAAAGTCAACTTTTGTTTTAAAGATATATTGAGCATGGTAACTCCAATTGAGATGAGACCAAAAAGGTTGGTTATAGGACTCTTAGAGATTTCTAAAAAGTCCAAGAACACTCAAAAATGTGGAAAATTGAGCAAGATACACTATTCAGAAGTTGGGCAATTTTGGACAATTGCACAAAAGGACATTTTGGTCAAAATGCAAAATTTTCCAAATGGGCCTAAAATCTTTTGATCCAAACTTGTTCATGACAATATTTTTGACCCATAAATGCTTGACCTTGGTGATTTTCTATTTTTATGATTTATATTTGAATTTCATAACATTTAATTCAAAAATAAATTATATAAAATATGAAAATTAAGTTTTTTTTTCAAAAGGAATGGATTTATATCTTTCTTAAAGTCCAAGAAAGCCCAATATTCATACCAAATTCGTGCTAGCCATGGCATTCATGAGAAAATCAATTTTTCAAATATTTGATTTGTTTTAAATGGAAAATATTTGCACATTGATGGAGCAATCTTTTTTCACTCCTTTTGCCATCCAAACTTTCTCTATAAATGCTCAGCAAGATCACAAGCAAGCAACACGAAACCCTAGCTCAAGCCAAACCCTTATTTTGCCAAATTTTTTCTCAAAACTTGAGAAAATCGAATTCCAATTTCCAGCAAGTTTCAGTCCAATCCAGCCATCCAATCTTGCTCATTGACATCCCAGCAAGCAAAATCAACTTTTACTTGAAGCCCAGACACCCAGAATTGTGCCCTATAGACTGCTCCGATATGGTATTTTTCTCCATTTTGATTTCTTCGATTCATGCGTTTTTAATCGTGTTTGTTTGCATATTTGTACTCAGGATGCACATTTGGTCATGTTTGAACTCGTACATGTGAGCTTGAATGTCCAGAAACCCTATTGCCATTGTTAGGGTTCGAAAGGTTGTTTGAATCGGGTAGCTTTATACAGGCGTTTTTAACTGAAACTAACATCACCATTGGATTCAGGAGGTCCAATTTAGGGGGGTAGGGTGTCCTTTTCCTGTTTATTCATCGTGTTTTGCAGGTTTGAAAAGTTGGACGGCCGGAGAAGACGACCGGAGCTAGGGCTCCGGCGTCGCTGACTCGTTTGACCGGCGAGTTGCATGCGTGGCGAGAAAATGCGTTCTGATTCGTCCATTCAAAATAACTGGGGCCCACGCATGCTGACTGTGTTTGGAATATAATCAGGACGCGTCATCGTTCATATTCTTTTGATTTTACTTTCTCCAACACCAAACGCCAAGTGTCCCAGTGGTAAAGGCTCTCACTGTTCCCAGATCCCCTCCAAGGTCACAAGTTCGAACCAGCCAGGGACCATTCTCTTTTTTCTTTTCACAAACTTTCAACTTTTCAATATTTTCCTATTTTCCTTTTATTTTAATATTTACATGTTATTTTAATTAATTTCATATTTTTATTTCTGCATTAAAAACTCATCAAATTTTTTTTTATTTTTTATATTACTTTCATAAAATCTTTATTTAATTTAATAAATCAAAAAATACATTTTTGCATGCATATTTATTTTTATTTATAATTTTGCATTTAAATCACTTTTAATTCATTTTAAATTATTAAATTGCATCCAAAAAATCCCAAAAATTTATTTTAGCATATTTATGTTATTTCCAGCATGTCATATTTTTTCCAATTAAAATTTTGCATTTTTTCTAACATTTTCTCTTATTTCGATTTCATCATATTTTCCGATTTCTCGTTCGTTTCACAGGTTCTTCCAACTCAGACGTTTCTTTACCATTTTCATGTTTATTTTTTAAAATAATGTAACTGTATACGGGATGTAATAGTTTAAAATTAGGTCTTTTATTTTCCGCATTTTAAATTATGTATCTGCCCCAAAGCCTTGTAATAGCGTAGGATTTACCTTTCCGCATCTTTACATTCCGCATTTTACTTTCCGCACCCTATTAATTGCTAGTAACTAGGCGTGTATGGCAAGATAATAATGAACTTAGCCCACTAATTTTCAAGATAAAATATCTGAAATCAACACACTTCTTTCACACATGCACCCCTTAGGGTAATTCTCTCTCGATGCCTTTCGATTTCAAATGGTCATGTCCCTCGAACGTAGAGGTATCCTAGCACCGTTACCTTCAAACAAATCATCATAGTCCCTTCGATACAAAGATCATAAGACCCACGATGTCGCCTCCGAATACATGATCTTGACCCTCGATTGTCGCCTACGAAAAATGATGATAGTCCCTTCGAATGTGCTAGGATACTTCCTACAAGTTGCCTTCAATGACCATCCGATGTCCCTTCGAATGTCCCGCTTACATCCAAGGAATGGAGCTACCTATCAACTAATGGTAAGGCTAGCGCTATTCTAAAGGAATGTAAAAGTACGAGAATGACCAATTCTGAGTGGGTAATAAGTCTTTTAGTTGCTCGCTCTACCAAATGCTTTTCACCCCACACACTCTTTTTCAAAGTTCAAACTCTTTTCAAAACAAAACATTTCCAAACACTTTGTATACACTCCTACATGAGTCATTACAAAGTCAAAGCGAAATGCCCTTTTTTCAAAACATTTTTGTCAAACACACAGAAAGCAATTTTAAAAGATCTAGAGCAACTAAGAGCCCGTAGAATAAACTGCGGATGGAAAGGGGTGCTAATACCTTCCCTTTTCATAACCATTCTCCCGAACTCAGAATCTAAACGAAGGTCTTTTTCTGTACTTTTACCTTCCCTTAATTGGATAAAAATAAAAGTCGGTGGCGACTCTTGCTATCCGCACATTTGCGATACAAAAATCCACAAAGTCAGTTCACCGTATTACAGCGTGCACTGAAGTAAGCGTCATCTTGATAATACTTCAAGAATTTGAAGTACTTGCAATTGTGATTCTTCTGGTGAAACAATTAATAAGTCGTCATAGGAATCCTTGGTAACTGAGTAAACGGCGGAGCGAGAGAATACGGGAGCCATCTTAGACTGATTGACAACACAACCCAAATTCTACAACTTAAAGGAAATACGAAAGTTGAGAAAAACCTTGGTTCAACCACAACACATGAATATTTAATGAAACGTAGGCTTAAATTAAGCGGGTAAATTTTGGGGTGCGGCACACCCGTTCACAAACATATGAAAAATGAACGAACAAAAAGTAATTACTACAGACTCTAGGAACTGAGATGACGACTAAAGTCACCAATACATCCCCCGTAGAGTCACTTTCACAGAGTTACTTTCGCAAGAGTACAATCCCCCACAGAGCCATCACTCTCCCAACAAAGACAAAACTTCTCCGACGAAGTACTAATCTCCTCCCAGAAAGTATTCCAATACTCTAGCTTCATCACGTTAGTCCCCGAGCAGTGATCCTAATAGTGTTCCAACACTTCAACTCTATCACGTTAGTCCCCGAGCGGTGATCCTATCAAACTTATCTACCCTTTCAAGTTATCACGTTACATTGGTCCCCGAGCAGTAATTAATCATCAACCAATCACATCAGTCTACAAGAAGCAATCGGTTATTCCATATCACGTCGTCCCCCAATATGGCTTATACACAAAGATATTCATCCCCAGGGGAGTATCTCCCAATGATTATCATTCCCCGGCAGTAGCGATATCCAGACTCGAAACTTGGTCAGATAGTGCATCGGAGGAACCTATATCTCTCTTATTTCCCAATTAGAGGTTTCAACAAACTCCAGATTCTCCACTTCAAGCGGTTCTTCGAGCCTCATCAGTTCTAACGCCCCTATCAGCTTTGCCACGTTACATCAGTCTCCGAGCAGTAATCAGGTATTCCACAGCAAGATCTGCACGCAAGATCCCCAGCCGAGTATCTCTTGACCACTGCTATTCTTCCAATAGCATTAACATCCAGACTCGAAACTTGGTCAGATAATGTATTAGAGGAATTAAAAACATCTCTTATTCTCTCCGAGTCAGAGTTTGCAACAACCCTATCCCCAAACGAACATCAGAAATGTCCAACAGGACATTCCCATCTTCTTCAAAATGGATATGTTTCGAAATACATCTAAATTCATACATCTATCTACATCATAGTAATATTTCCATACATTCGCATGCATCATAATCTGCATAAGATTAACCATATCTTGTCGAAAGTTTATCTCCTCAACAGGTAAAAGTTATTTTCCAAACGGAAGGTCAAAGATTAATACCCGAAACAAGACGGGAGAACTATCTGAACGACCATGAAAGTTATTTTCCAAACGGAAGGTCAAAGATTTAAACCCGAAACAAGACGGGAGAACTATCTGAACGACCATGAAAGTTATTTTCCAAACGAAAGGTCAAAGATTAATACCCGAAACTAACGGGTGAACTATCTGAATGACCACAAAAATTATTTCCAGACAACTGGTTAAAGATTAATGCCCGAAACAAGACGGGAAACCTATCTGAAGGACCATACAAATTGTCTTCCGGCAACAGATATTGGATTAACACCCGAAGCAAGACGGGAAAATTATCCACATCCTGCCAGATATCCACCTCAAGAATAGCCAAGATGAAGGTTTATTCTGACTATCTCTTATCATCAATCACCCCTGATGGCATCTTTAAGCCCATCTCCGCCCATCTCCGACTACTTGTCGACCTCTCTCCACTTTCAGAATGCTGCATATTTGGTTAAAATCAATACATACCAATAACCTCATTCAAAGGCAAACATGAAGTCTAACGTACGACTTACTCCCCAGCGTCAGGTGGCATCTTAAGCCTATCTTCGTTATCTCTTCTACTCAAAAGACTAATACAGAGTCTAGCGTACGACTCACTCTCCAGCAACAGCTTCTCCAAATGGAATCTACAAGCCCATTCCCGCGCATCATCAACTAACGGTCTTACTTCATACAGCAGCGAGTGCAAATTTTTAGGGGCACTCGAGTGTTCAATCATCTTCTACTTTTAGGTCACGAAAGGAAAGCATGCCAATCTAACCCTTCCAGTACAAGAAGATTGAACAGGGGCAACTATTATACCCCAAAATTTGCCCTCCCACTTCTCAAAGACATTTCACATATCCATACTCAAGGATTTCACAAGGGTTGACCAGATAAACCCTCTCCTAAGCAATCAACCCAAGCTAGGGTTTTGCCATTCTCAAGTCAAGATGGACATCCAACCCTACAAGTGGTCATCATTCCTCATCATATGCTTTAAAGAATCCCCATGTCAAATTTCAAGCTTTACAAGTCAAGTTTGCTCAGTCAATTGCTCAGATGGTTGAAAATCAGCTGTATTGGACAAAAAGTCAATTGTGGTCAACATACAGTCAAACTTCATAATTTTTGGCAGTTCAAAGAGAAGGTTCGAAGATAGCATTCAACCATAATTGAAGGAGCCAAAAAGGGCCAGCAAGGAGTAAGTTTATGCCAGTTTGATAGGTTTTCAACTTAGACACTGCAGACCTTAAACCTTCATATAAACTCACTAACAACAATTCACTCAAACATATTCTTCGGCCATGGTGAAGTTGATTAGCTAAAGTAATGAACCTACTGGCAACCTGTAGGGATTTGCTACAGAAAACATACTTCGATAGCCATAATGCTAAAAATGCTATATGCTCTACCTCAGACACCTCCTCTCCAGAAGTATGATAAAAATTTATGTAGTTTGAGAAGCTAGTATGTTTGACATCAAAGTTAATTATTTTTTCCTTGTCTTCATTGGGATCGAAAGTTTCCCCAATGGGGGAAAATCCAGTGATAGCAGCAACATCGAAGAATGTTGGAGTTATCATCCCACAAGGGGTATGAAAGGTGTTGTATGTGCTATACCAGAAATATAAATACGCCTGTCATAAAGATTGACTGTAACTAAACCCTAGTTTTGACATTTGGATTAAGTTAAGAATGCCTAAATTTTCCCAATCTTGGGATTTCTTGTTTTCAACCTTTGAGAGCCAGTTTTCATATGTGATGTGCGATCGACCTAATGTGTCTAACGGTATCTTAACTGCAAGTGCACAGCCTATTGCGGTAGTAATAAAAAGATGTCGAACCCACAGGGACTTCGTAATCACTCTAGTGCTATTAAAGTATGCTAATTTAGCTAAGGCGAATAATGTCACGTTTGGTTTTTGGGAGGTAAGGGAAAATAAAACTAATTGGTTTAAAGAACTAATAATAAAGCGGTCGGTATGTAATAGAGTGGACCTAAGCGGATTTAATCGAACCCAAGCGTATAAAGATGGTTAACTTAATTTTTCTGTAGAGATTATCAGTTTAAAAACCCTCAACTCACACTTTCGTGGTCTTATCTCGGATTATACTCCTAAAGCCCTATGCCTGCTCTCGCTAGCCCATAAGTGTTTAGAAAATATTCTTTGAAAACTTAATTAAATCTAATTGCTTTAAAGCGCCTCATGTATTTAAATCGAATGCCTAACTTTAGCTATCCGGTTAAAACCTCACACTTTCGTGGTCTCGATCCTAACCTATTCTACTTCTCTTACTTTCGTAACGAAAAGGTTTGTTTTTAATTACAAAAAGTTATAACCAGAATTTAAGTCGATAAAGGTTTTAGCTTAGGAATAATTAAGTGCCTACTGTCATTACTACTACACACCGACACAGGAAATTTAGCTAGCCATAGTTATTAAATCAAACATGCAGGAAACATAATTAAAGAATAATAAAGCATGAATTTTGAATAATTAATGGAAACTTATAATAAATGGTGTAAGTGTTTTTATGTTGGCATTAATTTTTGGTAAAACTAGGATATGTCAATGTCTTGACTGATGTCATGACATTCAGAGTTGAAGAAAAATTCTGCATAAGAAGGATGATTCAAGTACAGCTCAGACTGAAAGCTAAATACTGTGCTGGAATTCTGCAGAAAATTAACTGATGTCATAACCGATGTTATGACATTCTGTGTGACATTTGCTGTTTTGCAGAATCTTTTTCCTGAGAGTTTTCAGGAAGTTTGTTGAGCTGTTTTTATTATGTTTTATGTATTTGAATCACATGCTCACGTGGCTGTCTTGGATAGTCTTAGTTAACCCTAATTTGGTTTGTTAAAAAGACAAAGTCTTTAGGATTAATTAAGTGAACCCTAGCTATTATTATGGAAGCCCAAAACTGAAGTTTCAGGACTGCTTCTATAATAGGAAAAGAACCCTTACCCTGCTGCTGCGCCTCTGGACTGTATTGAAGATTTAGCAGGTTGTAATTTGTGTAATTCTAGTTACTCTTGTGAGCTAAGCAATTATCAATTGATAAGTGCCTTGGACTAGGATTTGGTTGTAAGGGTTGTTTATCACTCAAAGCTTTGAAGCACGAGTGTTGTGTCTCTTGATTAAAGCTTTGAAGCAAGATCAAGTATGTTTATTGAAGAGTGTCTTCACAATTCAATTAATCAATAGGTTGATATCACTGCTGTGATTGAGGGGGAGTGAGTAGGAACTCAGGTCTAAGTAGGACTTAGATTGAAGTTGCATTGGGTAGGTTTTAAGTGAAGGAGATAAACTGGTTGGTTTATTCCTGAATTAATTCTACTAATAGTGAATTTCCTCCCTGGCTTGGTAGCCCCCAGATGTAGGTGTAGTTACACACTGAACTGGGTAAACAATTTATTGTGTTCTTTACTGCTGTTTAAATTTACTGTGTGAATTATTAACAGAGTGTCAGATATTGTGTCACAACATTCTCTGTGACATCACGTATCTGCTGCCAGGAATTTCAAATGGTAAAATAGTGCTTAAAATTAAATGCAGTAAAACAAGAACCTGAAATACAATAATGTTCCTCACGTCATTCTTCCACAAGGCAAAAATTCGGAACTTCGGAATTGGAATAACGAAACAAAGTCTGTGGCTTAAATAATGCTTAACAAAAAATAACAATTTCCTAATGTTGGAAATTGTTATTGGGCAGTACAGAAACAAAGGAATTTAAATGCAGAAACAAATTATAAAACTGGAAAAACGAGGTTTGATTTTGGCAGAGCTTCCTCAAGGTAAAACTGAAAAATGCTCTGTGTCGTTCTCTTTGGAATCTCTGCTATTTATAGAGAAAAATAGCACTGGCAGTTGAAATAACTTTGTGGGCTTCATTTGAAATTCTGAGGAAAAATAGGAAAGTGGGTTGAGTCGTGGCTGAGAGAACTTAGGAGTCTGTGAAGATTCTTCCTTTGCTTGCCCACGTCTCCACGTTCTGCATAACTTGAAATTCAGCGTGTTACGGTCGTGGGAGTTGTGTGACGGGCTTAGTTTGAGAAACAACGCGTGACGGTCGTGGCAGGTGCACGACGAGCGTAACACGTCTTTGTAATGTCTTACAACCGTGGCACATGTGTGACGACCGTAATAGCAGCAAAATCTGCAGATTTTGGTAGATTGATTCTTTTCCTTCTGATCTTGCATGTTGATTTTGTTTATTTGATCTTCTCTGCTAATTTGACCTGAGATATGCAGTACCTGCAAAAAGACACAAAAACTCGGAATATTCGGGAGTTAAATGGATCAGTGCGATGTTAAAACGGGCTAATTTCATTGCAAATATATGATACGATTTCGTGTTATCAAATTCCCCCATACTTAAACCTTTGCTTGTCCTCAAGCAAATAAACAATTAGAAAAAGTCAGACAAGTGTTTATCAGACACATATGCCTAGTATACCTTTTTGTTTTCAAAATAATCACAAGAAATCAAATGTTAGTTCGGCCGATAATTAAGTAAAACATTAACGATACGCTAATGACATAAGAAACAAGCTAGTCGTGGACTTTCCGTTTTAAACAAACCGTTCAATTTTTCCGTTATAATTCAACCTAAAGTTTCTTGTTCCTATTTCACCCGGTTTCATTCTCGCGCAATCACATTAAGCCTATTGCCTTAGCAGGCACGTAGTGGAGTAGCCGGTTAGTGACTTTGATCCTTTTAAGCACGGGGTCTGTGGTACACGAATGTGGCAACCCTGCGCGTATTTTATCCGAATTGGAGGTTGTGGGGGATCGAGCCGTAGCACGCCCTACCAAGTTCAGAAACAGATACCTCTGAACCAACCAACAATGGATTTCCTTCATTATCTGTTCATTTCTCGTATGCGACAATTTTTTTCTTTCAAGCAGCGAGATAAGAAGGATAAATCATTTATAAGGAATCAAACACTTATATTCATCGGCTCTCCACGTGGTTTGTGTTTAGATGGTGCCGACTGCTAGTATAAACTACTAGGGGTTATTTTAGGACTAAAACTCAAGATATCGGTATAACAGTTATTGAAACGGATCGTGTAAGTAGGGAGTCAAAGGTGTCAAAACCGTATCATTCTTGTTGAATCGTTCTCGGCTTCCTAACTAGGATTTCGTTAAGGTAGGTAATAACGGCTATGCGAAAATAAAGAGAAATTTTTTTTGGTATGGGTGAATAAAGCGGGGAGAAAATGAAACGAAATATCATTAAGCATAGAAAATGGAAATTACTCGTTTTAATAGAAATGTGGTACCTCTCCCACACTATATCAGACATTGTCTCAATGTTGTGATATAATAACGGGGAAAAATCCAAATACATCAGAAAAAACAACAAAATGCAAAAGAAGGAAGAAGTAAAAACTACTAATGACCACGTCCTCGACTTCGGGTGCGGCGGGATCTTCTGGTGGGCGTGGCTTCGGAATCAGTGCTTTGCGGACCAAGGGAGGTAATATCCATCCGTAAGGCGTTCAGCTCAGACAGGGTCTCGTCCAGCTTCTCGTTCATGCTGCGCTGACCACTCAGAATTTGAGCGTTTTGTGCAAACAAGTTGTCATATCGCTCCTGATGTCTCCTTTCAACCGCATCATTCATTTGATTTTGCTTATGAATGGCTCGGAGAATGTCTTCAAAAGTGAGAGAAGGTGGAGCGGAGGAAGACTCTGGGATGTCAGGGATTGGTGCAGCTCGATCCAACTCTTCTTGCATCTCGTCTACGGGAGCAACAGGCGGTTTGTCATGAACAGGAGCATGGCCCTCGGGGGCTTCAGGGTCGAAAAGCCAATTGGCTCGGTTTTGCGGGTCAATGCGGTCCCTGCAAGGCAAAAGAATGTTAGGATAAACGATGTTTCGTATCACCGGGTGGAATTTACCATCGTCACGCTCGTGGATGAGGTGGGCAGACTTGCAGTGGTCCAAGGTGAGCAAAGCTGGTGCTTTGGAAGGTAAATGAGCGAGGGTGTCACCATGGTTCAAAGCCAGAGCAAGAGAAGTGACAATCCCTCCGAAATAGAAAGGTTTGCCGCCTCTAGTGCAGATGGAATGAATGTGGGCCAAGAGGAATGGAGCGGCATTGATCTTTTGGCCGGTGAATGCACAGTGCATGAAAAAGAGCTCCTTGGAGTTGAGCTTGTGGTTGTTGTCCCTTGCAAAGATAGTGTAGCAGAGGATGCGATGAAAGTAGCGGATTGTAGGATTATGGATGTGGGTGGCATTGAGGTGATCATAAGAGTTGGCACGGTTATTGGTCAGGTTGTGCCACAAGTTGAGAGATTCCTCGCCGAAGTTGTCTGGCACACGAAGGTGGGCATCTTCATCAGTACAGAAATCGAGTAGTTGTGTGAACGCAACTTGAGAAAACTCGTACTCAGTGCCGAAAATGCGAAACTTTGCCACACCAGAGAGTTGATTAGTTGGACCATTCGGAGTGATGTAACAGAAGGAACTCAGATACTCTAGAGTGAGATTTTCATAGATGGGCTGCGGTTGGCTGCACAAGGTCCATAGGTTGACGTTTTGGAGAAGATGTTGGACGCCTTCAAGCAATCCCAAATCCCTCAGGCAGTCAATGTCGACGTACCGAGTAGGATGGAGACCCCGACGTTGAAACTTCAGGAACTTGGTCCTTTGGGTTTCTCCTTGGTCACCTTCACGGAGGGTGATGCCTGGGATTTGTTGGTTATTGTTTGCCATTACATGCAAGAGCTTGAATGAGAATGGGGTGTGGGTTTGAATGAGAGAGATACGGAGAATGTGTGAGGAATATATAGTGGAGGAAAATTTAGGGAAGTTTGAAGGTGAGTGGGATTAGTGGGAAATTAAGTGGAGTGAGTGGAGATTAATGGTGGTAGTGGGACGGTTGTGGGAGAAGAAGAGTGAAATTTTGGAGAAGAAGAAGAAGTGTAGTCTGTAACTGAGAAAACCAGTTAAAACCCGTGTTACGGTCGTAAGGGTTGGGTGACGGGCGTAACACGCTGAATTGCGTGTTACGAGCGTAAGGGGTATGTTACGACCGTTACAGCTACAGAATGTCCAGAAATCAACAGAGAGACACTTGCTCAGAATGAAACAAATTGAAAAACAACAACATATCAGGTATACCAACAGTAGTACAGAATAAACGTGATATTAATCCATTACGCACACACACTCCAATAATCAAATCATCACACAATCCGAATAAAAGAAAACAAAATGCATCATAATATGGTTGTACTGAATGAAAACAAACAATGGAATTTATATTAAATGGAATACTTGTTCTTTTGACAGGAAGTAAAATTTGCAAAACGGAAAACGAAATTTAGAAATTTTGCAGAAAGGAAACTACCTAGAAACAAAAACAGAATGGAAAAATACTAAAACTAGTTACTACTACTTCATCCAATTTTTGCTTTCAAATCTTCTAAAGCCGCGGTTATGTTATAAAATTGCTCCACTATAATGTCGGTCAAGCCAATGATATCCAGACGCATACTCTTCAATTCATCCTTGATTCCATCAATGTCGGCCTTGTAAGCATCCAAAGTGGTTAAAATTGTGTTCAAGTTTGTAGTGTACTCTCCTTGGGTTATGTCAGGGGCTTCAGTTTCCTCAGCCATGTTGTTAAAATCATGGTAACCAGGAGGGGTTTCAGGATCCGTTTCATCAGACATGATGTTATCAACAACATAGTAAGACTGTGGTGTTTCTGGTGTTGAAGGATGGTCAGGAGGATTCAGTTCATAGAGCCAGTTATCTCGGTTGTGGACACTTACTTTAGCATGGTTGAGAAGGGTAAATAGAGTGACAACTTCATTCCTTATCAGGTATTCAAAAGGTGCAGGACCTAGATTTCCTATTATCCGACGGTCAAAACAAAAGTCAATATTCAAATCTCCTTCTTTGGTTTCTTCCTCTAAAGGTAGTTTCCATAAAATTTTGTGGAGGTTCCATAGAAAAGGTTAAATGGGGAAACAAATCAGAGGAGAAAGTAAGATAGAAAAAGACTTTTCAGAAATCCTGTGGCAAGTAAAATTGTTTTGAAATCAGCAGCAGTTTTATAAAAGTTTGAAAAAGAAAATAAAGTTGTAAAAGAAATGAAACTGAAATGAAAAAGAAAATAATAAACAGAAACAAAAACAAATAAGTGGGTTGCCTCCCATTAAGCGCTGTTTTTAACGTCATAAGCCTGACGAAGTGCCTAGTGAAAGATCATTCGGAAAGAATAGTGGGCAATTCTATAAGTTTGATACTATTCGCATAATCCCTATTCTCAATATGATGGTATTGTTTTAAACGTTGTCCGTTCACTATAAATGTGGCATTATTCCTATCCTTAATTTCTATTGCTCCACTAGGGAACACTTTTGTAACTTCGAAAGGACCAGACCATCTGGATTTTAGTTTTCCAGGGAAAAGCCTAAGTCTACAGTTGAATAGGAGGACGACATCTCCCACACTGAATTCTTTCCGGGATAAACGCTTATCATGCCATTTTTTTGGGTTCTTTCCTTGTATATTTTACCGTTCTCATAAGCGTCTAATCTCAATTCTTCCAGTTCATGTAAGTCGAGGATTCGTTTCTCTCCAACAGCAGTGTAATTTATATTGAGCATTTTGATTGCCCAATACGCCTTATGCTCTAATTCTACCGGGAGATGACAAGATTTTCCGTACACAAGCTTGAAGGGTGTAGTTCCTATAGGAGTCTTGTAGGCTGTCCTATAAGCCCATAAAGCTTCGTTAAGCTTAGATGACCAATCTTTCCTAGATATGGCGACAATTTTTTCTAAGATTTGTTTAATTTCTCTGTTCGAAACTTCGACCTGTCCACTAGTTTGTGGATGATACGGTGTTGCTACGCGGTGCTTGACTCCATACTTAGATAGTAATTTGTCGAATATCTTCGAAATGAAATAAGAGCCAGCGTCACTAATGACAAGTCTAGGTACACCAAATCGTGGGAAGATTGTACTTTTAAAAAGCTTAATAACTACTCGTGTGTCATTTGTAGGAGAGGCTATAGCCTCAATGCATTTTGAAACATAATCGACAGCTACGAGTATATACTTGTTTCCAAAAGAAGATGGGAAAGGTCCCATGAAGTCAATTCCCCAAACATCAAAGACTTCCACTTCTAATATTCCTTTTTGAGGCATTTCATCGCGTCTTGAGATATTACCGGTGCGTTGGCATCGATCACAGTTTTTAACAGCGATGCAGACATCCTTCCATAGATTAGGCCATAATAGACCTGCTTGTAGAATCTTGGCACAGGTTTTAGAAGTGCTAGCATGTCCGCCATAGGGAGATGAATGATGGTGAGAAATAACATCTTCTATCTCTTCTTCAGGTATACATCGGCGGAAAATTCCGTCCGGTCCTCTTTTAAATAAAAGTGGTTCGTCCCAATAATAATACTTGAGATCGTGGAAGAATTTCTTTTTCTGTTGGTAGGTTAAGTCCGGTGGAAGCGCGTCTGCAGCTAAATAGTTGACTATGTCAGCATACCATGGCAGTCCCATGGTCATATTGATCGCTTCCATGACTTCCTTAGCTTCTGGTTTGTTTAAGTCCAATTGAGCTAGATCGCTTATCATTTGTGCTATCAGATGTTCATACGGAAAATCGTCATTAATTGGCACTTGTTCGGGTTTTATACCTTCTAATCTTGATAAATGGTCTGCTACGATGTTTTCGGTTCCTTTCTTATCCTTAATCTCTAGATCGAGTTCTTGTAAGAGTAGGATCCATCTGAGGAGTCTAGGTTTTGCATCTTTCTTGGTTAGTAGATATCTGATAGCAGCGTGGTCTATATAAATGATGATTTTTGCTCCTACGAGGTAGGAACGGAATTTGTCAAGCGCAAAGACCACTGCTAACAGCTCTTTCTCAGTTGTGGCGTAGTTCATCTGAGCTGAGTCTAGCGTTCTACTGGCGTAGTAAATCACGTGAAGTTTCTTGTCCTTCCTTTCGCCAAGAACTGCGCCTACGGCGTAATCACTTGCCTCGCACATGATTTAGAAAGGTAACCTCCAATCGGGTGGTTGCATGATTGGTGCGGAGATAAGTGCTGATTTAAGATTTTCAAAAGCTTTGAACAATCGTCATCGAATATGAACTCAGCATCCTTCATTAATAGACCGGTAAGTGGTTTCGTAATTTTCAAAAAATCTGATAAATCGTCGGTAGAAACCGGCGTGTCCCAGAAAACTTCGTATTTCTCAAACGGTCTTAGGTGGTTGGAGTTCTTTAATTACCTCAATCTTAGCTTTATCTACTTCAATTCCTTTATTGAAAATAACATGTCCTAGCACGATTCCTTCTCTGACCATGAAATGGCATTTTTCCCAGTTAAGCACGAGGTTTACTTTCACACATCTTTCTAAAACATTTTCTAGATTAGATAAGCATCCTTCAAAACTTTGCCCGCTGATAACACATAAATGTATCGTATATTTAGTTGAATTTACTTAAGTTATTTTCCATTTTTATCTTAATTTAATTGCATTGAATTGCTATTACGCTAGTATTTGTTTATTTTGCAGATATTTAATTAAATGAAGAATTTTCGAGAAAAGAAGTAAAAATGGAGGAGACATGAAGAAAAAGGCTCAAAATATAAAAGAAAAGATAAAAGGCCCAAGTAAAGAAGCAAAGCTAGGCCCATCAACCAAAATTTCCATTATCATCCCATGATCTTTTCAACTTCCCACTTTTCCACTTCTTTCTCCACTTTCTCCATTATCATCACTACTTCTCTCAAGATAACTTCCACAATTTCTCACTATATAAACTAGTTAGCATTCATTTTAGAGACATCCAAGTTTGTGCGCGGAAGCGCTGTTCATAGTTATAGGCAAAAATCATATTTGTAAAAGTGGTAGTTTCTCACATCGGGGAACTAACAAACCATTAATTTTAAGCCTACAATCTATATACTCTTGGATCACAATCTTGCCATCATAATAGAAGTTTATTTCAAGTTCTTCATTTTCTCGCATTTACAGGTTCTTTATTGTATTGCTTATATTGTTATTGTTATTATTATTATTATTATTATTATTATTATTATTATTATTATTTATTGCTGTTAATTTAATTATCATGTTGCTCTTAATTTCAATCTTCATGTTTAGTTTGTTTATGCTAAATTCTATGTTTGGCTAAACCGAGTAGGTATCGGTATGTAATAGCAGTAAGAGTAGGAATTAAATTGATTCCAAACTAAAATCTTAATTAACTTAATTTCTGGTTTTGACTTTTTATAATTAAAAAATTAATCTTTTTGTTACGAAAGTAAGAAAAGTATAATAGGTTGGGATCGAGACCACGAAAGTGTGAGGTTTTAACCGGATAGCTAAAGTTAGGTATTCGATTTAAATACAACGAGAGCGCTTTAAAACGAATTAGATTTTATTAAGTTTCCAAAGAATATTTTCTAAACACGTATGGGCTAGCGAGAGCAGGCATAGGGCTTTAGGAGTATAATCCGAGATAAGACCACGAAAGTGTGAGTTGAGGGTTTTTAAACTGATAATCTCTACAGAAAAATTAAGTTAACCATCTTTATACGCTTGGGTTCGATTAAATCCGCTTAGGTCCACTCTATTACATACCGACCGCTTTATTATTAGTTCTTTAAACCAATTAGTTTTATTTTCCCTTACCTCCCAAAAACCAAACGTGACATTATTCGCCTTAGCTAAATTAGCATACTTTAATACCGCGATAGGCTGTGCACTTGCAGTTAAGATACCATTAGACACATTAGGTCGATCGCACATCAAGTTTTTGGCGTCGTTGCTGGGGACTTTGATCTAGTCACTAGTGCACTCATAAAGTAGCACTGTCTAGACTAAGGCAACTTTTTATTTTTCCCTCTGTTGTATGCCAAATACTCCCGAAGAGGTCCTTTGCATATACAAATAAACGATATCGAGCGTTATCTCATATTAAGAAGACGAATTCAAGAGTACTGCGAACTCAACAATCTTTCTCCGACTAAACTCCCTGATATTCCTGAGTTAGTTGACGATCTGAAGAAGATGGCTGATCCACCACCTCCACCTCGTCCTCTTAAGGATTACGTAGTTCCTTCTCAAGCGAAGCCTCACAACAGTATTGCTGCTCCTGCCATCGCTCGAAACAATTTCGAATTAAAACCTTCGCTTCTTTCCGCCGTTCAGCAGAACCAATTTTCTGGATCTCCAACTGACGACCCGAATTTACATCTGTCAGTGTTTGTGCAGTACGCAAACACTGTGAAAGCGAATGGAGTAAACCCCGAGGCGATACGATTGCGCCTATTTCCTTTTTCTTTAAGAAACAGAGCTCGCGCTTGGCTCCAATCTCTTCCTTCAAACTCAATCACCACTTGGGATGAGTTGAAGAAAGTTTTCTTAGCTAGATATTTTCCTCCAAGCAAAACTGCTATGCTTAGAGCCAACATCAATGGTTTCAGACAAAAAGACAATGAATCTTTATTCGAAGCATGGGAACGATACAAGGATATGCTAAGACTCTGTCCTCACCATGGTTTAGAAGAATGGTTGATTATTCACACGTTCTATAACGGTCTCTTGTACAACACAAGATTGACTATAGACGCTGCTGCTGGTGGCGCACTGATGGATAAACCATACGCCGATGCGAACCAACTTATTGAAAGCATGGCTCAGAACCATTACCAATGGGGAAGCGAGAGAGTTAATGTAGAGAAATCTAAAACGAAAGGTAACATGGTCGAAGTGAATAGCCTGGATCAAGTTAATGCTAAAGTGGAAGCTCTTACCCAAAAGCTAGAGAACCTTTCCATCACTCCGCAGCTACCGTAGCTGCAGTAGCCCAAACTTGCGATTTATATGGTATTCAATCACATCCTTGCTCCAGAAT
This sequence comes from Vicia sativa, assembly GCA_021764765.1. Classification (NCBI taxonomy): domain Eukaryota; kingdom Viridiplantae; phylum Streptophyta; class Magnoliopsida; order Fabales; family Fabaceae; genus Vicia; species Vicia sativa. The sequence goes on from CM038797.1 coordinate 146,633,835, forward strand.
GCCCACTTCTGACCGAAGTACCAGCCGAACAAGCAAACTACGTACAAGGAAATCCCTACAGTAATACTTACAACCCAGGTTGGAAAAATCATCTGAATTTCTCGTACAAAAGCAACAATGCGTTGTATGCTCCTGGACAAGCACCAACTGTACCACCTGGTTATCCAAAAGCTATCCCGAATCATCCAAATAACGGACCTAATACTTCCAACGTTCCTAGGAAATCTAACCTCGAAATTATGATAGAACATTTCATTGCTTCTCAATCCCAAACCAATAAGGATGTTCTAAATCAGAATTTACACACCAATGAGAAAATTAAGCAATTATCTAGCAAGGTCGATGCTTTAGCCACCCATAACAAGATGCTTGAAACTCAGATTTCACAGGTAGCTCAACAACAAGCACCTACTGCTGCTCCTGCTGGAGTATTTCCTGGTCAACCACAACCTAACCCGAAAGGACACGCTAATGCCGTGATATTAAGGAGTGGAAAAGAACTTGACGGACCTGTTGATCCGAGACTAGAAAACCCAGCAATGTACCAAAAGCAAGACAAGCCAAGTGAAAGCGAGAGCGAACCAAAAGAAAAGGAAAACGAGAACCAAGACGCCGTGGAAAAAGAGAAACCCTATGTGCCTCCACCGCCTTATAAACCACAAATTCTGTATCCTCAGAGATTAACAAATTCCAAAACGATGGGCCAATTCAAGAAATTCCGTGGAACTTCTGAAATAACTGAATATCACAATACCATTTACAGAAGCCATTACCCAGATGCCCTCGTACGCTAAATTTCTTAAGGAAATCCTATCTAATAAGAAAAAGTTAGAAGATAACGGAATAGTTACACTCACTGCTGAGTGTAGTGCTATCATTCAAAATAACATGCCTCCTAAGTTAAAAGACCTAGGTAATTTCTCTATACCCTGTAACATTGGAAAATTCGTCATAGACAAAGCTCTATGCGACTTAAGAGCAAGTATCAGTGTCATGCCCTTATCTATTTGCAAAAAGCTGGAGATGGGAGAACTTAGACCCACGAAAATGTCTGCTCAATTAGTGACCGATCGCTATACCAGAGGCATATTGGAAAATGTTCAGCTTAGAATAGGTCAATTCTACATCCCGACCGATTTCATAATCATGGACATTACCAAGATTCGCCATCCCTATCATATTAGGAAGACCATTCCTAGCTACAGATGGAGCTATAATTGACGTAAAGAAGGGCAGACTAACATTCGAAGTCGGAGAAGAAAAAGTGGAATTCATCCTTACTCAATTTTTACAAGCACCCGCCATGAATGACACATGTTATTTACTCGACATTATAGACGAGTGCGTAAGAGAGATGGAAGCCGAACAAACCACATACTCCGAAATAATGAAAATTTAAACCCCTCTGATATTCGAAGACGACAATTGGCGAGAACCATATAAAGATGATAGTCTAAGCGAAAGTCTAGCATTCACACCTAATCATATGCCATGTCTAAAGAAACCGAAGTTAGAATTAAAAGTTCTACCTAACAACTTACGATACGAATTCCTAGATACTGAACAAACTCGACCTGTTATAGTGAATTCTAGTTTAGGAACGCTCAAAACTCAGAAACTTTTAGACGTTCTAAGGAAGTACCCTACTGCATTAGGTTATAACATATCCGACTTAAAAGGAATATGTCCTTCAATTTGTATGCACCGTATTCTGCTAGAAGAGGATTGCAAAACCTCTAGAGAACCTCAAAGAAGAATCAATCCGATCCTCAGCACTGTAGTCAAAGATGAAATCAAAAAGCTAATGGAAGCTGGAATTATATACCCAATCTCCGACAGTAAATGGGTTAGCCCAGTACATGTCGTACCTAAGAAAGGAGGTGTCACTGTCGTGAAAAACGCACAACAAGGCGAATCAATAACACAAAGAGTAGTTAGTGGACATAGAGTGTGCATTGATTATAGAAAACTGAACAAAGCTACTCGGGAAGACCATTTTCCTTTACCCTTCATTGATCAAATGTTAGAACGATTAGCCAAACACTCCTATTTCTGCTATTTAGACGGTTATTCCAGATTTTTCCAAATTCCAATTCACCCTGATGATCAAGAGAAGACTACATTCACGTGTCCTTATGGAACGTTCGCGTATAGACGAATGCCTTTCGTATTGTGTAATGCCTCAGCAACCTTTCAACGATGTATGATGTCGATCTTTGCAGATTTCATTGATAACATCATGGAAGTGTTTATGGACGACTTCTCTGTGTGCGGACAAAGCTTTGAAGGATGTTTACCTAATCTAGAGAATGTTTTAGAAAGATGTGTGAAAGTAAACCTTGTGCTCAACTGGGAAAAATGTCATTTCATGGTTAGAGAAGGAATCGTACTTGGACATGTTATCTCCAATAAAGGAATTGAAGTTGATAAAGCTAAGTTAGAAGTAATTAAAGAACTCCAACCACCTAAGACCGTTCGAGAAATACGAAGTTTTCTAGGACACGCCGGTTTTTATCGACGATTTATTAAAGATTTCTCGAAAATTACCAAACCACTTACCGGTCTATTAATGAAGGATGCTGAGTTCATATTCGATGACGATTGTTCAAAGCTTTTGAAAATCTTAAATCAGCACTTATCTCCGCACCAATCATGCAACCACCCGATTGGAGGTTACCTTTCTAAATCATGTGCGAGGCAAGTGATTACGCCGTAGGCGCAGTTCTTGGCGAAAGGAAGGACAAGAAACTTCACGTGATTTACTACGCCAGTAGAACGCTAGACTCAGCTCAGATGAACTACGCCACAACTGAGAAAGAGCTGTTAGCAGTGGTCTTTGCGCTTGACAAATTCCGTTCCTACCTCGTAGGAGCAAAAATCATCATTTATACGGACCACGCTGCTATAAGATATCTACTTACCAAGAAAGATGCAAAACCCAGACTCCTCCGATGGATCTTACTTTTACAAGAATTCGACTTGGAAATTAAAGATAAGAAAGGAACCGAAAACGTCGTAGCAGATCATTTATCCAGATTAGAAGGTGTAAAACCCGACCAAGTGCCAATTAACGATGATTTTTCGTATGAACATCTAATAGCACATATGATAAGCGACCTAGCTCAATTGGATTTAAACAAACCAGAAGCTAAGGAAGTCATGGAAGCCATCAATATGACCGTAGGACTGCCATGGTATGCTGACATAGTTAACTATTTAGCTGCTGGTGCGCTTCCACCAGATTTAACTTACCAACAGAAAAAGAAATTCTTCCATGATCTCAAATGTTACTATTGGGATGAACCACTTCTATTCAAACGAGGACCTGATGGAATTTTCCGCCGTTGTATACCCGACGAAGAAATAGAAGCTGTCATTTCCCATTGTCATTTATCTCCCCTATGGCGGACAAGTCGAAGCTGTTATTTCGAAGATATTTGACAAATTACTATCTAAATATGGAGTCAAGCACCGCGTAGCAACACCTTATCATCCGCAAACTAGCGGACAAGTCGAAGTTTCGAACAGAGAGATTAAACAAATCTTAGAGAAAACTGTCGCTATATCTAGAAAAGATTGGTCATCCAAGCTTAACGAAGCTTTATGGGCTTATAGGACAACTTACAAGACTCCTATCGGAACTACACCTTTCAAGCTTGTCTACGGAAAATCCTGTCATCTCCCGGTAGAATTAGAGCACAAAACTTATTGGGCGATAAAAACGTTAAATATTAACTACATTGCTGCTGGCGAGAAACGAATCCTCGATTTACATGAACTGGAAGAATTAAGATTAGACGCTTAAGAAAACGCTAAAATATACAAAGAACGAACTAAAAAATGGCACGATAAGCGTTTATCCCGGAAAGAATTCAGTGTGGGAGACGTCGTACTCTTATTTAATTCTAGACTTAGACTTTTTTCTGGAAAACTTAAATCTAGATGGTATGGTCCTTTCGAAATTACAAAAGTATTTCCTAGCAGAGCGGTAGAAATTAAGGATAGAAATAGTGCCCCGTTTATTGTAAACGGACAGCGGTTAAAACAGTATCACCATATCGAGAATAAGGATTATACGAATAGTCTAAAACTTGTAGAACTGCCAGCTATTTCTCCCGACTGATTTTTCACTAGGTACTTCGTCAGGCTTATGACGTTAAAAACAGCGCTTCATGGGAGGCAACCCATCTATTTGTTTTTGCTTGCTATTATGTTTGTATTTTCCATTTTATTTCTTTTACAATTTGTTATTTTCCTTTTTAAACTTTTGTAAAACTGCTGTTGATTTCAAAACAACTTTACTTGCCACAGGATTTTTGAAAAAGTCTTTTTCTCTCTTACTTTATCCTCTACTTTGTTTCCCCGTTTTACTTTTGCTATGGATCCTCCACAGAACTTTATGGAAGCCACCTTTAGAGGTAGAAACCAAAGAAGAAGATTTGAGGCTTTGTCTCAACGAGACATCAGTTTGACCCTGTATCATGATGAACCCACTATGGACGCTTTAGGCATAACTGATAGTTTTATTACATGTTTAACCAATTGGGATGGGAGAGAGCACACCTTAAGTCTAGGTTTATCACCTACCGAGAGCTTACCCTTGAGTTCCTGAGTTCTTTAGTCTATATACCTGAACACGGTGTTAGAGCCAGAAAAGGAATCATAGCCTTCCGACTTTTTGGTATTGAGTTCACCTATAACCATAGGGACTTAGCTGATCTATTAGGATTCCCTAGAGGACCCTTTGCTTTTACTACCACTGAGGCGGATTTACTAGATTTTGAGCTAGATTACTTCTGGGGTACCTTAACCGGAAACTATCATCCTGACCCAGAGAGTATGGATAACAATGAGATACATAACCCCGCTATCCGCTATTTCCATAGGATTCTAGCCCACACTTTATTTGGAAAAGAACAAAATCAAACTGCTGTATCCAAGGATGAGTTATCTTTGCTTTATTGTATGAACCAAGGACGCCCTGTTAATGTTGTTCCATTCCTGATGAAAACCTTTACCCGCATTAGTGAGGACCCTAACGTTCCTGTCAGTGTGGGATGATTAGTTACAATGATTGCTAATGTTCTTGGACTTCGTTACCAATTAAATAATTGTGCACCGTTCGGATCCATTAGGCCTATGAACGTTGATTTCTGTTTCAACAACCGGATAATAGGAAACCTAGGCCCTGCACCTTATGAATACCTGATAAGAAACGAAGTTGTTACTCTCTTTACCCTTCCAAACCATGCCCAAGTAAGTGTCCACAACCGAGATAATTGGTTATATGAATTGAACCCTCCTGACCACCCTTCAACACCAGAAACACCACAATCCTATTTTGTTGCTGATAATTTCATGTCTGAAAACGAAACGGATCCTGAAACTCCTCCTGGTTACCATGATTTTACCAATATGGCTGAAGCACCAGAAGCTCCTGACATAACCCAAGGAGAATACACTACACACTTGAATACCATTCTGACCACTTTGGATTCTTATAAAACTGACATTGATGGAATAAAAGATGAATTGAAGAATATGCGTTTGGATCTAGTTGGTTTAACTGACATTACAGTGGAACAATTCTATAACATCACCAAGGCTTTAGAAGAATTAAAATCAAAGATTGGATGAAGCAGTTTTCAGATTTTAGTTTTTTAGTTTTTAGCATTTTTCCATTTTGTTTTGTTTCTAGGTAGTTTCACTGTTTATGAGAATATTACATTTCATTTTTTAGCTTTGCAAATGTTTACTTTTTGTCAAAAAGAACAAGTATTACATTTTGAATTAATGCCATTGTTTTTTTTTCCGTTTCAATTTACATTCATTATTCTGTTTACAATGGTTTTATGGTTTTCTTATTATTGCGAATTATATATTGGAGTATGTGATGAATGGATTAATATCATGTTTATGATGGACTGTTGTTGGTATGCTTGATATGTTGTGTTTTCTATAAATTTTTCACTCTGTGCAATTGTGCCTCTGTTCTGCAAAAATTACAAATTTTGTTGCTGCCATGATCGTTACTCTACCCCCACGACCGTCACACGCCCTTCAGCGTGTTACGCTCGTCAGCCATGTGTTACGACCATAACACGGGTTACATCAGTAACCCCTGTTAGCAGAAACGTTCCTTTTCCTCTTCTTCAACCTTTCTTTCTTCTTCTTCCTTAACCTCCAAACCGTCCCACTTCCTCCATTCATTCCCCATTAACTCCACGTAACTCACCACTAATTCCTTCAATTTTCAAACTTCCCATTATCTCCTTTCACTATATATATTTCCATTCACCCGTATCATTCTCTCATTCACTCATTCAAACCCACACCCCATTCTCACTCAAACACTCTTGCATGCAAATGGCGAATCAGAACCAACAAATTCCAGGCATCAACTTACGTGATGGTGACCAAGGTGAAACCCAAAGAATCAAGTTCTTGAAGTTCCAACATCGAGGACTCCATCCTACTAGGTACGTCGACACTGACTGCCTAAGAGACCTTGGTTTTCTTGAAGGTGTCCAACGCCTCTCGAATGTCAACTTATGGACTCTCCGTAGCCAGCCCCACACGAGAACCTCACCCTTGAGTTCCTCTTTTTGCTACATAACTCCAAATGGTCCAACAAACCAACTGTGTGGCGAGGTTCGCATTTTCATCGAGTACGAGTTCTCTCAGAACGCGTTCGGACGATTGCTTGACTTCTGCACCGATGAAGGTTCCCACCTCCGTGTACCTGACAACTTTGGCGAAGAATCCTTCAACCTGTGGCATAGCCTAACCAACAATCGTGCCAACTCCTACGATCACCTCAATGCCACACAAATCCACAATCCTGCCATTCGCTACTTCCATCGAATCCTGTGCAACACCATTTTCGCAAGAGATAGCAACCATAAGCTCAACTCCAAGGAGCTATTCTTCATGCACTGCGCATTCTCTGGTCAGAAAATCAACGCCGCACCCTTCCTCCTGGCCCATATTCATTCCATTTGCACCAGAGGCGGCAAACCTTTCTACTTCGGAGGGCTTGTCACTTCTCTTGCTTTGGCATTGAATCATGGTGACACCCTTGCTCATCTACCATCCCGAGCACCGGTTTTGCTCACCTTGGACCATTGCAAATCTGCCCACCTTATCTACGAGTAGGATGACGGAAAGTTCCATCCAGTGATACAGAACATTGTTTATTCTAACATTGTTCTTCCTTGCAGGGACCGAATTGATCCACAAAACCGAGCCAACTGGCTGTTTGACCTTGAAGCCCCTGAAGGCCATGCTGCTGGGCATGATGAGCCACCTGTCGTTCCCGCTGATGAGATGCAGGAAGAATTGGATCGAGCTATTCCTACACCTTATATCCCCGAGTCTTCCTCCGCTCCACCACCTCCCACTTTCGAAGAAATTCTCCAAGCCATTCATCATCAGAATCTTATGAATGCCAAGTCCGAGAGGTTGCATCAGGAGCGTTTCGACACCTTATTCGCGCAAAATGCCCAAATCCTGAGTGGTCAACGCTCAATGAGTGAAAGGCTGGATGAAGCTCTGTGCAATCTAAATGCTTTGAGGATGGATGTCACATCTCTTGGACCCCGAGCACGACTGGTTACTCCTCCGTAAGATCACGAACCAGAAGTCGCCGTGGTCATCAGTAGTTTTTCTTTTCTTTTTCCTTGTTGTTTTCTTTGTTTTCCTGATGTATTTTTAATTTTTCCCCGCCGATATATCATAACATTGAGACAATGTTTGATATAGTGTGGGAGGAGTACTGCATTTTCAATTCGTAATCTAGTAATTTCAATTTCTATTTTAGTAATCTTTCGTTATTTCATTTTCTCCCTGCTTTATTCAATATACCAAAATTTTTCGCCTTTATTTTCGATAATCTTTAGTTACCTGCTTTAAACGAAATCATAGTTAGAAGGCCGAGAGCGATTCAACGAGAACAATACGATTATGACACCTTTGACTCCCCACTTACGCGATCCATCTAAATATCTGTTAAACCGATACTTTGAGTTTTAAGTCCCTAAAATAATCCCTAGTAGTTTATATTAGCAGTCGGCACCAGTCTTAACACAAACCACGTGGAAAGTCGATGAAAATAAGTGGATGATCTCGTAAGTTGATTTAGAAGAATGTTACATGCTTTAAGGAAATAGGTAATGCACCAATTAAATTGGGCGATCCTCACCCGATCGTTTAATCCAATGGATGCAAAAGCCTTACTAAGTAACATGAGAATCCATTGTTTAGGTGGTTTAGAAGCATCTGGTACTAAACTTGGTAGGCGACTACGGTTTGATCCCCGCATCTTGCAATTGATAAAAAGGTTGCCACATAATTGTGCTAGAAACCATTGTGTTTTGATCGTAACCACTAACCGCTATTCTACTACGTATGTAAGGATAATGGGCTTAATGTGATTGCGCAAGAATGAAACCGGGTGAAATAGGTACAAGTAACTTTGAGTTGAATTATAACGGAATAATTGAACGTTTTGTTTAAAATGGATAGTCATCGAGTTAAGATACCGTTAGACACATTAGGTCGATCGCACATCAAGTTTTTAATTTGATAACACGAAATCGCATCATATATTTACTATGAAATTAACCCGTTTTATATCATATTGACCCGATTAATTCCCGAATATTCCGAGTTTGTTATGACTTTTTGCAGGTACCACATATCTCAGCTCAAACTAGAAGAAAACATGAAACATGCAAGCTAGCAACAAAGAACAGAAGACAAAAGACAAAACTGTCAAGAAATGCATTTGTTGTAGACGGCGCCGCCACCGCCACGACCGTAAGATTCAAGCGCTGACACCCGTCACGCCTTGGCCACGACCTGTAACACGCTGAATTATGAAATATGCTCGTAACGCACCTGCCACGACCGTAACAAGCCTTATATCAGTTGTAAAACAAGTGCAGAACGTGGAAAAGCTCAAGCAGAGGAGTCAAAGACTCCTGAATTCTCTCAACCACCCATTCAGCCACGATCAATCCCACGTTCCTATATTTTTGGAATTTTGAAGTGAAGCCCACGAAGCTTAATTCCCAACTGCTAGTTTACCATTCCTCTATAAATAGCTCAGCCTTCAAAGTGAAAAGTACAGAGCATTTGAGAAATTAATTGTGCGGAAGCTCTGCCGGATTGAAAACCCATTGTTTACTAGTTTCTATTTTTCCAGCATTTCGTAATTCCTTCGTTTATTTTCACTGCCCAAATAACAATTTCCAACATTAGGAAATTGTTATTCTAGTTTAGGATTTATTTCAAGCTTCAGATTTCTTTTTATATTCCAATTTCCGAAGTTCGAATTTCCGATCTGTGGAAGAAGGGCACAGGTTACTGCTTATTTCAGGTTTTTAACATTACGATTGTATTACAGTTTACTTTAATTGTTTAATTTGAATTTCATTAATTATTTATAATGTTTGTCTTATATTCCATTTATTTTGTTTACTGTGAATTTATTCCAATTGCCATGGCTAGCTAAACCTTTAGTGTCGGTATGGGATAGTTAAAGACAGTAGGTATCTGATCAAACTTAAGCTAAAACCTTAATTAACTTAGGCTCTGGTTATAACTTTTTATGCTTAAAAATAAAAACTTTTTGTTACAAAAGTAAGAGAAGTAAATAGGTTAGGATCGAGACCACGAAAGTGTGAGATTTTCACCGGATAGCTAAAGTTAGGCATTCGATTTAAATACAGTGAAAGCGATTTAAAACGAATTAGAATTAATTAAGTTTTCAAAAAGTATTTTCTAAACACTTATGGGCTAGCGAAAGCAGGGATAGGGCTTTAGACATATAATCCGAGATAAGACCACGAAAGTGTGAGTTGAGGGTTTTTAGACTGATTATTTCTACAGAACAATTAAGTTAACCATCCTTATACGCTTAGGTTCGATTAGACCCCTTAGGCCACTCTATTACATACCGACCGTTTCATTCATTATTTAATTTAAAATCAATTTGTTTACCTTCCTTAACCTTCCTAAAACCAAACGTGACATTATTCGCCTTAGCTAAACTAGCATTACTTTCCCGCACTAGAGTGATTACAAAGTCCCTGTGGATTCGACAATCTTTTATTACTACCGCGATAGGCTGTGCACTTGCAGTTAAGATACCGTTAGACACATTAGGTCGATCGCACATCAAGTTTTTAATTTGATAACACGAAATCGCATCATATATTTACTATGAAATTAACCCGTTTTATATCATATTGACCCGATTAATTCCCGAATATTTCGAGTTTGTTATGACTTTTTGCAGGTAGCACATAATATCTCAGCTCAAACTAGAAGAAAACATGAAACATGCAAGATAGCAACAAAGAACAGAAGAGAAAAGACAAAACTGTCAAGAAATGATGAATTTGCTGCTGTGACGGTCGTCAGCCAGCTGCCACGACCGTAAGATGTTTCTGAAGCGCGTGACGCCCGTCACGCCTTGGCCACTACCGTAACACGCTGAATTATGAAATATGCTCGTAACGCACCTGCCACGACCGTAACAAGCCTTATATCAGTTGTAAAACAAGTGCAGAACGTGGAAAAGCTCAAGCAGAGGAGTCAAAGACTCCTGAATTCTCTCAACCACCCATTCACCCACGATCAATCCCACGTTCCTATATTTTTGGAATTTTGAAGTGAAGCCCACGAAGCTTAATTCCCAACTGCCAGTTTACCATTCCTCTATAAATAGCTCAGCCTTCAAAGTGAAAAGTACAGAGCATTTGAGAAATTAATTGTGCGGAAGCTCTGCCGGATTGAAAACCCATTGTTTACTAGTTTCTATTTTTCCAGCATTTCGTAATTCCTTCGTTTATTTTCACTGCCCAAATAACAATTTCCAACATTAGGAAATTGTTATTCTAGTTTAGGATTTATTTCAAGCTTCAGATTTCTTTTTATATTCCAATTTCCGAAGTCCGAATTTCCGATCTGTGGAAGAAGGGCATAGGTTACTGCTTATTTCAGGTTTTTAACATTACTATTGTATTACAGTTTATTTTAATTGTTTAATTTGAATTTCATTAATTATTTATAATGTTTGTCTTATATTCCATTTATTTTGTTTACTGTGAATTTATTCCAATTGCCATGGCTAGCTAAACCTTTAGTGTCGGTATGGGATAGTTAAAGATGAGGTATCCGATCAAACTTAAGCTAAAACCTTAATTAACTTAGGCTCTGGTTATAACTTTTTATGCTTAAAAATAAAACCTTTTTGTTACGAAAGTAAGAGAAGTAAATAGGTTAGGATCGAGACCATGAAAGTGTGAGATTTTCACCGGATAGCTAAAGTTAGGCATTCGATTTAAATACAGTGAAAGCGCTTTAAAACGAATTAGAATTAATTAAGTTTTCAAAAAGTATTTTCTAAACACTTATGGGCTAGCGAAAGCAGGCATAGGGCTTTAGACATATAATCCGAGATAAGACCACGAAAGTGTGAGTTGAGGGTTTTTAGACTGATTATTTCTACAGAACAATTAAGTTAACCATCCTTATACGCTTAGGTTCGATTAGACCCCTTAGGTCCACTCTATTACATACCGACTGTTTCATTCATTATTTAATTTAAAATCAATTTGTTTACCTTCCTTAACCTTCCTAAAACCAAACGTGACATTATTCGCCTTAGCTAAACTAGCATTACTTTCCCGCACTAGAGTGATTACAAAGTCCCCGTGTATTCGACACTCTTTTATTATTACCGCGATAGGCTGTGCACTTGCAGTTAAGATACCGTTAGACACATTAGGTCGATCACACATCAAGTTTTTAATTTGATAACACGAAATCGCATCATATATTTACTATGAAATTAACCTGTTTTATATCATATTGACCCGATTAATTCCCGAATATTTCGAGTTTGTTATGACTTTTTGCAGGTACCACATAATATCTCAGCTCAAACTAGAAGAAAACATGAAACATGCAAGCTAGCAACAAAGAACAGAAGAGAAAAGACAAAACTGTCAAGAAATGCAGACTTGTCATGTGATTCGCCGCCACCACCGCCACGACCGTAATACGAATTATGAAATATGCTCGTAACGCACCGCCACGACCGTAATAAGCCTTATATCAGTTGTAAAACAAGTGCAGAACGTGGAAAAGCTCAAGCAGAGGAGTCAAAGACTCCTGAATTCTCTCAACCACCCATTCAGCCACGATCAATCCCACGTTCCTATATTTTTGGAATTTTGAAGTGAAGCCCACGAAGCTTAATTCCCAACTGCTAGTTTACCATTCCTCTATAAATAGCTCAGCCTTCAAAGTGAAAAGTACAGAGCATTTGAGAAATTAATTGTGCGGAAGCTCTGCCGGATTGAAAACCCATTGTTTACTAGTTTCTATTTTTCCAGCATTTTGTAATTCCTTTGTTTATTTTCACTGCCCAAATAACAATTTCCAACATTAGGAAATTGTTATTCTAGTTTAGGATTTATTTCAAGCTTCAGATTTCTTTTTATATTCCAATTTCCGAAGTTCGAATTTCCGATCTGTGGAAGAAGGGCACAGGTTACTGCTTATTTCAGGTTTTTAACATTACGATTGTATTACAGTTTACTTTAATTGTTTAATTTGAATTTCATTAATTATTTATAATGTTTGTCTTATATTCCATTTATTTTGTTTACTGTGAATTTATTCCAATTGCCATGGCTAGCTAAACCTTTAGTGTCGGTATGGGATAGTTAAAGACAGTAGGTATCTGATCAAACTTAAGCTAAAACCTTAATTAACTTAGGCTCTGGTTATAACTTTTTATGCTTAAAAATAAAAACTTTTTGTTACAAAAGTAAGAGAAGTAAATAGGTTAGGATCGAGACCACGAAAGTGTGAGATTTTCACCGGATAGCTAAAGTTAGGCATTCGATTTAAATACAGTGAAAGCGATTTAAAACGAATTAGAATTAATTAAGTTTTCAAAAAGTATTTTCTAAACACTTATGGGCTAGCGAAAGCAAGCATAGGGCTTTAGACGTATAATCCGAGATAAGACCACGAAAGTGTGAGTTGAGCGTTTTTAGACTGATTATTTCTACAGAACAATTAAGTTAACCATCCTTATACGCTTAGGTTCGATTAGATCCCTTAGGTCCACTCTATTACATACCAACCGTTTCATTCATTATTTAATTTAAAATCAATTAGTTTACATTCCTTAACCTTCCTAAAACCAAACGTGACATTATTCGCCTTACCTAAACTAGCATTACTTTCCCGCACTAGAGTGATTACAAAGTCCCTGTGGATTCGACAATCTTTTATTACTAGCGCGATAGGCTGTGCACTTGCAGTTAAGATACCGTTAAACACATTAGGTCGATCGCACATCAAGTTTTTAATTTGATAACACGAAATCGCATCATATATTTACTATGAAATTAATCCGTTTTATATCATATTGACCAGTTTAATTCCCGAATATTCCGAGTTAGTTATGACTTTTTACAGGTACCACATATCTCAGCTCAAACTAGAAGAAAACATGAAACATGCAAGCTAGCAACAAAGAACAGAAGAGAAAAGACAAAACTGTCAAGAAATGCGAATTTGTTGCAGATACCGTCACCACCGCCACGACCGTAAGATGTTTCTGAAGCGCGTGACGCCCGTCACGCCTTGGCCACGACCGTAACACGCTGAATTATGAAATATGCTCGTAACGCACATGCCACGTCCGTAACAAGCCTTATATTAGTTGTAAAACAAGTGCAGAACGTGGAAAAGCTCAAGAAGAGGAGTCAAAGACTCCTGAATTCTCTCAACCACCCATTCAGCCACGATCAATCCCACGTTCCTATATTTTTGGAATTTTGAAGTGAAGCCCACTGCTTAATTCCCAATCGCCAGCTTACCATTCCTCTATAAATAGCTCAGCCTTCAAAGTGAAAAGTACAGAGCATTTGAGAAATTAATTGTGCGGAAGCTCTGCCGGATTGAAAACCCATTGTTTACTAGTTTCTATTTTTCCAGCATTTCGTAATTCCTTTGTTTATTTGCACTGCCCAAATAACAATTTCCAACATTAGGAAACTGTTATTCTAGTTTAGGATTTATTTCAAGCTTCAGATTTCTTTTTATATTCCAATTTCCGAAGTCCGAATTTCTGATCTGTGGAAGAAGGGCATAGGTTACTGCTTATTTCAGGTTTTTAACATTACGATTGTATTACAGTTTATTTTAATTGTTTAATTTGAATTTCATTAATTATTTATAATGTTTGTCTTATATTCCATTTATTTTGTTTACTGTGAATTTATTCCAATTGCCATGGCTAGCTAAACCTTTAGTGTCGGTATGGGATAGTTAAAGATAGTAGGTATCTGAACAAACTTAAGCTAAAACTTAATTAACTTAGGCTCTGGTTATAACTTTTTATACTTAAAAATAAAACCTTTTTGTTACGAAAGTAAGAGAAGTAAATAGGTTAGGATCGAGACCACGAAAGTGTGAGATTTTGACCGGATAGCTAAAGTTAGGCATTCGATTTAAATACAGTGAAAGCGCTTTAAAACGAATTAGAATTAATTAAGTTTTCAAAAAGTATTTTCTAAACACTTATGGGCTAGCGAAAGCTGGCATAGGGCTTTAGACGTATAATCCAAGATAAGACCACGAAAGTGTGAGTTGAGGGTTTTTAGACTGATTATTTCTACAGAACAATTAAGTTAACCATCCTTATACGCTTAGGTTCGATTAGATCCCTTAGGTCCACTCTATTACATACCGACCGGTTCATTCATTATTTAATTTAAAATCAATTAGTTTACCTTCCTTAACCTTCCTAAAACCAAACGTGACATTATTCGCCTTAGCTAAACTAGCATTACTTTCCCGCACTAGAGTGATTACAAAGTCCTTGTGGATTCGACAATCTTTTATTACTACCGCGATAGGCTGTGCACTTGCAGTTAAGATACCGTTAGACACATTAGATCGATCGCACATCAAGTTTTTGGCGCCGTTGCCGGGGACTATTTAAATCGATATTGTAACTCCAGTGTTGCACCGTATAGACTAAGGCACTTTTACTTTGTTTACTATGTATCACCCAAATTTTCTCTACACCCATTATCAATATTTTGAGGAATCACAAGAATCCCATAAATCCGACATCGAAATACTCATGGAAGATTTAATGCTTCACAAACTCACTCTTACCCAAATTACCTCCACAACTACCAATGCCAACATTTTGAGGAGTCGCAAGAATACCAAAGATCCGATCTCGAAACGTTATTGGATGATTACAATGCGACACTAACTTATCCTCAACCGAATCTCCACTATAATCACCATGCCCACTATTTTGAGGAGTCGCACGAACCCCAAAATTCCACCCTCAACGCATTAATGGAAGAAATGATTGTGACACAACATCGCGCTAGGCTAGAAACTATGAAGATGAAGCGCTTTGTGGAAACACAAAATGCAATGCAGATTCACTTCGAGGAACCACACGAATCCTATAATTCCAACCTCGAAACATCAATAGAGGATTTCAAAGCGACGATAACTCACTCTAGGCTAGAATCTATGATAGAGCACTATATAGAGACACAAACTGTCCAAAATGAGGAGGTAAGAAAATAGAGTCTTCAAAATAATGAAACCCTCAGGAAATTAACCATTACGGTTGAGTCCCTCGTGACTCACAACATGGCCTTAGAGACTCAAATCTCCCAACTTGAACAAAACCTTCTAGGACCCTTCCCCGAAGAGGATGTGGATGTTGAAACAACCATTAGCAAAAAACAATTTGAAATTCTAGAGAGTGATAATGAGGTTGAGGAGAGTGATATTGTGGCCGAGGAGAGTTCTGACGAGGAAATAGTAGAGATTGAGAAAAATCCACCAACACTATTCGAAAAGGAGGTGGTAAAAGAGGTAGAGAAGGAAGCGCATATTGTTATCCCAAATCACTACACCCCATTGATTCCTTTCCTGAAAAGTTTTATGGAAGCTCAGGTAGACTCCTAATCTAAAACGTATGTCGGAGTATTGGAAAATATCCACATCGATGCACCCTTGTTTGAAGTCTTGCCTAAAAAGAGAAAATTAGAGGACCATGAAATTAGGGACATAATTACCATTAAGAAGGGAAGGTTAACAATAGAGATGGTGGATGAAATAACTAAGCCCAAACTTGAAAAGCTGATACTTAGAATAGATCCAGAACCACCACCACGAGTTCAAAAGAATGAACCACCCCACAGAAGAAAGAAAAGAAAAGGTGAGGGATATGTGAGATGGCTTGATAAGTGGCCATGGAAAACGAATATCACTAAAAGTTCAACCGAGGAGTGAATATTTAGTTTCCACTTCCCTTTTCATCTTTTATCAATACATTGAGGACAATGTACGATTTAAGTATGGGGGAGGAAGTATTTCCGTTTTTTCTAGTAATTTTATATTTTCTTTGTAATTTCCCTTCTAGTTATTTCCCTTCAATAAATTTGTTGTCTTCATCAAGTTATTTATGCAACATTAGTGTTGTTTTTTGATTCCCCTATTTTATTAAGACCCAACAAAATTTTTACGGTTTTATGCATAACTTGACTCACTCGACAAGTACGTAGGTTGCCAATTTTTAAACTAGTTAGAAATTTTAGCTAGATTAGACGAAATCACTACCGTCTTGACACTCTGCAATCTCAAAGTATAATAGACTAGTTAAAATACCTATTATTTCGAAACCCTGAGTTTTAGTATTGAAGTAACCCTGAGTAGTTTATTTAGCAGTCATCACCGTCTTAAACACAAACTACGCAGAAAGTCGATGAATATAAGTGGATAATCTCGGTTAATTATTTAGAAAAATGTTACATGCTTTAAGGAAATAGGTAATGCACCAATTAAATTGGGCGATCCTCACCCAATCGTTTAATCCAACGGATGCAAACCTTACTAAGTAACATAAGAGTCCATTGTTAGGTGGTTTAGAAGCATCTGGTACTAAACTTGGTAGGGCAGACTACGGTCTGATCCCCCGCATCTTGCAATTGGATAGAAAAGGTTGCCACATTATTGTGCCAGAAACCATTGTGCTAAAAAGATCAAAACCACTAACCGGTTGTTCTGCTATGTGCGTGTAAGGATAAAGGGCTTAATGTGATTGCGCTTGAATGAAATGGGTAAAACAAGACGATTACTTGGGGCGAGTTATGATAGCATCTGCAACTGGTTTATGTAGGATAAGATTATATAGTGTCATCACCGTAGTGCTGGAGTATAAATCGAGCTTTTAATTCTCTGACAAAAACATGAGGCGACCGTGTACAAGTTGATTTAAGTCATGTATGCGCATCTGACCAATGTTTAGAAAACATCGTACTGAGCACTTGCTTGAGGACAAGCAAAGTTCAAGTATGGGGGAGTTTGATAACACATAAATGTATCGTATATTTAGCTGGATTTACTTAAGTTATTTTCCATTTTTATCTTAATTTAATTGCATTGAATTGCTATTACGCTAGTATTTGTTTATTTTGCAGATATTTAATTAAATGAAGAATTTTCGAGAAAAGAAGTAAAAATGGAGGAGACATGAAGAAAAAGGCTCAAAATATAAAAGAAAAGATAAAAGGCCCAAGTAAAGAAGCAAAGCTAGGCCCATCAACCAAAATTTCCATTATCATCCCATGATCTTTTCAACTTCCCACTTTTCCACTTCTTTCTCCACTTTCTCCATTATCATCACTACTTCTCTCATGATAACTTCCATAATTTCTTACTATATAAACTAGTTAGCATTCATTTTAGAGACATCCAAGTTTGTGCGCGGAAGCGCTGTTCATAGTTATAGGCAAAAATCATATTTGTAAAAGTGGTAGTTTCTCACATCGGGGAACTAACACACCATTAGTTTTAAGCCTACAATCTATATACTCTTGGATCACAATCTTGCCATCATAATAGAAGTTTATTTCAAGTTCTTCATTTTCTCGCATTTACAGGTTCTTTATTGTATTGCTTATATTGTTATTATTATTATTATTAATATTATTATTATTATTATTATTATTTATTGCTGTTAATTTAATTATCATGTTGCTCTTAATTTCAATCTTCATGTTTAGTTTGTTTATGCTAAATTCTATGTTTGGCTAAACCGAGTAGGTATCGGTATGTAATAGCAGTAAGAGTAGGAATTAAATTGATTCCAAACTAAAATCTTAATTAACTTAATTTCTGGTTTTGACTTTTTATAATTAAAAAATTAATCTTTTTGTTACGAAAGTAAGAAAAGTATAATAGGTTGGGATCGAGACCACGAAAGTGTGAGGTTTTAACCGGATAGCTAAAGTTAGGTATTCGATTTAAATAGAACGAGTGCGCTTTAAAACGAATTAGATTTTATTAAGTTTCCAAAGAATATTTTCTAAACACGTATGGGCTAGCGAGAGCAGGCATAGGGCTTTAGGAGTATAATCCGAGATAAGACCACGAAAGTGTGAGTTGAGGGTTTTTAAACTGATAATCTCTACAGAACAATTAAGTTAACCATCTTTATACGCTTAGGTTCAATTTAATCCGCTTAGGTTCACTATATTACGTACCGATATCCGTTTAATTTATATTTTTCTTTAACCATTATCTAAAAGAATTATTCTCCTTAGCTATATACAGTAACTTAGGATAACAGTAGATCGATTTATAGTCTCTGTGGGTTCGATATCTTTTAAAACTACGCGATAGGACTGTGCACTTGCAGTCTCCCGATTAATAGACGATAAAGTCGCGATCACCCGCACACAGAGAAGTCGTCCATAAATAATTCCATTATGTTATCGATGAAATCTGCGAAGATCGACAATATACATCGTTGAAAGGTCGCTGGGATATTGCACAATCCGAAAGGCATTCACCTGTACGCGAATGTTCCATAGGGACACATGAATGTAGTCTTCTCTTGATCGTCAGGGTGAATAGGAATTTGGAAAAATCCAGAATAACCATCTAAATAGCAGAAGTAGGAATGTTTGGCTAATCATTCTAACATTTGATCAATGAAGGGTAAAGGAAAATGGTCTTTCCAAGTAGCTTTGTTTAGTTTTCTGTAATCAATGCACACTCTATGTCCATTAACCACTCGTTGTGTTATCGATTCACCTTTTGCGCTCTTCACAACAGTGACACCTCCTTTCTTCGGTACGACATGTACTGGGCTAACCCATTTACTGTCGGAGATCGGGTATATGATTCCAGCTTCCAATAGATTTTTAATTTCATCTCTGACTATAGTGCTAAGGATCAGATTAATTCTTCTTTGAGGTTCTCGAGAGGTTTTGCAATCTCCTTCTAGCATAATACGGTGCATGCAAATTGAAGGACATATTCCTTTTAAATCGGATATGTTATAACCTAATGCGGTAGGGTACTTCCTTAAGACGTTTAACAGTTTCTGAGTTTCGAGCGTCCCTAAACTGGAATTGACTATTACAGGTCGAGTACGTTCGGTATCTAGGAATTCGTATCTTAGGTTTCTAGGTAAAGTTTTTAATTCTAAACCAGTTTTCTTCAGACATGGCATATGATCAGGTGTGAGTGCTAGACTTTCGCTTAGACTATCATCTTGATATGGTTCACGCCAATTGTCGTCTTCGAATATTAGAAGGGTTTGGATTTTCATTATTTCATAGTATGTGGTTTGTTCCGCTTCCATCTCTCTTACGCACTCGTCTATAACGTCGATTAGATAACATGTGTCATTCATGGTTGGTGCTTGTAAGAATTGAGTAAGGATGAATTCCACTTTTTCCTCTCCAACTTCGAATGTTAGTCTGCCCTTCTTTACGTCAATTATAGCTCCAGCTGTGGCTAGGAAGGGTCTTCCTAATATGATAGGGGTAATTGAATCTTCGGTAATGTCCATGATTATGAAATCGGTCGGGATATAGAATTGACCTATTCTAACTGGAACGTTTTCCAGTATACCTATAGGGTATTTAACTGATCGGTCAGCTAATTGAACGGATATTTTCTTAGGTCTAAGTTCTCCCATCTCCAGCTTTTTGCAAATAGATAAGGGCATGACACTAATACTTGCTCCTATGTCGCACAGAGCTTTGTCTATGACGAACTTTCCAATGTTACAAGGTATAGAGAAACTACCTGGATCTTTAAACTTAGGAGGCATGTTGTTTTGAATAATAGCGCTACACTCAGTGGTAAGTGTAACTGTTCCGTTATCTTCTATCTTTTTCTTGTTAGATAGGATTTCCTTAAGAAATTTAGCGACGAGGCATCCGGGTGATGGCTTCAGAACGGTATTGTGATATTCAGTTGTTTCAGAAGTTCAACGAATTTCTTGAACTGGCCCATCGTTTTGGAATTGGTTATTCTCTGAGGGTACAGAATTGGTGGTTTATAAGGTGGTGGAGGCACATAAGTTTTCTCTTTTTCCACTGCCTCTTGGTTCTCGTTTTCCTTTTCTTTTGGTTCACTCTCATTTTCGCTTGGCTTGTTCTACTTTTGGTACATTGCTGGGTTTTCTAGTCTCGGATCAACAGGTCCGTCGAGTTCTTTTCCACTTCTTAGTATCACAGCATTAGCGTGTCCTTTTGGGTTTGGTTGTGGTTGACCAGGAAAAATTCCAGTTGGGGCAGCAGTAGGTGCTTGTTGTTGGGCTACCTGTGAAATTTGAGTTTCAAGCATCTTGTTATGGGTAGCTAAAGCTTCGACCTTACTCGATAATTGCTTAATCTGCTCATTAGTGTGTAAATTCTGATTTAGAACATCTTTGTTAGTCTGAGATTGAGAAGCAATGAAGTGTTCTATCATGATTTCGAGATTAGATTTCCTAGGAATGTTGGATGTATTAAGTCCATTATTAGGATGATTTGGGATAGCTTTTGGATAACCAGGTGGTGTGGCAGGAGCTTGTCCAGGTGCGTATAACGCGTTGTTGCTTTTGTACGAAAAGTTTGGATGATTCTTCCAACCAGGGTTATAGGTATTACTATAAGGGTTTCCCAGTACGTAGTTTGCTTGTTCAGGTGGAACTCCGGTTAAAAGTGGGCATTCTGGAGCAAGATGTGATTGAAGACCACATAAATCGCAAGTTTGGGCTACTGCAGCTACGGTAGCTGCGGGAGCGGTGGTATGATTCTCTAGCTTTTGGGTGAGAGCTTCCACTTTGGCGTTGACTTGATCCAGGCTATTCACTTCAACCATGCCACCTTTTGTTTGAGATTTTTCTACATTAGCTCTATCGCTTCCCCATTGATAATGGTTTGGAGCCATGCTTTCGATAAGTTGGTTTGCGTCGGCATATGGTTTATCCATTAGTGCGCCACCAACAGCAGCGTCTATAGTCAATCCTGTGTTATACAAGAGACAGTTGTAAAACGTGTGAATGATCAGCCATTCTTCTAAACCATGATGAGCACAAAGTCTAAGCATATCCTTATAGCGTTCCCAAGCTTCGAATAGTGATTCGTTATCTTTTTGTCTGAAACCATTGATGTTAGCTCTGAGCATAGCATTTTTGCTTGGTGGGAAATATCTAGCTAAGAAGACTTTCTTCAACTCATCCCATGTGGTGATTGAGTTTCAAGGAAGAGATTGGAGCCACGCGCGAGCTCTGTCTCTTAAAGAAAAAGGAAATAGGCGTAATCGTATCGCCTCGGGGTTTACACCATTCGCTTACGTTGTCTCGCGCATCGCACAAACACCGATAGATGCAGTTCGGTCGAGGAGATCCAAAATTGGTTCTCACTGAACCGGAAAGAAGCGAAGGTTTTAATTCGAAATTGTTTCGAGCGATGGCAGGAGCAGCAATACTGTTGTGAGGCTTCGCTTGAGAAGGAACTACGTAATCCTTAAGAGGACGAGGTGGAGGTGGTGGATCAGCCATCTTCTTCAGATCGTCAACTAACTCAGGAATATCAGGGAGTTTAGTCGGAGAAAGATTGTTGAGTTCGCAGTACTCTTGAATTCGTCTTCTTAATATGAGATAACGCTCGATATCGTTTATTTGTATATGCAAAGGACCTCTTCGGGAGTATTTGGCATACAACAGAGGGAAAAATAAAAAGTTGCCTTAGTCTAGACAGTGCTACTTTATGAGTGCACTAGTGACTAGATCAAAGTCCCCAGCAACGACGCCAAAAACTTGATGTGCGATCGACCTAATGTGTCTAATGGTATCTTAACTGCAAGTGCACAGCCTATCGCGGTATTAAAGTATGCTAATTTAGCTAAGGCGAATAATGTCACGTTTGGTTTTTGGGAGGTAAGGGAAAATAAAACTAATTGGTTTAAAGAACTAATAATAAAGCGGTCGGTATGTAATAGAGTGGACCTAAGCGGATTTAATCGAACCCAAGCGTATAAAGATGATTAACTTAATTGTTCTGTAGAGATTATCAGTTTAAAACCCCTCAACTCACACTTTCGTGGTCTTATCTCGGATTATACTCCTAAAGTCCTATGCCTGCTCTCGTTAGCCCATAAGTGTTTAGAAAATATTCTTTGAAAACTTAATTAAATCTAATTCGTTTTAAAGCGCTCTCGCTGTATATAAATCGAATACCTAACTTTAGCTATCCGGTTAAAACCTCACACTTTCGTGGTCTCGATCCTAACCTATTCTACTTCTCTTACTTTCGTAACGAAAAGGTTTGTTTTTAATTACAAAAAGTTATAACCAGAATTTAAGTCGATTAAGGTTTTAGCTTAGGAATAATTAAGTGCCTACTGTCATTACTACTACACACTGACATAGGAAATTTAGCTAGCCATAGTTATTAAATCAAACATGCAGGAAACATAATTAAAGAATAATAAAGCATGCATTTTGAATAATTAATGGAAACTTATAATAAATGGTTAAATAGTGCTTAAAATTAAATGCAGTAAAACAAGAACCAGAAATACAATAATGTTCCTCACGTCCTTCTTCCACAAGGAGGAAATTCGGAACATCAGAATTGGAATAACGAAACAAAGTCTGTGTCTTAAATAATGCTTAACTAAAAATAACAATTTCCTAATGTTGGAAATTGTTATTGGGCAGTACAGAAACAAAGGAATTTAAATGCAGAAACAAATTGTAAAACTGGAAAAACGAGGTTTGATTTTGGCAGAGTTTCCGCAAGGTAAAACTGAAAAATGCTTTGTGTCGTTCTCTTTGGAATCTGTGCTATTTATAGAGAAAAATAGCACTGGCAGTTGAAATAACTTCGTGGGCTTCATTTGAAATTCTGAGGAAAAATAGGAAAGTGGGTTGAGTCGTGGCTGAGAGAATTTAGGAGTCTGTGAAGACTTTTCCTTTGCTTGCCCACGTCTCCACGTTCTGCATAACTTGAAATTCAGCGTGTTACGGTTGTGGGAGTTGTGTGACGGGCTTAGTTAGAGAAACATCACGTGACGGTCGTGGAAGGTGCATGACGAACGTAACACGTCTTTGGAATGCCTTACGACTGTGGCACATGTGTGACGACCGTAATAGCAGCAAAGTCTGCAGATTTTGGCAGATTGATTCTTTTCCTTTTGATCTTGCATGTTGATTTTGTTTATTTGATTTTCTCTGCTAATTTGACCTGAGATATGTAGTACCTGCAAAATGACACGAAAACTCGGAATATTCGGGAGTTAAATGGATCAGTGCGATGTTAAAACGGGCTAATTTCATAGCAAATATATGATACGATTTCGTGTTATCAATATGATTGGTCCGATGAAGGACACGATCGAAAGGGTTTGAAATTCTTAGTAACATAATACATCTGGAAAACATTTCTCTTGGGCTCAGAAGTATCTTCTTCAGAAGATTTGCTCTTATATTTTTTAGCAGTTTTTACAGCTGAGTCATCATCCTTTTTCTTCATTGGACTTGATTTGTTAACTATGGGTTGTGTTTCATGATAAACAGGGAAAAATCCCTTTGTTTGTTCTAAACGCTCCGTGGTTATTAGAGGACCCATAATACCTAAGGTTTTATCAGATACAGAAGCAGTGATAATTACCTCAGAAGAATAAATTGCTTTTTATTCTAGAGTAAATTTCGGAATGGTGATGAACTCCTGATTTCTGGAGGTCACGATTTGACTCATAAGTTGTTGACTTGAAGAGGAACCTTTGAGTTTTCCAGATTTCTTGACTTGAGGTGATGTTTGCGTTTGAGGAGATGACATTGTTGAAGAAGAAATTCTGATAAGTTTTTCTTTAGAAGAGAAAAATGGGTTTTTGGAAATTTGTTTGAAAATTGAGGGTTTGAAGAAGATAAAAACTGTGGATAGTGAAGATGAAGTGTTTTTATAAGATTTTGGCCGTTTAAAGGTTTTGTTTGACCTTTAAGGTAGTGGGGTACGTGTAGCTCTACTAGTGAACAAAAAGGGAGGTGCCTTTTTCAAATATTTGGAAACTGACGCTTTTAAATTATCATGATTAATAATAACTGCTAAAATTGCACGTTTGGAGAAGTATGGTGAAAAGACGTTTTGCAGTGAAAGTATTTGATAGTGGTGATGTCATATACAGTAAAGTCATCATGAGTTAAGTTTATCAAAATCACATGTGTGATTCAAAAATGAGTATTTCTCTGTATATCGAAAGACACATTTTTGAGGGGCAATTTGTTGGTTGGTGATTTTGATGGATTTATTTGGTTCGAAATGGTGAACTTTATGTTGTTTGGACTTTGTTCGAATGAACGGAGTAAGGTCCAAAAGTTGCATTTCGTTTGAAAAGTAAGGAGTTTCGAATGACCTATTGGCGTTGGAAATTCGAAGTTTGAATTAAAGGAGGTTTCAAATTCAAATAGGAAGATTTGAATTGATCATTCCCGTTGAAGGTTCAAATTTGAAATAAAGACTTAATATCTTCAATAACAGATAATTTGAAATTCGAATATAAAGCGCCATTTAGTTGAAGGACACATGGAAGCCAGAGAGTTCCGAAGACATGCAAAACGTGGCGTCATTTTAGAGCAAGACCGTTCGGGTCGAATTAGTATAAATAGGAGTCTTTATGTTAGGATTTCGTATGTTCATTATTGTACAAAAACTCATATACTCAAACTACCAAGTGTAAGGGAAACGAGTTTGCAGAGAAATGTACATATAGAAACACCATTGTTTATTTTCGAAGTTTAAATCAAAGTTCTTTATCTTTAAAGTTATTTTGTTTCCAGTTATTCCTTTATCTTTCAGTCAAATTTACACTTTTCGAAAACCTTTATTTCTTTGTCAAGTCCTTTACATTTTCTTTACGAATCATTTACATTACTTTACGAAGTCCTTTACTTTTAATTCAAAGTATTTTATTTGAAGTCATTCATAAATCTGTTTACATTATTTTATCCACATCTTTATGTTTCGATCTATTTTTGTTATAGTTTTTCATTCGAAGTCTTTATGATCTATAATCGAACCTTTGTTTTATGTTCTTAAGTATTCATAGTGCTTTAGATAGAATGTGTTTTAAGACAAGTTCAAACACCAATACTTAGACACATGTCCTAGGATCAATCTAGTCGATCATGTAAGTTACCAAAATACAGTTAAATTTGAAGACTAGCGGTTGTTTACTAGAAATCACTGTAAACACCTGCACACAAAAAGCACACTTTAATGGATTCATTTTCAATCCATATTTTCTCATCCTTTCAAAGGATTTTCGAAGATGTTGCAGATGCGTCGATTTATTATTCGACTTTATTACTATATCATCAATATAAACCTGAATAAAATCTTCAATAAAATCATGGAACATAGAGTTCATTACCCTTTGATAGGTTTCTCCGACATTTTTGCGGCCGAATGGCATGACCACCCATTCATATGTTCCTAATACTCCTGGGCAACGAAATGTCATCTACGGCACATCTTCATCTGCAATAAAAATTTGGTTATAACTAGCATAACCATCAAGCATACTTAAATATTTGAAATCAGCTGCAAAAACGACCAACATTTCTGCCACAGGCATAGCATACTCGTCTTTAGGAGTGGTAGGATTTAAATCTCTAAAATCAATGCACACTCTTAATTTTCCATTTTTCTTCGTGACTGGCACAATATTTGCCAGCCATTCGACGTATCTTGCGGTTCTTATAAACCTGCTCTTGAGGAGCCTTTCGACTTCCTCCTTGATCTTTGACAATATTGTTGGAGCAAAACGTCTAGGTGTTTGTTTTACTGGCTTTTTCCAGCTTTTATTGGGAGTTTTAGTTCGACCAAATCCCTGCTTACACCAGGCATTTCATTATAGTCCCAAGCAAAACAATCTTTAAATTCTTTTAATAAAGATATTACCTCAGACTTTAGTGTTTGGTTGATGTTGTCGCCGATATAAGTTGGTCGTTTCTCCCCATCTTCTCCAAGATTTACTTCTTCTAAGGGATCTTGTGGCTGCATCTTTTCAGGCGCCATAACATCCTTTTCGAAGCCCAAAGGCTCATCGTCATATATGCAGTCAAGACGTTGCTCATTGACGTATTCTTTGATTTCTTTATTCTTATCTGGTGGTTTTGGCTCAATATCCAAAATGACATCTCCCTCTAGAATTTTTCCTTTATTGGCTTCGATAGCCATATTTTCTTCAGCTTCCAGTGCCGATTTTTTTTTCCTGGCAATATATGTCAAAATCTTTCTCAGAGCTTCAACCTCAGACATCATGATCATTGATGTCATCCTAGCCTGTCGCCCGATTCTCAGCATATGGATCCTCTAAGGGTTCCACATCCCATATGAAACCATGAGTTTCATTCAACTTCAAGGAAACAAATGCCTCGTCTAAAGTGGCATATAATTCCTCTGCGGGTTGGCAAGGAGAAATGTTATCCAACCTTTTGTCGAATTCTTTTCTGGCATTATTTATATCGGCCATGAATTACCCTTGACCGACCTCAATATTCTCCACTATAACATCTTCCCTCCAAATTATTAGACGCCGATGCATGGAAGACGGCACAGCCCCTATTCCTTGAAGCCATTCTCTTCCAACCAGCAGATTGTAACTTGGCTTTCCTTGGATTACCATAAATATGGTCGGCCTTGTCACTGAGCCAACAATTATGTTTACCTGAATCAACCCCATAGTGTTCCTGTTTTTGCCTTTGTAGTCTGATATGACCACGTTATGGGACCTAATATCGGTGTCGAACTTATCGATTTTCTTCAAGATATGGTGTGGCATGATATTGACAGTTGCGCCACAATCTACCAACACCTTGTTGATAGCAATACCTTCGACTTTTGCCCTGATCAATAAGGGCTTTAAATGGCTTATCATAGCCATGTCAGGCCTTTCGAAGAAGGAATCTTGGTTCTCAATAGAACCATTGTTCATGACGAAGTAACAACTTGGCTTATGTAAATCCATTTCTTTAGCATCGACATCAGCAGATTCTTCCACCTTTGTCGAACAATCATATTCAGCAGGGAAAATCGACACCATACTAACCAAGATGTCAAGACTCTCTTCTGAGTCGGAAGCAAAATTGTTAGTTTCCTCTTCAGAACATTTGGCAATAGGTCGGTTGACAAATTCTTTAATTTGTTCCTTGATAGCAGTGTCGACTTTCACCCTGTATTGTTTCTGGTTGCTCACTTTATTTGTGGCAACTTGTCTAGCAGCTTGTCTTTCAGCTTGCTTCTTGCATTGGAAACGCCTTCATTGAGTTCTGCTTATGGGATTATTTCCCAGATAATTCTCAGATATGTGGCTCTTCTTCTCTGATGTGAATTGATGTCGGTAACTCACAACCGACTTTCCCTTTAGATCTCTTACAGCAGCATCAACATTTGGTGCCCCCATTCCCCCTTGAGGCTTAATCCACGTGCCTCTAGGAGCAGTAGCAGAAGGGATGAAACTCTTTGGATTTCCTTGAGAGTTCCATATGTTTCTCCTAGGATCCCTTGGGTTAGGGAACCTTTGGTTGTGGACTTTGGCTCTGCCCAACCCTAATTGTAGCTTTTGAAAATTCTCAGCAGCAACTTTGTTTGTCAGAGCCCCATACCTAGGGTACAAACAAATTTTCGAACCCTTGTTTTTGCAGCGGTATAAGAAATCTATCAAGTCCTCATCTAGCCTAGGGTAGACATCAGCTTCAGCTAAGCCGACATCAGCATTTTCCCTTGTACTCTCTTCAACCATGTTATCTGGAAATTCAATAATCTCGACCATATTGATCTCGACAGGTCCAGCGAAGAGAGCTTCCTCCTGCCTAAGAGGGTTAGTGTCGATCTTCATCTTTCAGGCAGCGAATTTCAGATGACCCTCTTGCAGCGATTTCTGAACAAGATCCATGAAAAGAAAACATTGAGAGGTTGTGTGACCAAGATAATTATGATATTTGCAAAAACCTCTTTTCTATCATTGTTCTAATGGTGGCATTTTAGCATTAGGAGATACTAAAATTTGACCATCTTTAACTAACAAATCAAAAATTTCTTCACATTTAGAAACATCAAATGTATAAGTTTTTGCAGGAAATTTAGAATTTTTTTTTACAGCAGTATTTTTTTCTTTAGAAGGAAACAAAGATTTACATTCATACGTAGGCCCTGGCTTCATTTCAGCCACATTGCATATGCCTTGGTCGGCGAGATATAGTTCGCCTCGTATATGGGATCTGTATCATCATAATCTATGTAGGCTACTTTTTCTTTCTTAGCTTTAGCCTTAGTATGTCTAACCTTCTCTATCCGTAAGCACTCAAGGTGCCGAACCCTATCAGCTAATTATGACATACTCTTAACAAAAGTTGGGTCGATTTTCTTTCTAATAGAATAATCTAATCCTCCAACGGCCATTTGAACAAGTTCATATTCTAGCACTTGGGTAAAATATCTCGCCTTTAATGACCTAAATCGATTTAGATAATCATTTATGGTCTCAACAAACCTCCTCTTGATGTTTGATAACTCTACCAAACTAATTTTCGAATGTCCCTCATAAAATTGTTCATGAAAAAGCTTTTCCAACTTAGTCCA
Source organism: Vicia sativa (assembly GCA_021764765.1). NCBI lineage: Eukaryota > Viridiplantae > Streptophyta > Magnoliopsida > Fabales > Fabaceae > Vicia > Vicia sativa. Next base: position 146,662,826 of record CM038797.1, read on the forward strand.
TGAATCAATTGAATTAGGAGGTAGTTTGGTAAACCACGTGAAGGCTTCCTTAGTGAGAGACGAAGGAAAATTCTTTACCCTTAAACTTTCATTATTCGCCATATCACCAAATTCTATTAAATATCTAGCAATATGTCCGACTGTTGATTCACCAGACTCGTCCCCGAACTTAGTATATTTAGGAATTATCCTTCCTCTAGGGTTTTCAGTTTGTAAAATATACTCAGACAAAGGGGACGAATATGTTGGCCTCTGGAGTGTGGTATTCATACCGTTCCTAGCCATAATTCTCTCGACAATGGTAATTAGATTATTTTTAACAGCTAAATCTTCTTGTCGAAGTTGATCGAGAATTTGACCAGCCTCTTGTTGTCGATTAACTAATACCCTAGGGGGTTCGACAATAACATTTATATGAGGCCCTGCAACTTGTCCTTGATGGATTGTTTCATCTTCTATTGCCCTCATGGCTACTTGACCAGGGGGATTTAATCGAACAGGTGGCGCCTGTCGAACAGGCACTGGGGGAGTGTAACACCCCCTCTAATTTCCCACATAATTATTGAATAATCAGAGTAAATAGAATGCATAACAAGAGTGCGTCACATGATTTACTTTCAATATTAAAATCATACAAGCACACTGGTCATAATCATAACACATATTTAAATCTCATGCTTTAAAATAAATCATGCATTTCACAGCGGATTAATTCTTATTCACAGATACTATCAATGATTACATCCCATACTATAATCATTGGATGAAAAAATGATGAAGCCATAACATACTCAAATCATCAGAATTCATACATCGGTACCAAGGCCACATCAGTATAGTATCTCAATCATACAAATCAAAATAGATGAGTATACATAACAAATATCTCACCAAAGCAGAAATTCAGGTAAATCCTGTGTTACATGACCAGAGCAATGACTCAATTATCTAGTATAAGGAATAAACTAAGTAAACTCCTTCAGCTAGTCTCGTGCGAAGCACCGCTATCTTTGGAACCTGCACATTACCCACGTAGAGGCAACATTATAACAAAAGGGTGAGCATTCACATCATTATTCAAAAGTATATAAATGGAAATAATGAAGAAACCACATCTATTCATGAATTCCACACACTTCAAGTGATATTCCAAGATAGCATGATCATACAAACATTAGAAGTACAATATGCTCATATCTACAACACATAGCATAATTATCATTCCATCCAAACAATCCAATAATACGTATAATTTAACATCACAATTTCAATCCACACATTGCATATTCAATAATGACTCATGTGACAATAATGAATGTGACTCAATATGCATGTGGTACCAAGTTTTTGGGAACATTTCGTTAACCCTGCTTCCAATTCATTCATAGAATCCAAGCCCTTACTTCCGATCTGGACAAAACCAAAAGCCTCTGCTACTTATTCCCAATAGAATCGAGCCAAATATGAACCCAATGTTTCACCGCTACTAATCCATCATGGATCGAGCCAATTTGTGAACCCAATGTTTCACCGCTACTTATCCATACAAGGATGGATCCAAATGTATGCATGTACAACTCACCAAGACGACATATGCAAAATTAAGATTATTCACAAAACCTCAATTATCCAAGCATATCATCACAATTCATCTCATGTGAATTATACATCAATTGTACAACATTATATTTCAACAACAAGATCATCACATGTATCTTATACATATCATCACACATAACAAATAACATTATGACATATCATTCCACCAATGTTATTCAACTGTTTCCATCAAATAAGATTAGCACATACTATACTCGAGTAATCAAATATACATTGAAATAGTATTCAAAACCAATCTAAAACACATTCAATCACAATTGGGTCAATTAATCACATATATGAGAATACTACAATAAATATAATCATATAAGATTCCATGTCAAAAGATCCTAAAAATAACATTTTCATTATAGGTCACGTTAATCCCGGCCTATCGCGCTAAGCGCACCTCGCTGAACAAACAACCCTAAAAGTCAGAATATTTCGCGCTAAGCGTGGTCTACGATTCTGCACATTTTCTGCTACGAACTAGATTCTTTCTCCCACGAAATTACCACATAAAACCCATTCCAATCAACCAAATAACATCATTAAAGGGTATCCTAACATGTTTCTAGTCATGGGTCATCATTCTAAGTTGAAAAACACAATTCCCTTTCAAACCCTAACATTCAAAGATTTTAGAAATTGAAATTGAACAACCTAGCATGTTACTAATCAATACCCACAACATACAATCAAACAATAACATGGATTCTCCACCCTTACCTCTTGAAGATTCCTCTTCTAGGATTTTCTCTTCACTTTCCTTCTTTCTCCTCTTCTCTTCTCTTCTTTTTCTTCTTTCTCCAAATGAAATTCTAATTATGATTCTCTTCTAATCCTTACTAACTAGGATTGTCTTAATGGGTTTAATACTTAACACCTCTCTATTACTTTCATTCTCATAAATAGGCCCAATAATAAATAATCATAACTCTACTCTGTCATACCCCAAAATTTGCCCTCCATCTTCTCAAGATATTTCATACTCAAGGATTCCTCAAGAGTTGATCAGACAAACCCTCTCCTAGACAATCAACCCAAACTAGGGTTTGGTATTTCTCAGATCAAGATGGACTTCTAACATCTCCAATGGTCTTCATGCCTCCTCATATGCTTCAAAGAATCTCCATGTCAAGTTTCAAGCTTTACAAGTCAAGTTTCCTCAGACAATTGCTCAGATGGTTGAAAATCAGTTGTATTGGACAAAAAGTCAACTATGGTCAACATACAGTCAAACTTCCTGATTTTTGGTCAACATCCTCATTTTGAATTTACATTCATCATTTGATCAAGGGTTGATCATGATTCATCCAGAAAACTCAAGATTTGCTCAAAAGTCAAACTTTCTAAATTAGGGTTTCTAGATGAAAAGTCAACTGAACTTTGACTGATCATAACTTTCTCATACTTTATCAGAAATTTTTCCACAACCTCTTGTTTTGAAGAAAATTCAATTCTCCACAACTTCATGTCTCACAAGAATGTCCAAAAAATGCTTCATTTGAGAGGTATGGCCCAAAACATTACAGGTCATTTTCAAAGTCAACAAAAAGTCAACTTTTTGTTTTGAAGATATATTGAGCATGGAAACTCCAATTGAGATGAGACCAAAAGGTTGGTTAGAGGACTCTTAGAGCTTTTAAAAAAGTCCAAGAACACTCAAAAATGTGGAAAATTGAGCAAGATACACCATTCACAAGTTGGGCAATTTTGAAGAAATGCACAAAGAGAAATACTTCTAAAAATCAAAAACTTTGCAAATGGGCCTACTTTTTCTTCATCCAAACTTATTCCTCACATCATTAGGAATATCCAAGCCCAATGCCACGAATTTTTATTTTATTTTTCTATTTAATTTGGAATTTATTCATTTAAATACAAATTAAATTTAAAAATAAAGTATAAAATCAAAATTAATTGCAAACTTGATTTTTATTTCTTCCTTGTGATCCAATCAACTCATTAAAAGCCAGCAATTTTCGAAATTTGATGGATATGGTAAGATTGGATTGAAATTTGATCAAAATTGAAAGATTTGATTTTGTACAAAAATCAAAATTGATTGGCATTGATCATTGATTAAATCTTTCCCAAAACAGCTCTGAATCCTTCTACTATATATACATGATACATACCACACGAATTAGGGTAGAAATTTTGACTCAAGAACCCTATTCCAAGCTCAAAAAATCGTGCCTCCCAAGCAACTTGCAGCCTTGGTTTTGGATCGTTTCAGTTGATTCTAAGCATCAAAACACATTCCTTGATACCTCTTGAATCGATCCAGACCCTCACTTTGCTCAAATCCATCCAGAATCAGAAAATCCGAGTTTGGTTTGTTCTTGAAAAATCCAAAATCGTGTTTTAATTTTCATGCATTACTAACATGTTTCATTGTTGTTTTTGTGATTAGTGATGAGTTTGCAAGCATTCTGGGCACTTTGATTGAATTTCCATGGCCGAAAACACGATATGCCATGATTAGGGTTCCCTGTGCCATTTTAGGGTTTCACGAAATAGGAAAAATTGGACCACGAGACTAGTACCAATGGATCCGGAATGATGTCTGGAATAGAACCATGTCTTTAGAACTTATTTATATTATGTATGCTGGGTTTTTGATTTTGCCAGGGACATAGCGTCGAGCAATGGCTGACGCTGGGTTTTCAAAAATTCAAATTGGAGAAGACGAAGTCTGGCGCGAGTTCGTGGCAATGGGAAAGTGACGCGTGTTTACATCCACTCACTCTGATTTCCATACACGCTTGCACACTTGGCTCAGTTGGTTAAGGCGTGGACTGTGCACAGATGCTCTCCAGGGTCATGAGTTCGATCCCGACTGGCACCGGTTCCATCTTTCTTTTTCCAAACTTGCATATTTTCATATTTTTCTAATTATTTAATATTTTGCATCAATTTTAATTCTTTTCATATTTTTATTTTATGCATTAAAAATTACCAAAATATTTTTTCCTTTTGCATTTATTTTCTGAAAATGTTTATTTAATTTATAAAATTAAAAAATACAATTTTGCATGCATATTTATTTTTATTAATAATTTAGCATTTAAATCAATTTTAATTAGTTTTTAATTATTAAGTTGCATCCAAAAAATCCCAAAAAATTATTTTAGCATATTTATGTTATTTCCAGCATGTCATATTTTTCTCATTTAAAAAATTGCATTTTTACTAACATTTTTCTCTTATTCCATTCATCTCGTATTTTCCGATTTCTCATTCTTTTACAGGTCATCCCGTTTCGGACGATTTTTCTTTATCGTTTTATTTTTTCCAATAATGTAATTGCTCATGGGATGTAATAGTTTAAATTAGGTTTTTATTTTCCGCAAGTTTAAATTATGTATCTGCCCCAAAGCCATGTAATAGCGTAGGATTTATCGTTCTGCATCTTTACATTCCGCATTTTAATTTCCGCACCCTATAAACTGTTAGTAACTAGGCGTGTATGGCAAGACTAAAATCAACATAGCTCACTCTAATCCTCAAGATAAAATATCTGAAATTCAACACACTCTTTCACACATGCACCCCTTAGGGTAATTCTCTCTCGTTGCCTTACGAATTCAAATGGTCATGTCCCTCGAACGTAGAGGTATTCTAGCACCGTTGCCTACAAAACAAATCATCATAGTCCCTTCGATACAAAGATCATAGACCCACGATGTCGCCTACGAATACATGATCTTGATCCTCGATTGTCGCCTACGAAAAATGATGATAGTCCCTTCGAATGTGCTAGAATACCTCCTACAAGTTGCCTTCTATGACCATCCGATGTCCCTTCGAATGTCCCGCTTACATCCAACGAATGGAGTTACCTACCAACTAATGGTATGGATAACGCTATTCTAAAAGGAACGTAAAAAAACACGAAAACGACCAATTTTGAGTAGGTAATAAGACTTTTTAGTTGCTTGCTCAAATCAAATACTTTTCACACCTCACACTTTTTTTCAAACTCTTTTCAAAACAAAACATTTCCGAACACTTTGTATACATTCCTACATGAATCATTACAAAGTCAAAGCGAAATGCCTTTTCAAAATTTTTTGTCAAACACACAGAAAGCACATTTTTAAAAGTGATCTAGAGCAACTAAGAGCCCGTAGATAACTACGGATGAAAAGGGGTGCCAATACCTTCCCTTCTCATAACCTTCTCCCGTACTCAGAATCTAACGAAGGTCTTTTTTTGTACTTTTACCTTCCCTTAATTGGATAAAAATAAAAGTCGGTGGCGACTCTTGCTATCCGCACATTTGCGATAATAAACACTAAAAAGTCAGTTCACCGTATCACAGAACTGGCGACTCTGCTGGGGACACACCCTAAAGAGAGAATGCCTTAGGGATTTCTAGATCACCTTTACTGCTTTTTGTTTGACTTGTATGCTTTATCTTTAAGGGTTGCTTGGGTATTATATTTGTGGGGGATCCTACACCCGGATCCGGGTTTCCTTTTAGGTAAGTAGCAATAAATCGTCGCGACCGTTAGACGTATATCAAAACGGTCAACATGATGGCTACGTTAGCGTGACACTTTGGATGTCCTGATACTCTTCATTCCCAAGTTGAGGATAGTATTTGGCTTCTGCGTGGTGTCATCAAGCGCTAACTAAACTTTTAGAACCTTAATTGACCCATCTTGGCCATTAGAAGGTAGTGAGATGGCCGGCTTTGGTGCAGACTAAGGTTGGCTGATACTCGATGCTACGCTCATTAAGATCAGACTTTTGGGATATTTTCGGTCGACCACTTGGTAGTCGTATCAAAATAAACGCCTACGAGAAAGATCAATGATATGAGATTCCTAGAACCCAGTTACTATTATAGGACAGGATGAACCAACTCAAACTTTTGGTGGGGTAATCACCTATACCTCTTGCAAGCCTTAAACCTAGGCTCATTGTGTGAATTGTTTGTGTGTGCTAAACATGACATCATGACATCATTCGCATTGCATATCATTTCTAACTATTTCAAGGACCTAGGGATTTATCTTTGCTCTATTTTGTAGGGATTATGGCTTCTAGAAAGACAATCCGAATCAACTTCATGGGTATACCTTCTCAGCTCAAAGAATTGGTTTCAGAAATTCCCGACCATGCTCAGTTCATCAAAAGACATGGTTATCTACTTGATTTGGTTATCTCCGGTTTTGAAGAAGATATGATGCATGTCCTATTCCAGTTCTTTGACCCGAAACACCATTGCTTTACACTCCCAGATTATCAGTTGGTTCCTACCTTGGAAGAGTTCTCTAAGCTACTTGGGGTACCTATTCTTGACCAAATGCCATTCACCGGTTTAGAAAAGGTTCCTAAGTTCGAAGACATCGCATCCGCTTTACATCTTAAGCGCTCAGACATTGAAGCCAATTGGGAAACTAGAAGTGGAGTTAAGGGTTTACTTGCTAAGTTCTTGATAAAGAAAGCCCGAGAATTCCTCAAAGTTATGAGTTTCCATGCATTTGAAGACATTGTGGCCTTGCTAATTTATGGTTTGGTTCTATTTCCTAACTCGGATCAACTCATAGATGTCAACGCCATCAAATTGTTTCTTACCCGCAATCCTGTGCCTACTTTACTTGGAGACATCCTGCATTCTCTCCACACTCGTACTATCAAAAGACAAGGAACTCTCATGTGTTGTGTACCGTTACTTTCTAGGTGGTTTATTTCGCACCTTCCTCCGTCAGTTTTGAAGAACGAGCAAAGGTTGAGATGGTCTCAAAGACTAATGTCACTCTCTCATTCTGATATCCGTTGGAATCTTTTCTCTCAAAAGGACTTCACTTTCATCGAGCGTTGTGGAGAATTCCCTAATGTACCACTACTTGGTATAAGGGGAGGTATTACTTACAATCCTTCTCTAGCTCTACGTTAGTTTGGTTTTGCTCGAAAAGATGGTCCACATGATATGCTTCTCCAAGACATTGTGTTCGACTACAATCACGATCTCCAGAATTACCGATGAAGGTTTATACACGCTTGGGGCATGGTAAAGAAGACTGATACCAAGACTTTGGGGTACCAAAACTCTATTCCTTGGGAACCTTACCTCAAATGGGTGTGAGCTCGAGCTCAAAACCTCATGATGCCGTTCACGCCTGTTTTACCAGTAATAATGGAACCGGTTGCTATAGGTGACGTACCCTATACTGTTCTCCATCCTGACATGCCTACTGATTTTGAAGACTTGAAGAGATCCTGGATTCAGCTCAAAGAAGAGAGGGATACATTTGAAGCTCAGTGTTATGCAAGCGAGAAGAAAATGCTAGAGTTGACCAAGCTACTTCACGAGGAGCGAAGCATCAACGCCTACCTCGGCACCAAGAGGAAGCGCCCATGGGAGACTTAGAGCTTTAAGATTTTTATGCTTTTCTTTTATTATTTTGAACTATCTCTTGTACTTAAAAAGAAAGAAAAGAATAAAAAGAATACTAATAATGTTTGTTCATTGCTTGTTTAACAAATTTAAATCTCTAAGGTCCTTGAAAACATTGCATTGCATTCGCATAAACATCGCATATCATAGCATAACATTGCATCACAGGTACATTGAAGATTGGTTTTCTCATTTGCTCGCTATTTATTTTAGCAGAAATGGCTCTTGAACAGTCTGTCAAAGATCTTCAAGCTCGGAATGCTCAGTTTCAGCAGATGTTTACCAGCTTGGTCCAAAGCCAAGAAGATCTGAAGAAGCTCATCAACAGGAAGAAGAAGGTTGTTGGTCTTCTCAACATGGGCAGATGCTACAAAGGAGGTCCTAGAGTGGTTAGTCGGATTGAGCTCTCAGAAGGAAGTGTCAAGAAGGAGGATGAGCAAAGTAACAAGGGTGATGGCGAAGGTAGTCAGCATGAGCCTGAGAAAAACTACGATGATGGCCAATACTCTGATGAGGATGACAAGTACAAGCAACTTGAAGACCGTTTGAATGTTGTGGAAAACCTGAAGATGTCCGGGCTGAACTTTGATGATCTAAGTCTTGTCCCTGGTGTTGTGATTCCTCCCAAGTTCAAAGTTCCAACTTTTGCTAAGTATGATGGCATGTCTTGCCCTAAGCTGCATTTGAAGTCTTATGTTCAGAAGATCAATCCCCACACTGATGACAGAGAGTTGTGGATGCATTATTTTCAAGAAAGTTTGTCCGGAACTCAATTGGAATGGTATTATCAGCTAGAGAATGACCGTATCCGTACTTGGAGTGACTTGGCTGATGCTTTCTACAGACAGTATGAGTACAATGCTGAATTGACACCCACTCGCATGAAACTACAAAGCATGTCTATGGGTCGTGATGAGAAGTTCAAGGAGTATGCTTAGAAATGGAGAGATCTAGCAGGCAGAGTTCAACCACCCTTGTCCAATAGGGAGTTGGTTGATATGTTTATGGGAACACTGACAGGCCCATTCTTCAATCATCTGATTGGAAAATCTTCAGCTGGATTCACCGAGTTGATACTGACAGGCGAGCGTATTGAAGCTGGTATCAAGAGTGGAAAGATTCAGATAGAGACATCTTCAAATGCTGCGAAAAGATCTTTTGGTGGTAAAAAGGAGGCTAATGTTGTGTATGGTCAGAAAAGCCGAGCCAAGACCGACCGCGCTCCATCTGTGGGGGCAGTTGTGATCTCCAATCCTGCATTAGCACAACCTCAGCGAGACAACGCGCAGGGTCAGAACGCGCTACGAAGACAGTTTACAAAGATCAACATGCCATTGTCGCAATCCTTGCAACACATGTTGAAAGCAGAGCTGATTACCTTGAGGGAACCTCCTCAGAATGTCAATACTTCCTCTCCGAGATACAATCCTAATGCTAAGTGTGCTTACCATTCCAATAGCCTTGGAAATAACACTGATGATTGTTGGGCTCTGAAGAACAAGATTCAAGATATGATTGAAGCTAAGCAGATTGAGTTTGATCCTCCTGTTGAGACTCCGAATGTGATTAATGCGCATATGCCTAACCATGACAAGGGTTCCAATGCTGTTGGGGATGATACTTATGTTTTCAACATAGATGACTTGACCATTCCTCTGATGACTGTTAAGAAGAATTTGCTGCAAGCCGGTGTCAATCCAGGGTGCCCAGAGAATTGCCGTTGGTGCCCATCTGCACCTGATGGTTGTGCTTGGTTGAGAAGACGTGTTCAGTGCATGATGGACAACCGTGAGATACTATTCACTACACCAAATAAGCTATTTAATAGCGTTTTATTTTGTTTTTGATAGCGCTTAAAAACGCTATTAACCGCGCCGCTATCGTAAACGTTTTTTGTTTAATAGCATTTTAAAAGCGCTATTAATGTACCAATTTTTAATAGCGTTTTTCATCAAGCGCTACTAAAGAAGGCATTTTGCACATTTTTCTATTTGATTTTGATAGCACTTTCTAACTAAGCGCTATTATAGGGAACGTGTTTGATAGCACTTTTGAACAAAACGCTAATATATATCACGTGTTTGATAGCGCTTTATTTTAAAAGTGCTATTAAAGGATGTTTCATTAATAACACTTTTTACAAAATGCTATTGTAGTACCTTTTTATTTTACACAAAATCATTCTTTTGGTGTGCAAGAATAAATAAAAAATACATTCAATTCAACAATAGAAACACTTTAAGTTACTCATTGCATACATATTATGATCCATCAATACCAAATAACATTTTAAACTAAATCTTGTTGCTTACAAATATCATAACATAGATAGAGGACATTTAGTGTACTAAAAAAAGAGGGCATTTGCATAACCGAATTTGTAGATGAATGCATCTCAACAAAGAGTACTTTATTCCAAATCCCAAAACAAACAGTCATATTCTCTAAACAAAACACCTAACAAAACAAGAAAGGACAACAAAATAACACCAAGTAGTAACCACACTTCACGAACCAAAAGCGTTGAACCCACAGATACAATTACTTAGCTAGACAAAATAAATGTTGTTTGTTTCCTGTATCATAGAAGGAATTTTGATTATGTATTTTATAATAAAAATTAATTCAAGATATATAGAGTAATCAGGTAAAGGAAAAACTCACCGAAAAAGCAAATATCAGGTTAAAGAAAACTCGCCTTTCAAGTTTAGCAGAATAAAATAAGACCCTTGGAATGTTAGATCAACAAACAATGAAATAATAAGGAATAAAATTAAGAAGGCCAAATGAGCTACCACTATGAATACATAGAACGTTCTATCTAATAATAATATTCCCAATTTCAGGGTCTTAATCCTATAAAGGCATATATATAAACAATTCAGGCCAAGAGTGGTATACCTCTTACACACAACATTTGTAGCTAGTCACTGTTGTATATTATTGTTGCATTCGCTAGACTTATTGATATCTAGTTGAGATTAATAATACCTAGTGTGGTCTTACGGAGTTCATTATTGATCTTACAAAGTTCACTATTGATTATGGTTTGAGCAAGCAACAACAAACCACATAAAGTATATGACAAAATGCAAGACAGACTCAACATTTTCAAAACAAAGTAAGAAAGGTAAATAGTGGAATTGACAAATAATATAGCGGACATACAGAGTAATACTTACTTTTAAAGAATTTTGTAGGAAAATATCCAAATCAACAACTCCCTAAATTTGGCAACCAACACAATTTCGCAAAACCTGTAGCAATGAAAGGAAACCCCAAGACCAATAAGCAAATATAAGAATGAAGAATAGAGAGGGATGAGTGAAAATTTCAAATATGTATGTTAGATCAAAAAATATAAAATAAAGAAACTATCGAGTTTGATTTGAACAGTATACGAATGGTCTATAGTTATCTGCAACATATAACAAACTATATAGAATCCAATTCGGTGTACTTAGCAATATCATTTGTTTGTTGTGCATCTTACAAGCTGCTGAGTTTGATTCTCTTATTATGTAAGACGAGCTCAAGTAAATGTGTACTCACTCTATTAAAAAATTTAATACACTTTAAATATTCTTTAATATGCATTAAAAAATGTCAACATTTTGTAACTAAGAATCTAAGAAAATTATGATTTTCAAAAGCAAATTAATCTAAAAAAGAGAAGAAAAAAAAAGGTTTGGCTAGAGTATTGAAGACAGAGCTAGTAAAAAAGCAATAGTGTTTCCGAAAACAATATAACTTACAAGTCAAGATGAAGAATATTGAATCATAATCATGATGCAAATGTTTAGTATAGAACAAAACTACACATTACAAGAATGGATTTATCAATAAACCAATGAATACATAATTTGAATCCTGCAAGTTCAGTATAAACTTCATAAAGAGAAATGGAGTTACCAAAAGCATATTCATTCTCTTGTCCCGTCTCTTAAATCCATTACGAACAAAATAAAGAGCACAGTAATGTCAAAAGCGAATGAGCTAGCATTCCATGATTAAGTTTTAGAAATTAGAATGCGAATCATCAACTACCTGAAAAGGAAGAAGAATATCTAGAAGTCCGAAATAACCTCAAAGAAGCTTCACCAGATCCATATGCTAGCATATAATTCATTTCCATCAGAAGCCTACCCTAAAAGGCAAAAACAGTTAAGGAGGGACACCCAAGTGCATAATATTCTCGTCTATGTATAGGATAAAGCAGAGAGAAGAAATAGAATTTTAAATACGTTATCAAGTCGTAATACTTGAATATGAAAGATTTTTAATAGAACAAGCGGTTTCACTTGAAATACTAAACCCCAAGCGAGCGGTAATTCTAATTGCACGAAGAATGCGAGCTACGTAAACAAATGGAGGCGAAAGACCTATGTATTCACTATTCAGATGAGAAGGTGTGTTCAATGAAGTTTACACACCAAAAATATGAATAATGGTGAGAAAATAGGTTTTATATTGTGAATTGTCACCCAAAACTCACCCAGTCCTCCCGAAAAGAAGTAGTCAGGAACTATGGTTCGAACTTTACATAAAATTATGATTATGATGGAAAGTTTAAATATCTGATTCAAAAAAGAAAAATAAGAATCAACAGTAACAAAGAAATACATGCACACTTTTGCTTTTTTAATATCTTTCATTCCTCCCGTGTAATCATATACAATTTTTGCAAATGGATCAAACATAAACCCGAAAGAGTGTAAATTTGGTTATAAGCGAAAAAGTCAGTTGTATATATAGTGGAAATATCATAAACAAACATTTGCAGCAAAACAATAAAGGGAATAGGGATTCTGCTTTTGAAATTGAAAGAATTGGTGCTTTACCTGTTAATTGTAAAATCTCTATTCAAACAATTCCTCCAACGAAGATAATCCTCCTTGTCACATTCCTTAGATGCTTCGATATCAGGAGAGAAGTGTCTGCCAGACTTGCTTCTGGTGATAGTGTTAAAACTTGAAACCTAATAGGAAAGAGGAAAGACGATCTTCACCAACGATTCATCGATTCACAATCAATTCAAGACTGGAAAGAGGAAAGACGGTCGATTCAGATTCACCACTCGAACAGAAAGAGGAAAGACGATCGATTCAAGACTGGAAACATGATTGCTTGAATTATTTCCTACTCTTCTTTTCTTGATGAATCGTTGGTGAAGATGAGCAGAAAGAGGATGACGAAGGGAGAAGAGTGTGTCTGGGTTAGGGATTCGACGACGTCACTGAATTGAAGGAAGGTTCGACGGCGAGAGCGGAACGAAAGAAGGTTTGACACTGTGAGTTTTGGGTTTCTGAGTTTGGAGAGAGAGAGAGAGAGTGTTTTGAGTGGGGAAAAATTGTGCGCCATATCCTCTAAAAGTGTTTTGGTCTTTTTATTATTTTATTATATTATATATATGTTTTATATAACAATAGCGCTTTCCTATTAATGCTAACAAAGAGTAGTAAAATAATAGTGTTTTACAAAAAGTGCTATCTCAATGGAGAATATTAATAGCGGTTTAAAAAAAGAGCTATTATAGTGGAATTTAATAATAGCATTTTTTTACAAAGTGCTATCAAAATTACATTATTTGTATTCTATAATAGCGCTCGAAAATAAAGTGCTATCATAGATCTGTTTGTTTCCTTTTTAATAGCACTTTCTTTAAAAGTGCTATTAAATTAGGCGATACGAAATATCAATTTTGGCGTAGTGATTTCTGAAACCACCTGTGCAGAAGCTGTGTGAAGAAATGTCTAAGTTGAAGATTGACAATGCGAATGAAACTGTACCATCTGTGTGGGATACCTTGGGACAGCCAAGTGGAAAGTATGATTACATGGTGAAGTACACTGTTCCTGAGAGCTACAAGATTCCTATTGAAGATGTTAAGGCGACCGGATGGGGTGACGATTTCCCAGAAGACTATGCTGATGTTAACACTATAAGGATCTCCTCTTGCTGATCCTGTGCCTAGGGTGGCACCTCTCATTATCACTTCTCCAAGGCCAGTTCCATATTCCTCTGACAAAGCTATTCCTTGGAATTATGGAGCTGATGTCTACTATCATGGTGTCAAGCAAGACCCTCTGACCATTGAAGATCTTACAGTTGAAACCACCATTCCTGACATTGACAACATCACCGGATCCAGTAAGGTGACCAGAACCAGAAGGGTTTTCTCTCCAGAAATCTCTCCTCCAAAAGACACTGCGACTCCAGCTCGCGTTCCAGCTATTCAATCCATTCCCCAAGCTAGAGGGAAAGAACCAATGACTCATCCTGCTCAGCCAGAAGTACCGAAGGAAGTTGCTGAAGACACCTCCAAACAAGAAATGGAGGAAATTCTGAAGATTATCAAGAAGAGTGACTACAATGTTGTGGAACAGTTGGGACAGACTCCGTCCAAGATCTCCATGCTTGCTCTGCTCTTGTGCTCTGAGGCTCATGCTAACGCCTTGGTGAAGTTTCTGAAGAATGCTCACGTGCCGCAAGACACTACTACTGACCAGTTTGAAGTTTGTATTGCTAGCCTGGGTGCCAACAACGGCCTAGGTTTCTCTGATGCTGATTTGACTCCTGTCGGAAAGAAACACAACAAAGCCTTGCACATCTCTGTTGAATGCAAGGGCACTACATTGTCTCACGTTTTGGTGGATACCGGTTCTGCTTTGAATATTCTTCCGAAGACTGCTTTTGATCGACCTGATGTTGAAGGGTTGGTTCTGAAGCCCAGTGATATAATTATGAGAGGTTTTGATGGTTCTAAACGAACAGTACTTGGAGAGCTCATTCTGCCTGTTAAAGTCGGTTCCCAGACTTTTGACTCCACTTTCTTTGTCATGGACATCCGTCCAGCTTACTCTTGCCTACTTGGACGCCCTTGGATACATGGGGCAGGCGCTGTTACCTCTACCCTGCATTAGAAGCTAAAATACCCGGTGAAAGGGAAGGTTGTTACAGTGTGTGGTGAAGAAGAATATATGGCCAGTCATCTACAGTCATTCCGATACCTCGAGGTGGAGGAAGAATTCTTTGAGACCCCCTGTCAAGCTTTTGAAACAATCCCCAGAGTCATGCCTGCTGACTCTCCTGTCACTCCTGAAGTTACACAAGTTCCGCCTAGGATGGCCTCGCTGAAAGATGCTCAAGCTGCTGTTGAAGAAGGTAGTACTATTTGGGGACAACTCCCTGATCTTCCTTTCAAATCTGACAAGACTGGTTTAGGCTTCACCATCAAGGGTCAGAAGATGATACGCCGCGAACGTGCCGGCCAACTTCCTTTCCGCATCAGCCAGAGTGGAATCCATGCTATAGAGGACGACGACGACTTCGACATCAGCAAGTGGATCTTTCCAACTCCCGACGACGGACTCAACAATTGGAAGACTGAAGACGTCATGCCAATCTCCTTAAGACAGGAGTAATTGCTCTTGTTTTGTTTTGCTTTTCGTATTTTCTATGTTTTGAACAATAAAACTCTAAAGCCTAGTGCCTTGCCTGGGGCATCGTGGCTCGTTTGTGAGGGTTATTATCTGTCATTTGCATATTTTCATTCAATAAAATCGTTGGACTTTTGCATTTATTTGTTGATTGCTCTCTTTTACTTTATCACCCCTTCAAAAAAGCTATGTGTTTCTTACACACACCCACGTGATACACTGCAGAATCACTCTGAATCTCGTTGATAACAATTATGCTATTGCTAAATATGACTTCGATAATCCGATCTACCAAGCCGAAGACGAAGGTGAGGAAGATTGTGAAGTGCCAGGAGAACTTGTCAGACTGCTACAGCAAGAAGAACGAGTTATACAGCCACACGAAGAGCAAGTTGAGGTTGTGATCCTGGCTACTGATGAAGACAGAAAAGAGATCAAGATAGGAGCGGGTCTTGAGAACAGTGCTAAAGAAAGGATGGTTCAGATGCTATTAGACTATATTGAGGTATTTGCTTGGTCATACGAAGACATGCCGGGTTTAGACATTGATATTGTGGTGCACCGGTTACCAACAAAAGAAGGTTTTCTCCCAGTAAAGCAGAAGGTCCGTCGCATGCGTCTTGAGATGTCAAAGAAAATCAAAGCCGAAGTCATGAAACAGTTTAACGCCGACTTCTTAGCTGTTACTTCTTATCCACAGTGGGTTGCAAATGTGGTACCCGTACCTAATAAGGATGGCAAGGTACGAATGTGTATGGATTACAGAGATCTGAATAGAGCGAGTCCGAAAGACGATTTCCCACTTCCTCATATTGATGTTCTGGTTGACAACACCGCTCAGCATAAGGTTTTCTCCTTCATGGATGGTTTCTCCGGTTACAATCAGATTAAAATGGCTCCTGAAGACATGGAAAAGACTACTTTTGTTACACAATGGGGCACTTTCTGGTACAAGGTTATGTCGTTCGGACTGAAGAACGCGGGCGCCACTTATCAGCGTGCTATGGTGACATTATTTCATGACATGATTCATCACGAGATAGAGGTCTACGTCGACGACATGATAGCTCGATCACAGACTAAAGTAGAACATCTGGATCATTTGCAGAAACTATTTGACAGGTTAAAGAAGTACAGGTTGAGACTTAATCCTAACAAGTGCACCTTTGGAGTCAGATCCGGAAAACTCCTAGGTTTTGTTGTCAGTGGAAAAGGTATTGAGGTTGACCCCGCTAAGGTTAAAGCTATTCAAGAGATGCCAGCTCCCCGCACCGAGAAGGAAGTCAGAGGTTTCTTGGGCCGATTGAACTACATTGCCAGATTCATTGCACATCTAACTGCTACTTGTGAGCCAATCTTCAAGTTACTTAAGAAAGATCAAGTGGTAGAATGGAACGACGATTTCCATATCGCTTTTGACAAAATCAAGGAGTACCTACAGAATCCTCCTATTCTGATGTCGCCTGCCGAAGGAAGACCTCTTATCATGTACTTGACAGTATTAGAGAATTCAATGGGGTGTGTGTTGGGGCAACATGACGAGTCTGGTCGAAAAGAGCATGCAATATACTACCTTAGCAAAAAGTTTACCGACTGTGAAATAAGATACTCACAGCTCGAGAAAACTTGCAACGCTTTGGCTTGGGCTGCTCGCCGACTAAGACAGTATATGTTGACTCACACTACCTTGTTGATTTCCAGGATGGATCCGATAAAATACATCTTTGAGAAACCAGCTCTCTCCGGAAGAATAGCAAGATGGCAAATGATCTTGATCGAGTATGACATCCAGTACACTTCTTAGAAAGCGATCAAAGGAAGTGTAGTAGCCGATCATTTGGCTCATCAAGCCGTTGATGACTATCAGTCTATGCAATTCGAATTTCCAGATGAAGATGTTTTACTAGTTACAGATTGCGAAGAACCAGGCCCAGACGAAGGACCTGAACAAGGATCCCGATGGACCATGGTCTTTGATGGAGCCTCAAACGCACTTGGCAATGGCATTGGCGCCATCATTACATCTCCTATAGGCGGACACACTCCTTTCACTGCCAGATTATGTTTCAGTTGCACTAACAACATGGCCGAATACGAAGCGTGCATCATGGGTATTAAAGCTGCTATTGACTTAAGAATCAAGTTCTTGCAAGTGTATGGAGACTCAGCTTTAGTGATCAGTCAGATTAAGGGCGAGTGGGATACGAAGCATCCGAATCTCATTCCGTATCGAGAGCATGTTCTGAGTTTAATCCCCTACTTTGAAGAGATTACTTTTGATCACATCCCACGAGAAGAGAATCAGTTGGCAGACGCATTGGCTACTATGTCATCTATGTTCAAGGTTAGATGGGACAACGAGGCTCCCCAGATCATCATTGAGAAATTTGACGAACCAACATATTGTTATGAGCTTGATACAGAAGAGAAACCTTGGTACTATGACGTGAAGAGGTATCTTGATCTTAAGACATGTGATAAGATTTGTGAAATTGTATTGATCCTGTCGAAATCCTTGCCTAAGAAACGATTTCCTAAGACTAAGTAAATAAGTACAATGGCTTTCGACACAATAGTTCTAGTTTGACTGACAGGTAACTCGTGACCGACGGAGACAAACACCTGAATAACTTGATAAAGCTGAGTATTCACTATATTTTGACCTACTATGGTGACTCGTGACTGACAGAGGCTGTGAATTCAGGCCTGTTCTAAACGAAATATGGGTCGAAAGACTCTTCTGTTAATTCGAAACTTGTAATGAAGAGAGCATCAACATATACAAAAACACAAAGTGATTGCCGAAAAGTAAATAGAATGCAAGTAAAATTTTCAAAGAAAACAACTGAAAAATAAAGGTTTTGCATTGAAATAAAGGTGGTGATTCACGTACATCAAATACTTTCGCAACTCTTTCTTCTTGATGCTCAGAATTGGGCAGAGTTTTTGCAAGTACTTTGAGTATACAAGTGAACACACCGATTTTACATTGAAATGACTTATTTATAATGTTTACAAAGTAACTGCCTAAAAACAATCTACGACTAGCGTTCGAAACTTGAAAAAATCGCTTCACAAGATTTCGCCACTTGTTTGGCGCTTAAACAACACAAAGCTCTGATAACTGCCCACGATCTTGGACTTTAAAGTTTTCCCGCTTCTGACTTCTAAAATTAAACCGTTCCTAACCTCGACACTTTCCTTCATCGAAAGCAAAAACAATGAAATTCCTCTAAGTCCACAATCCTCCATAACCGACTGGGCTCAGCTTTGACTATTTCCCTCACTATTTAATATTTTGGTCGAATAGACCAATTTCCACGTTTTGTCCCTTTGATCGACATGTCTCCTATTCGACATCCTTGACTTAGTATTCTTCTTGGTCATATATTTCAATCTTCTGAAGAACCCTTATTCTCTAAGGATCGACCCTTAATTTACAAAGACGTTTGCATTTAATATGTACTTTTGAATACCTTAAGAAATTTCAAGGTAACAGATATAACATGTCAAAACATATGTCGGAATATATGTCAAAAATAGTAACAACAAACTCTGATGTACATTTGGTCATGTCAAGACATCTGGTTGAACATCTGTCTGAAATTTCTGACAACATAACTTCTCATGACAGTTGGTCAAGATGTTGTGGCATCTTGCTCAACATTAGTTAAGAACTATGTTTTAGTAAAATTTATGTCAATTATAAAATCATGGATCTAATAGAGATGATTGAAGTGAAAGTGAATATTAGAAAATTGTACCTTAAATCTTCTGTTGCCGACTATACACGTTGGATAATTTCAATTAAATTATGTGTGGTTGAGCTCACGCATTCGATCTTTGTCCGATCCAAATAAAAATAAAAATATTCTGGAAAGTGGCAATAGAATAAAAGAATATTGTAAAAATAAAACTTCTTTATTAATGTATTTTGACAGTGCTATAACATTTTAAGATATTAAATAGAAAAGTAAATTTACAATAGTAAAATAATATTTCAAAATACATAACAAGATAAAATTATATTTTCCTCATAGAGGTAACTCAAAGAGTCAATTTGATATTAATCGCCTCAATTAAAAAAAGATGCCAACATAACTCATTTGTAACCTTTCAACATCATTCGTACTCCCCCACAATATTGTCACCAAGAGTTGCAAAATCATCAACTTAATTTTAAAGGTAATGCCGATTCTATAGCTTTTTGTATTATCCTTAACCACATTCGTCAAACTAATAACTTTTAATAGCATATAAAACTTGGTAAGGTATAAGCTCGTAAATAGAAACTAAAACTTTGTTTAGGAAAAGTCATCTCCTATGGTCATAAATATTTCCTTCATTAAGGAAAGCCATGTGGTTGGTAACTATGAAACTTATGCTTTTCTCAAGTCCTATATAATAGCTTATGATCTAAACAATAACATCATTCTATCTATTCTATTACTGCTTCATTTTATCTAACAACAAAAAATGGCTTTCAAGGCAACGGTAAAAACAATTCCATTTTTCAATATTACTTTTCAAAGTTTGTTAAGAATTTAACATTGTAACATGATTTATGTATACATGCAGAAAAATTTGCGATTCATGGTGACTCAATTGGGAGGAGCTGGAACACGTTCATTTACTACCTCCACCATTCCAAAAATGAAACCTATGTCCACAACCATAGATGCATCACATAATTCTCATTCAATTTCTAGGTGTGCAATATAAAACCTAGATTGTCTGCATGCAACTACATGACTGACTGCATGCAATCACAACGTTAGAAAGATTTTGACCGTCTGATCAAATGAGACGGTCACGCGTGACTGCATATAGTCAGTGATGATTCATGCCATATCACATGTGTCATTTAATTCTAGGTACCTTATTGGTGTAGGTTGAGCACATTGAAGGCAGAGTTAGCACCAATCTACATTGTGTGTGGAATGGTGGGTGTGGCTTTGATGTTCGGATCACACACCGCCTATCAACAACTGGCACGTTCTCCAACAGTTCATGTGAACAAGAAAAGAAGAGAATCATTTCCTGAAGTTTATGATCCTGACCGAACCATCGACTCTGCTGATAAATTTATCAATGGCTCATTCTTTAGGAAAATCACACATATTCAAGACAGCAACCCCACTGTCCATGATCCTGTCCACCCTAATCCTTTCACCCGGTAATTAACTTCATTCTGTATCTATAACTTTTAATTTTGAGTCTGTTTGTTACAATTTTATTTATTGATATGGATGTGGTTTTTTTGTTGCAGTGCTCGAACTGCAGAGACATTGAAGTCGGTCGGCGTTGAGCCGGGCAGGCGCTGATTTGCTGACTCTCGCTAACAATGAGAGTGGTGGCCAATATGCGAAGGTGTTAAGTTAGTGTATATAATTTGTTTTTGGGTTTGTATTTATTTTATGTAATGTTTGTAAATAATTAATGATGTTGCATTAGCATCTCTCAGTATTGTATATTATAAATAACTTATAAAATAAGCCATAGGCTGTTATTCAGAATAAGTTATTTTGTTTCTGTTAGTGTATGGTGGTGGTTTAATTATGTGGCATCTCACTTATTTATATTTAAACTAAGAATTCAATCATTTAACAACATAAAAAAGTTATTTTATATTTCATTGGTCTCATAAAAAATATGTAAAATTCTTTATAAAAAACATTTTATTTAAATTGTATATTTAATAAAAAGTTAAATATATTTTTAGTTCTTATAAATATGAGACCCTGCAATTTTGATTCTTCTAATTTTTCTTTCGAATAATAATCATCGCAAAATTATTATGCACGTAATTTTTGTCTTTGCTGTTAAACCGATGTGTATTTTTGAATGATGACTTTACAGATGTGCGTAGAACGTTATAAAAATTCCTCGAATAAAAAGGAACTCAAAATTAAATTTCTAAATCGAAATTTTCATTGCTTTTATCAATATCTTTTGAAATTTAAAAAATTCATATTTAATTCTTTTTATTTTAAAAAATTCTAAAATTTAATAAATAAATATTATATAGTATTTTGAAGATATATGGAAAAAAATTATTCAAATATTTAAAAATTTAAGAGTAATTAAACCGTTTTAAAAATTTTAAAAAATAACAAGGACTAAATTGCAAGAAAAAAAATTCGAAGAAAAATCTTAAAGGGATTAAAATTGTAGGATCACATATTTATAGAGATTAAAAACTAATTTTTAATAAAATATTTTTTTTTATAAAATGTTTAATGAAATACTTGAGTATATGTAAAAGTTAATAAATATGGTACAGTAGTAGTGAGTGTGAATAAATGGTAGTTTGCATGACGGAAAACTTGGAAAATTAGAGAAATATAAAAGTAAAACATTGAAATTAGTCTTAAATAGGGTGACTTTTTTTATTTTGGTCCCGATGTTAAATGATAAACCTAGCACATCTTGTACACAACATAATGCCTTACCACCAAGTCTCTAGTGTTACTTGTTAAATATTTGTAATGTGTTTGTATATAATAAATATTAAATGTTAAATATAAAACATTAAATATCTTAATTATTAATATTTTAAATATTTTAATGCCTTTCTACTAGTAAATATTAAATATCTCAATTATTAACATTTTAAATATTTTAAAATAGGTTTTGTTTTGTTTTAAATTTTGTTATTAACTTTTGTTTTGTGATTGAAAATTTTAAAATATTGTGTTGAGTTATTATATCCCCCTCCATCTTTCATTATCTACCATATACCAAATTCATTTATACACTATTTCTCAATAAAATAAAGAATTTGTTTCGTTTCAATTATAATAACATAAACGGGTTTTGATTAAAATTCCATGTCCTGTGACAAAAATTTCATTATTTGCAAAAATCAATTTCATTTGTGCCAAAATGATTTAGGATTAAGAAAGGGAGCAGAACAAAATATGTACAAGATTTAGTTTTATTATAACAATGATAGAAGAATACAAAAATAATTGAAAATTTTTTAATGCACCTTTCTTAGGTAACACGCAGCGAAATTCAAAAAACTAGTATGTATACCCGTGCGAGGTACTGGACAAAATTTCATAAATTAAAAATGTTTTATAATTATTTACAGTTTATAAATGAAATTATAGTAACATTAAAATTAATTGAATAATTTTATATTTTTGTTAATTAAAAAAAGATTAATAAAAAATTATACATTAACCTTTAATAACAAAATTAAATAGCAAACGATTATTAAGATTACTGATAGCGTCTTTTAGATATAATTTTTTTAAAATTTAATAAGTTGGTTTAAAATATAAATATTTAAATATTTACAATTAAATATTTTTAAAATAAAAAAAATGTTAAAAGTTTTATTATAGTAAATTACTTGATTAATATTGTTGATAAATTAGTTTAATAAATAATGAACAAAAATAAATAAATAGGTGTATGACGGATGAAGAATTCAAACTTTTACTAAAAGTTAATTTTATAAGTTGCTAATAAAATATTGAGAATTCAAAATAAAGTATAAATACTAACAATTTATTTAGAGTAATTTAACTATTAATAGAAACTTTTTAATAGTAACCATGTTATCATTTTCCACATCTAGTTAACACTTCACATGCAAATACAACTCATTGTAAGACTCACATTTACACACATGTTACAACTCATACCAAAATATATTTTCATCTTTCCTTATTTTTCTTAATCAACAGACATGTTACATCTCATACTAAAATACATTTTCATCTTCCTTATTTTTCTTAATCAAAAACTATATACTCTTACATTCACTATTCAATTTGCAAGGACTCTTGCACTGGACTTCAGGCCTATTATTCTATATGAAAATCAAATCTTATTATAAATCTAAGATACTTATCAATAATAAAAATATGATATTTTTAAGTAAAAACAAATGACATAATGAAAAGCTTATATAGTTATATATCATATACGAACCCTAAAAGTTATTAAGTATCAAGTTTTAAATCAAATGATAGGAAATCTCTATTATACTTATATTGACACAGAACTTCGAAAAAATACAATGTTAGAGAAATAAGATTCCATTTAATTAGAATCATATAGATGGATTTGAGAGGTTATCACCAATTATCACCTCCATCTCAATTTTCAATTCAAACAGGCCCAACAAACAGGTATTTATACCATTTTTAAATTTTAATACAATAGTCTTGATCTACAAAGTCTTGCAGGTGCTTGCCAGCTCCCAGCACAATGTTTAGCCATTCTTCAAACTGCAGAACTCGGTAGATCAGCTGTGAAATCAGGCTTTCTTATGCCTCTCATGGAACAAAGAAACATTTTCAGTTTTGAAAACCCAAGGTTGAGAATTGGTGAAGGGCAGCAGCAACTTTTGAGCATTAATAAACCGACAAATCTTCTTCATGGAGTTCCAACTAATATGGACAGTACAGGTTTTAAACTCAATGTTTAAGAGTCTAACAAAATCAAAATCTACTATCTTTCTGCACCATCCAATTTCAATCAAATGATAATTGATGTGCTTACTACATGCATGAATGTGTGGGATGGTGATTGAATATTTAAAATGTATGTTAACACAAAGCTTGGGCATGATAGGTTTGCAAGTGAACAGAATTCCAGCAACCAATTCGCCGAACTGGTAGGCAGATTCAGCTGAAACCTATACAAAACATTCATAACCGAAGGTGCATAAAAAAATAGTTTTCTATCAATAACATATACATAAAGACTTATGCTATTACTGAAACTGTGCACACAAATTTACACAAATTTATCAAATGTTATTTATGCACTAAGCTTGATTACTAACATTGTCCCTATCCCAACATACTTAATATGAGCATCTAAAAAAATAAAAAGGAATATTTTCAGCAGCGCCGTGTTTTTTGAAGAACTATCTGTCATACCCCAATTTTTGACCTAATATACCACCTTACATATGCATTAATGCATCACTAACAGTTCAGAACAGAATAAATCGGGTGTGGCTTCTACAAGTCAAAATCAGGGTTTCATCAAATTTTCATCTGATCAAGAGGTAATCAATTAGGGTTTGAGTTCTCACTCACCTCAATTGATCTATCTTAATCAACCATCAACAATTGATCTTCAGATATCCAACTTTTCCTCATGATCTATCAAGGATCGACCAATTAGGGTTTTTATCGAGGATAAGCAATCACTGATTTTCTGATCAATGAATGACTTTTTTGTTTGGAGATTGATCTTCACATCTTCAATACAACATCTTGACCTAATTTCTTGATTCAAAACATCACAGAAGTTCACATTTTTCATCAGTCAATTTCTGGATCATCTGATGAAATTTCATCTGCACTGAAAAGTCAAACTTTGACTTTTGGTCAACTTTTTCAAGATAAAACTTTTTCAATCATCAAAATACTTCAAATGATCCATCATGATCATAAAAAATCAAGAAATTTGGAAAAGTCAACAAAAAGTCAAAATTTTCAACACTTAGAAAAATTTTAAGTGTTAAAAATTTCATGTTTTTTCCTACTTTCATGGCAATTTTTCACATAGTTCCATTTGGAATTAGAAAAAACTCAAAACATGAAAGTTGTAGCCCTTGATACAAGCTTTCCAAAATGTCCAAGAACTTGCAAAACCATCTTGTCTAGCTATGCTTTTGATTTTGAAACATAGAGCTCCAAAAGACATGAATTTCAAGTACAAGCTTCAAGGTTATAAGTCATTTTTTGCAAAATCTCCTTCTAGAAGCCTTGTCACCAATTGGAGATAGGCTAGAGCTGATAAAAATCAGATGAGAGGTAATGGAGATAAGATCAAGTTAAGTTTTAACCATGGTTAAAAAGATATTTCCATTTGCATTTATGGCAAAAATGACTTTCTTGCCCTCTAAGGCAAGTTGCTCAAATTCAAAGCCAATCTTCTTCACTTACCATTCTGATTTCTTAACCTATAAATAGAGGTTATATTTTCAATTTGAAACCACACCAAAGCGATGCAAGAACAAGCTTTCACTCTCTTTTCTTAAATCTCAAGTTACATAGTTCAAAGTGAGAATTTTGTACTTTTGCAAATCTTGTGAAAAACTATGAGAAATTTGGTGTCTAACATGTCTTAAAATCAATATAGAACTTGTTTGAAACTTAAAATCAACACAAGAACTTCTAAAACTCAGAATCCATGTTTGAAACCAAAAGCTTGCAAAAACTGCCTTAAACTTCAAACTGTTAATTTGCTCAAGCAAGTTGTGTTTTTATCATTCAAACATCATCTATACATCTCATATGAATGATACAAATCATTACTCTTGAACTGTAACACCTCTAACCACGAATTCAAGTTTCACTTCAAGCAACTGTAGGTGGACTTGGGTAGAGAGTTCCAGACCATTTCAGAGTGTGCATAGTGATCAAACACCTTCCATAAGGTTCACTGGTGCTCCAGCAATCCTCAAACATCAACTGGAAGCACTCCTTTGAAGAATTCGATCTCAGCTTCAAGAGGTAAGTGGCTCAACTTCGAACTCTTTGATTTTTGATTTACAGTTCAAAAATGGCTTGGCCGTTTTGTTTCTGCACCTTCACTGATTGATAACCCTCAATCAATTGCCTATTTCCATGATCATACACGATTTCAATTTGATTTTTAGGAATTAGGGTCCTTCGCGTTTTCTGGAAATTTAATCATGTTTAACTAAAAATAAATGAAATTAACCCACATCATCATGTTCCTGGTTCAATTTCGATCAAGTTTGATGTTTACATCGCGCAATTTCATCAAGAAACAAAGAATCTATGGCTGGATGAAGGATTGAGGAAGAAGAAGATCATTGCGCGTGTGTTTTCGTTTTCCAGAAATTCTTATTAAGTTCATAATATAATAACATGAAGTAAAATAAATAAACGGATGTATTGTCGCCCCAGCGGTTGCCAGCTCACCTTTAAGTCACTTGCCATGCCTTGCCCAGTGGTCTCGGGTTCGAGTAGCCTTGGGACCATTTTTGCCAAACTTTTTTGTTTCTCTTCACATTTTTTTCAAACTTCAATGCTTTCAAAACCCAATCAAAACTCCTCATTTTGAGGTGATTTTTTGCACACGTGTTATTTAACATGTCTATTTTATGATGGTGTCAAAAAAATTCAAAAATAGTTTCTTTTGATTATATTTTCATCGAGCAAAAAACGAGACATTTTAAGTACTTTTCAAGCACTTTTCAAAGACGTTTCTTTCGAACTTTCGAAGCCCGAAACTTTTTCAAACTTCTTGTAAGTATATTTCATATTTCAAAAACACTTTCAAGATCTTTTCAAAAACTTTACAACAAACTTACACTCTTTTTTCCATGATCGATCCGATTTGAAGATAAAACCGAACTCGTTTCTTCTCGAATTTCTTAACCGATCATGGGCCTCCCTTACGGTGTAAGTCCCAATTCTTTTTATGTACATAATTATTTCCTTGTACATATCCAATTCTTTTTATGTACATACCAATTTTTACTTGTACATAATACAGATACCTTCGTAAATATTCAAGTGTAGCAAACTTTTGTTCGTCTATTCGCTTGTATACACACCATTTCCATTGGTATTAAAAGGAGCATTATTCCCGGTGAAACTGCTTTTAAACCAATGGGCCTCCCTTACAGTGTAAGTCCCAACCCTCCTATGTACATACATATTTCCTTGTACATAAATACTCATTCGTGTACATATTCATTTCTTTGTACACATTCAAACTTGTAAATAATCAAGTTACGCTCGTTTTAAACGCTCGTTTCATACACACTTGTTTATATTTCCTTCATAAACTCTTGTGAATAAACATCATACATTTGTTTATATTTCCTTCATAAACTCCTGTGAATACATAGCACACATTTGTTCATATAATTTTTCAGCTATAACATAACAATTACTCTAACAAATAGGTTCCCAACAAAGATAGCCTCCTCTTGGGCTTTGTGCAAGATAACTCATTTCATCTGAGTTCAGCCTCCTCTTAGGCTTCATATAAGAAAACTCATTCATCTGAGTTTAGTCTCTGCTTAGGCTTCATATAAGACAACACTCCCCTGCTGAGTTAGCCTCCTCTTGGGCTTCGTTCAAAAGAACTCCTCGTTGAGTTTAGCCTTCTCTTGGGCATCAAACAAGAAAGAGACTAGGAAATCTCTTAACAGCCTCCTATTGGGCTTCCAATACAAAGAATCACCCGCGCTAGGATAGAACCCTGAGAGTATGATTTCCCAGTGTAATCGCTCTTGAAATCCTAAGAGGATGGTTTCCCGGTGAAATCACTCTTAAAGCCAAAGCCAGCCTTACCCTATAGCTTCCTCTTGAGCTTCATACAAGGACCCTCGATAACCCTCGATGACCCTCGATGACCCTCGAATGCCTCCTCTTGGGCTTACAATACAAGGACCCATGGGTTCTTAAAAGCATCCCCTAATCCAATCAATTTCTCCTAGAGATTTAGACGTTTACCATCTCTATGGAAGAAGTATCTCATCTATCGCATCACATACAATCAAATCTTTTCAAACTCTTTTCAAACAAAACATCTCTTAATCGTAAGTGGTAACGCTTGTACACTCAAGTGAAACACCCAATGCTTACAATTAAAAGATTCAATCATCTTTTTCAAACATCTTTCTTAACTCGTAAGTGGTAACGCTTGTACACTCAAGCAAAGCACCTATAACTTACAACGAAAGATTCAATCAATCAATCCCTTTCAAAATGTATGTGACGAAATAGATTAGATACATTTTTCATTAAGATGACATTTGTCTGTGTCTCTTAATAACATCCTGTTGCTTCCACTAGCATAAGTGGGAAATACGATTGCTCTGACTTTCTCAACATCCTTTTGAGAATACGTAGGCACAAGGTCTCATCCTTGGCGAGCAAACTTCTTTCTCCCTCAAACCAAACAAACAATAGATCCCTTTAGATCTGAGCTACAAATGCTCTGATTCCCATTAAGGGATATGTATGCAGAAGATCCCAATGATCTTTGCGAGCACAATAATAACAAAACCTAAGATCCCACATAATCTTCCCTTCTTAAAATCCAAAGGAGAAACTTTCCCAATCAAAGAAATAACAATTAAAACACACAAACATATCAAACATATTCATATATAAAGATATAGATAACTATATATATTTAGGGTGCTCCATCTATTCCCTTTATATAACAAATCCCCTTGCCCAGAATCTCCCCAATGCGTTGCGTCTAGTTCGCGCTAGTCGTGATGCATATCATATCAATTAAGGGTATTGCAGCTTTCCCCTTTTTCATAATCATTTTTCTTGTGTTGAAAATAATAAAGCTTGATGCTCGCGGCATCTTTATAAACAAATCAAAAGAGTAAATCGTTTCGAGCCAGAGGATCCGAATTCCGATTCGATTCTCTAGCGCGTCACTTTTTAATGCGAACAACAGCATTAGCTTCTTTCTTACCACCAAAAGATCTCTTCGCAGCATTTGAGGATGACTCTATATGGATCTTTCCGCTCTTGATACCAGCTTCAATACGCTCTCCTGTCAATATCAGCTCGATGAATCCGGCTGAAGAGTTTCCAATCAGATGATTGAAAAATGGACCTGTCAGTGTTCCCATAAACATATCAACCAACTCCCTATTGGACAAGGGTGGTTGAACTCTGCCTGCTAGATCTCTCCATTTCTAAGCATACTCCTTGAACTTCTCATCACGACCCATAGACATGCTTTGTAGTTTCATGCGAGTGGGTGTCAATTCAGCATTGTACTCATACTGTCTGTAGAAAGCATCTGCTAGGTCACTCCAAGTACGGATACGGTCATTCTCTAGCTGATAATACCACTCCAATTGAGTTCCGGACAAACTCTCTTGAAAATAGTGCATCCACAACTTTCTGTCATCAGTGTGGGGGTTGATCTTCTGAACATAGGACTTCAAATGCAGCTTCGGACAAGAAATGCCATCATACTTGGAAAAAGTGGGAACTTTGAACTTGGGAGGAATCACCATACCAGGAACAAGACTCAGGTCATCAAAGTTCAGCCCGGACATTTTTAGATTTTCCACAGCATTCAGACGGTCTTCAAGTTGCTTGTACTTGTCATCTTCATTAGAGTATTGATCCTCATAGTCCTCTCTCTATTTTTCAGGCTCACGTTGACTGTCCTCATCATTGCCCTTGACACTCCCTCATTCTTAACACTTCCTTCTGAGAGCTCTATTCGACTGACCATTTTAGGACCACTTTTGTAGCGTCTACCCTGTAATACGGTGAACTGACTTTGTAGGTTTTTGTATCGCAAATGTGCGGATAGCAAGAGTCGCCACCGACTTTTCTTTTATCCAATTAAGGGAAGGTAAAAAGTACACAAAAATACCTTCGTTAGATTCTGAGTAAGGGAGAAGGTTATGAAAAGGGAAGGTATTAGCACCCCTTTCCATCTGTAGTTATCTATGGGCTCTTAGTTGCTCTTAGATCACTTTTGAAAAATTGTGCTTTCTGTGTGTTTGACAAAAATGTTTTGAAAAGGCATTTCGCTTTGACTTTGTAATGATTCATGTAGGAATGTATACAAAGTGTTCGGAAATGTTTCGTTTTGAAAAGAGTTTGAACTTTGATAAAAGTGTGAGGTGTGAAAAGTACTTTGATAGAGAAAGCAACTAAAAGTCTTATTACCTACTCAGAATTGATCGTTTTCGTGTTATTTTACTTTCCTTTAGAATAGCGTTATCCATATCATTAGTTGGTAGGTAACTCCATTCGTTGGATGTAAGCGGGACATTCGAAGGGACATCGGATGGTCATAGAAAGCAACTTGTAGGAAGTATCCTAGCACATTCGAAGGGACTATCATCATTTTTCGTAGGCAACAATCGAGGGTCAAGATCATGTATTCGTAGGCGACATCGTGGGTCTATGATCTTTGTATCGAAGGGACTATGATGATTTGTTTTGAAGGCGACGGTGCTAGAATACCTCTACGTTCGAGGGACATGACCATTTGTATTCGTAAAGGCAACGAGAGAGAATTACCCTAAGGGGTCATGTGTGAAAGGAGCGTGTAGATTTCAGGTATTTTATCTTGAAAATTAGAGTGAGCTATGTCCAATTTTATCTTGCCATACACGCCTAATTACTAACAGTTCATAGGGTGCGGAAAATAAATTGCGGAAAGTAAAATGCGGAAAGATAAATCCTACGCTATTACATGGCTTTGGGGCAGATACATAATTGAAAAATGCGGAAAAATAAAATTCCTAGTTAAACTATTACATCCCATAGGCAATTACATAATATGAAAAGAAAGCGATAAAAGAAATCGTCCGAAACGGGATAACCTGTGAACAGGTGAAAATCGGGAAATACAAGGAAATCGAATAAGAGGAAAATGTTAGTAAAAATAATAATTTTTGAATGAGAAAAAGTTTTCATGCTGGAAATAACATTAATATGCTAAAATAATTTTTTGGGATTTTTTGGAGTCAATTTAATAATTAAAAATCAATTAAAAGTGATTTAAATGATAAATTAACAATTAAATTAAATATGCATGCAAAAATAATATTTTTTATTTTATAAATTAAATAAACATTTTCTGGAAATAATGCAAAAAGAAAAATATTTTTGGTGTTTTTTAAATGCATGATAAATATTATGAAAGATAAATTAAATTGAATGAAAGTATTAAAAGAAAATAGAAAAATATGAAAAAGGTTGCAAACATGTAAAAAATCAAATGCCATGGCTGGGATTCGAACTCAGGTCCCCTGGGTGAAAAGCGTGCAGCCTTGCCAACTGAGCCAGCCTGTACACGTGTTTGGAAACCGGAGCGAATGGATTTTGGACAGACGTCGCTCCCTGGTGGTCCAGATCACGCGCCAAGCTTCGTCTTCTTCGTTTTGAATTTTTGAAAAGATAGCGTCGGCCTCAGTGCGACGCTATAACCCCTGCAATTTCCAAAATCTCATACACGTAATATAAATTAATTGTGAGTACATGAATCGATTGCAAATTGAATTCTAAACACGATGGTGGTGGTCTTTTGGTCCAATTTAACCGATTTAGGGAAACCCCAATTTGGTTCAGAAACCCCTAATCATGGTGATTCGTGTTTCAGGCCATGGAAATGCAATTAAACCATCCAGAATGCTTGCAAACTTCACACTAATCACAAAACAAACCACAAACCAAGTTAAAAGTGCATGAAAAATAGAATTCGATTTTTGAAAAAGTGTAACAAACTGAAATCGTGTTCTTGCAATTCTTGATGTTTTTGAGAGTTGTAAGGGTCTGGACTGCTTCTGGAGATGTCAAGGAATGCAATGGGATGCTTGGAATCAATTGAAACAAGCTAGAACTGTGGCTACAAGTTACTTGAAAGGCACGGTTTTTTTGAGTTAGGTTAGGGTTTCTTCAAGCAATTTTTCTATTCTCATTCATGTGATATGCCTTGTATATTTATATTGGATGGAAATTGAGCTGATTTGAGGAACAAATAATCATCAATCAATGCAAAGATTATTTGATTTTGTACAAAATCAAATTTCATCTTTTTTGATCAAT
The DNA here is from genome assembly GCA_021764765.1 of Vicia sativa. Taxonomy (NCBI): domain Eukaryota; kingdom Viridiplantae; phylum Streptophyta; class Magnoliopsida; order Fabales; family Fabaceae; genus Vicia; species Vicia sativa. The sequence goes on from CM038797.1 coordinate 146,694,835, forward strand.
TTCAATCAATTTCTTGCCAAATCCAATCAAATTTCGAAATTTGCCAGCTTTCTTGGGTTACTTGGATCTCAAGGATGAGAGAAAAATCAATTTTGCAATTAATTTTGATTTTATACCTTATTTTTGAATTTAATTTGTATTTAAATAAATAAAATCCAAATTATATAGAAAAATAAAATTAAAATTCGTGGCATTGGGCTTGGATGTTCCAAATTGTATAAGGAACAAGTTTGGATGAAGAAAAATTAGGCCCATTTGCAAAAAAAATTATTTTTACAAGTATCTCTCTTTGTGCACTTCTTCAAAATTGCCCAACTTGCACAAGGTGTATTTTGCTCAATTTTCCACATTTTTGAATGTTCTTGGACTTTTTGGAAATCTCTAAGAGTCCTCTAACCAACCTCTTTGGTTTCATCTCAATTGGAGTTTCTATGCTCAATATATCTTCAAAACAAAATGTTGACTTTTTGTTGACTTTGAAAAGGATCTGTAATGTTTTGATCCATACCTTCCAAATGAAGCATTTTTTGAACATTCTTGTGAGACATGTAGTTGTAGATAATTGAATTTCCTTCAAAACAAGAGGTGATGGAAAAATTTCTGAGAAATTATGAATAAGTTATGCTCAGTCAAAGTTTGGTTGACTTTTCACTTAGAAACCCTAATTTAGAAAGTTTGACTTTTGAGCAAATCTTGAGTTTTCTTGATGAATCATGATCAACCCATGATCAAATGATGAATGTAACTTCAAAATGATAATGTTGACCAAAAACCATGAAGTTTGACTGTATGTTGACCATAGTTGACTTTTTGTCCAATACAACTGATTTTCAACCATCTGAGCAATTGTCTGAGGAAACTTGACTTCTGAGGCTTGAAACTTGTCATGGGGAATCTTTGAAGCATATGAGGAGGCATGATGAGCATTGGAGGTGTTGGAAGTCCATCTTGATCTGAGAAATACCAAACCCTAGTTTGGTTTGATTGCCTAGGAGAGGGTTTGTCTGATCAACCCTTGAGGAATCCTTGAGTATGGATGTATGAAATATCTTGAGAAGATGGAGGGCAAATTTTGGGGTATGACAGCTGCCCCTGTTCAATCTTCTTGTACTAGAAGGGTTAGATTGGCGTGCTTGCCTTTCGTGACCTGGAGGTAGAAGATGATTGAACACTCGAGTACACCTGAAAATTTGCACTCACTGTTGGTTGGTGATGCGGGAATGGGCTTATAGATGCCATTTGGAGAAGCTGGAGACTTCGCTGGAGAATGAGTCGTACGCTAGACTCTAGATTGTCGTCTGAAATAGCAGAACTGACGGAGATGGGCTTAAGATGCCATCTGGAAAGATCGACGTTGGGGAGTGAGCCGTACGCTAGGCTCTATAGATGTTTCTGGAAGTGGAAGGAGCATGGAGATGGGCTTAACATGCCATCCGGGAGGAGTCGTACGTCAGACTTCGTGCTTACCTTTGAATGAAGTTATTGGTTTGTATTGGTTTTTTAACCAAATATGCAGCATTCTGCAAGTGGAGAAATGTTGACAAGTAATCGGAGATGGGCTTAAGATGCCATCCAAGGCAACTGAGTCATATGCTAGACTCTGTAGTTGCTGTTGATAATAAGAGAGAGTCAGAATAATCCTTCGTGTCGATTGCTCTGAGAGGATAGTAGTTGGCAAAATGTGGATATCTTCCCTGTTGTGCATCGGGTATTGGTCCACTGCCTGTTATCGGAGGATAACTTGTGATCATTTGGATAGGGTTTCCCGTCTGGCTTCGGGTATTAATCCTGGATCTGTTGTCGGAGGACAACTAGGGCGGTCGTTCAGAGAGTTTTCCTGTCTGGCTTGCTTCGGGCATTAATCCTGGACCAGTTGTCAGAGGACAACTAGGGCGGTCTTGCAGATAGTTTTCCCGTCTGGATTCGGGTCTTAATCCTGGACCAGTTGTCGGAGGACAACTAGGGCGGTCTTTTAGATAGTTTTCCCGTTTGGATTCGGGTCTTAATCTTGGACCTGTTTGCGTCAGAAGTGATTTTCACCTGTTTTGGAGAAAACAAGAGAAACTTTGATAGAATATTGTTAGTCTTATGCAAAGTATGATGCATGACGACGTGTATGAATGACATATGCATATATTGTGACTTTATGAGAAATGTATGAATGATAGATGTTATGGTATTTCAAAACATATCCATCTTGAAGAAGATGCAGATGTTCTGCTTGAAGATTTCTGACTTCTGCTTGGGGACGGAACGGATGGAGACCCTGAGAAGAAAGAAAACTTTGATTCCTCCGATGCACTATCTGACCAAGTCTTGAGCCCAGATATCGTTGAGGATGGTAGAAATACGCTGTCGAGGATCTTGTGTGTAGACCCTGTTGGGGAGAATCTTGGAGGTACTCTACCGGGGATTTTGTGTGTAAATCTTGCTGGAGAGTATTTGGTTGTTGCCGGGAGACCGGGTTAGAAGAATCTGGAGCCCGTTGTAATCTCTGGCTGAGGAATAAAAGACGTAGGCTTCCTCCGATGCACTATCTGACCAAGTTTCAGGTCTGGACACTGCTGCTGGAGAAAAAAGGGAATTGTTTGAGAGATATCTTGTTGGGGATGAATACTTCGGTCGGGGATGAAATGTTATTGCTTGGAAATTGATGTAACACAATTTTAGTTGAGTGGAATCACTGCTCGTGGATTCACCTCTACTCTGCTGGGGAAGGTTGGTGGTGAGTGGCACCTCTGTGGGGATTATGCTCTGCGGGGAAATGCATTGGTGACTTTTGTCGTCATCCCAATTCCTAGAGCCTGTAGCAATTACTTTGTCATATTTACTTTTCGCATGTTTGTGACTAGATTTTTATTGTCAAATGCATATAATCATTCAAAGCAAACGTTGGACTTTATGCAAACAACAATAGCAAAAATTGTAAAGAGAAAGAACTTGTATTTATTTGAAATGTGGCGTATGGCCAAGTAGTTTGTACAAAAGAAAGGTAAAAAGCTATGCGGAAACAATCTCGTTAAGTTCCAACTATGCTAGTACTCATATATTTCAACTATCTCATCTCCTTGCTGTCAGTAGAAAGCGAGTGAATTGATCTTCGCCATCTGAATCTTGAATGCTGATAGTAGTAGTCTGAAAGTGGGTGATCTGGACGAGACATAGTCGTACGCTTAAATCCCTAACTTTTGCCTAGACCGCCCTTTTGGATTTTCAGTCTACCGGGATACCCTTTTTTGCCCAAGCCGCCTTTTCAGGTTTTCGACTTGCCGGGTGTACATGTTTTGTATATATCCTTAACTTTTGCCCGAACCTTTTTGGTTCGTCAGGATGCCCTTATTTTTGCCTAGGCCAGTCGACCTAGCGGGTCTCTTTTATGCGTAGTATTTTTTGACTATGTCTGCATTCACAGGGTGTGGGAAGTCTTCACCATCCATGGTGCTAAGTATCATAGCTCCACCGGAAAATATTGTCTTGACTACAAATGGTCCCTCATAGGTGGGAGTCCATTTGCCCATGGGATCACCTTGTGGAAGAATGATGCGCTTGACTACTAGATCACCGACTTGGTAGACTCGGTGTTTGACCTTCTTGTTAAATGCTCTGATCATTCGTTTCTGATAGATCTGTCCATGACACATGGACGCGAGTCGTTTCTCATCAATCAAGTTAACCTGGTCAAGGCGAGTCTGGATCCAATCGTCTTCACCTAACTCTGCATCCTGGAGGACTCTGGTTAAGGGTATCTGAACCTCGATTGGTAGGAATGCCTCCATACTATATACAAGAGAGAAGGGGGTTGCCCCTGTTGATGTTCGTACTGTAGTGCAATAACCATGAAGAGTGAATGGTAACATCTCATGCCAATCTTTGTAAGTCACTGTCATCTTCTGTATAATCTTCTTAATGTTCTTGTTGGCGGCTTCCACTGCGCCATTTATCTTAGGCCGATAAGGAGAAGAGATGTGATGCTTGATCTTGAACTGCGTGCAGAGTTCGGTGATCATCTTATTGTTGAGATTAGAGCCTTTATCTGTGATAATCCTTTCAGGAGTGCCATACCGACAGATAAGATTATGCTTGATGAATCGAGCCACTACATTCTTGTAACAGATGCGAACGAGGCTGCTTCTACCCACTTGGTGAAATAGTCAATTGCCACAAGGATGAAACGATGTCTGTTGGAAGCTGTGGGCTTGATTTCTCCGATCATATCAATGCCCCACATTGCAAATGGCCAAGGAGCTATTAAAACATTCAGAGGTACCGGAGGTATGTGCACTTTATCTGCATAAATCTGGCATTTGTGACAAGACCGAGCATAGCGGTGACAATCAGCTTCCATGGTGGACCAATAATAACTTGTTCTCAAAATCTTCTTAGCCATCGTATGACCACTGGAGTGGGTACCAAATGCGCCTTCATGTAACTCTTCCATGATACGTTCCGCAATTTTCCGGTCTACACAGCGGAGTAAGCACAAGTCGTGGTTGCGCTTGTATAAGATGTTGTTGCTGAGGAAGAATTTGGATGCAAATCTTCTCAAGAACTTCTTATCGTTGACAGATGCCCCTGGGGGATATTCCTGAGTCTCAAGATACCTCTTCACGTCGTAGTACCAAGGTTTCTCTTCTGTGTCAAGCTCACAACAGTACGCTGGTTCGTCAAACTTCTCAATAATGATCTAGGGAGCCTCGTTGTCCCATCTGACCTTGAACATAGATGACATAGTAGCTAGTGCGTCTGCCAACTGATTCTCTTCTCGTGGGATGTGATTGAAAGTAATCTCTTCGAAGTAGGGGATCAAACTCAAAACATGCTCTCGATACGGAATGAGATTCGGATGCTTCGTATCCCACTCGCCCTTAATCTGACTGATCACTAAAGCTGAGTCTCCATATACTTGCAAGAACTTGATTCTTAAATCAATAGCAGCTTTGATACCCATGATGCACGCTTCATATTCGGCCGTGTTATTGGTGCAATTGAAACATAATCTGGCGGTGAAAGGCGTGTGTCCGCCTGTAGGGGATGTAATGATGGCGCCAATGCCATTGCCAAGTGTGTTTGAGGCTCCATCAAAAACCATAGTCCATCGGGATCCTTGTTCAGGTCCTTCGTCTGGGCCTGGTTCTTCGCAATCTGTAACTAGTAAAACATCTTCATCTGGAAATTCGAATTGCATAGACTGATAGTCATCAACGGCTTGATGAGCCAAATGATCGGCTACTACACTTCCTTTGATCGCTTTCTAAGAAGTGTACTGGATGTCATACTCGATCAAGATCATTTGCCATCTTGCTATTCTTCCGGAGAGAGCTGGTTTCTCAAAGATGTATTTTATCGGATCCATCCTGGAAATCAACAAGGTAGTGTGAGTCAACATATACTGTCTTAGTCGGCGAGCAGCCCAAGCCAAAGCGTTGCAAGTTTTCTCGAGCTGTGAGTATCTTATTTCACAGTCGGTAAACTTTTTGCTAAGGTAGTATATTGCATGCTCTTTTCGACCAGACTCGTCATGTTGCCCCAACACACACCCCATTGAATTCTCTAATACTGTCAAGTACATGATAAGAGGTCTTCCTTCGGCAGGCGACATCAGAATAGGAGGATTCTGTAGGTACTCCTTGATTTTGTCAAAAGCGATATGGAAATCGTCGTTCCATTCTACCACTTGATCTTTCTTAAGTAACTTGAAGATTGGCTCACAAGTAGCAGTTAGATGTGCAATGAATCTGGCAATGTAGTTCAATCGGCCCAAGAAACCTCTGACTTCCTTCTCGGTGCGGGGAGCTGGCATCTCTTGAATAGCTTTAACCTTAGCGGGGTCAACCTCAATACCTTTTCCACTGACAACAAAACCTAGGAGTTTTCCGGATCTGACTCCAAAGGTGCACTTGTTAGGATTAAGTCTCAACCTGTACTTCTTTAACCTGTCAAATAGTTTCTGCAAATGATCCAGATGTTCTACTTTAGTCTGTGATCGAGCTATCATGTCGTCGACGTAGACCTCTATCTCGTGATGAATCATGTCATGAAATAATGTCACCATAGCACGCTGATAAGTGGCGCCCGCGTTCTTCAGTCCGAACGACATAACCTTGTACCAGAAAGTGCCCCATTGTGTAACAAAAGTAGTCTTTTCCATGTCTTCAGGAGCCATTTTAATCTGATTGTAACCGGAGAAACCATCCATGAAGGAGAAAACCTTATGCTGAGCGGTGTTGTCAACCAGAACATCAATATGAGGAAGTGGGAAATCGTCTTTCGGACTCGCTCTATTCAGATCTCTGTAATCCATACACATTCGTACCTTGCCATCCTTATTAGGTACGGGTACCACATTTGCAACCCACTGTGGATAAGAAGTAACAGCTAAGAAGTCGGCGTTAAACTGTTTCATGACTTCGGCTTTGATTTTCTTTGACATCTCAAGACGCATGCGACGGACCTTCTGCTTTACTGGGAGAAAACCTTCTTTTGTTGGTAACCGGTGCACCACAATATCAATGTCTAAACCCGGCATGTCTTCGTATGACCAAGCAAATACCTCAATATAGTCTAATAGCATCTGAACCATCCTTTCTTTAGCACTGTTCTCAAGACCCGCTCCTATCTTGATCTCTTTTCTGTCTTCATCAGTAGCCAGGATCACAACCTCAACTTGCTCTTCGTGTGGCTGTATAACTCGTTCTTCTTGCTGTAGCAGTCTGACAAGTTCTCCTGGCACTTCACAATCTTCCTCACCTTCGTCTTCGGCTTGGTAGATCGGATTATCGAAGTCATATTTAGCAATAGCATAATTGTTATCAACGAGATTCAGAGTGATTCTGCAGTGTATCACGTGGGTGTGTGTAAGAAACACATAGCTTTTTTGAAGGGGTGATAAAGTAAAAGAGAGCAATCAACAAATAAATGCAAAAGTCCAACGATTTTATTGAATGAAAATATGCAAATGACAGATAATAACCCTCACAAACGAGCCACGATGCCCCAGGCAAGGCACTAGGCTTTAGAGTTTTATTGTTCAAAACATAGAAAATACGAAAAGCAAAACAAAACAAGAGCAATTACTCCTGTCTTAAGGAGATTGGCATGACGTCTTCAGTCTTCCAATTGTTGAGTCCGTCGTCGGGAGTTGGAAAGATCCACTTGCTGATGTCGAAGTCGTCGTCGTCCTCTATAGCATGGATTCCACTCTGGCTGATGCGGAAAGGAAGTTGGCCGGCACGTTCGCGGCGTATCATCTTCTGACCCTTGATGGTGAAGCCTAAACCAGTCTTGTCAGATTTGAAAGGAAGATCAGGGAGTTGTCCCCAAATAGTACTACCTTCTTCAACAGCAGCTTGAGCATCTTTCAGCGAGGCCATCCTAGGCGGAACTTGTGTAACTTCAGGAGTGACAGGAGAGTCAGCAGGCATGACTCTGGGGATTGTTTCAAAAGCTTGACAGGGGGTCTCAAAGAATTCTTCCTCCACCTCGAGGTATCGGAATGACTGTAGATGACTGGCCATATATTCTTCTTCACCACACACTGTAACAACCTTCCCTTTCACCGGGTATTTTAGCTTCTAATGCAGGGTAGAGGTAACAGCGCCTGCCCCATGTATCCAAGGGCGTCCAAGTAGGCAAGAGTAAGCTGGACGGATGTCCATGACAAAGAAAGTGGAGTCAAAAGTCTGGGAACCGACTTTAACAGGCAGAATGAGCTCTCCAAGTACTGTTCGTTTAGAACCATCAAAACCTCTCATAATTATATCACTGGGCTTCAGAACCAACCCTTCAACATCAGGTCGATCAAAAGCAGTCTTCGGAAGAATATTCAAAGCAGAACCGGTATCCACCAAAACGTGAGACAATGTAGTGCCCTTGCATTCAACAGAGATGTGCAAGGCTTTGTTGTGTTTCTTTCCGACAGGAGTCAAATCAGCATCAGAGAAACCTAGGCCGTTGTTGGCACCCAGGCTAGCAATACAAACTTCAAACTGGTCAGTAGTAGTGTCTTGCGGCACGTGAGCATTCTTCAGAAACTTCACCAAGGCGTTAGCATGAGCCTCAGAGCACAAGAGCAGAGCAAGCATGGAGATCTTGGACGGAGTCTGTCCCAACTGTTCCACAACATTGTAGTCACGTTTCTTGATGATCTAACGCAATAAAAGAATGCGTAGCTCCAGTATCAATAATCGCAATCAAAGGTATGCCATTAATAAAACATGTACCTTTAATCAGCCGATCATCTGGTTTAGTTTCTGATCCAGAGACAATGCAAACACTTTACCACCAGCTTGCTCTTTCTTGGGTTTTGTGCACTGAGGACGAGTATGACCCTCTTCACCACGGTTGTAGCAAGTCACCACTTTCACTCTGCAGTCGTTGGCCACATGGCCGAACTTCCCACACTTGAAACACTTCTTATCATTGCTCTTACAGTCCACCATACGATGTCCTGTCTCACCACACTTATAGCACTTAACGGAAGAGCTAGAATCTCCTCCACCAGATTTCTTCCAACCTCCGGATCTTTGATTACTCCTATCATAAGGTTTACCACGATCCATCTGTTGCTTACCTTTCCTGTCAACATACCCTCGAGCATTCGACTTAGTGTTAGCAAGATCCTCCTCAAGAATCCTACTACAATCAACCAGATCAGAAAATCTTCGGATACGCTGATACCGAATACCCTGCTTAATCTCATCACGAAGACCATTTTCAAACTTGATACATTTGGAAAATTCTCCATCTGCATCGTTAGAGTAATGAGCATAATACTTCGCTAATTCGGAAAACTTCGAAGCATACTCACTGACAGTCTTGTTACCCTGCTTGAGCTCCAGAAACTCAATCTCCTTCTTACCTCTGATATCCTCAGGAAAATACCTCCTCAGAAAAGCTCTCCTGAACACAGCCCAATTCAATGCAACACCATCTTCTTCCGTCAGTAGCAACCCACCACCATCGCTTCCTCGCCAACATGTGAGTTCCATATCTCACCTTCACCCCTCCACAATCAATCACTCAAGATCCTCTCGATCTCTTTCAACCACTTGAGCACCTTCGGATCATCGTGCCCTTGAACAATGGAGGATTATTCCTCGAAAATTCCCCAATTGTCGGTCAAGACCAATCGCAGCTCCTACTGGTTCCTCCGAGCACCCACCAACATTCCCAAAGCCTCAAAGAATGGCATCATCATTCCTTCCGTTACTTCTTCCGCCATTGTTCGTAACATAACAAAACAATCTACATCAGCACACAAGTATCGACAATGTCACTTCACACTAGTCGCATACTAAAGGGATAACAACACTGGACAAGACCGACTATGCTCTGATACCACTATTGTAACACCCCATCTAAATACCCGAATATATTTAATAAATTAATCTCAAATCATCTTTAATCAGAGTTAACACGGCAATTGAGGGATGTCACAATTAATGGATAAAAATAAAACTTCATTCAAACAGTAGCCATGCTACACTGAGGATCAACATTTCCAATTAATTTCAATCAAACTAAGACCATGTCTTACACAATGAAAAATACCATAACCAAAACGGAATAATTCAATCAACATTATTCCCACAAAGTTTTAAATAAATAATAAATCAATGTCTAATTCCTCATCTAACGTTCCCCAGTGTTACAGTCTAATCAGAGCATGACACCGACACGCGGACTAAACGATAAGCTCTAGAGCCATCCTCACCGACTCCTCACCGCTAACTTTAATCAAATGGTAAAGTAAGGGTGAGACTTCTCATAATTAAAGCATATTATAAGTCTTTCAATCAATAATATATCACAAGCATATTATTTCACCCACTTAGCATAAATTCATATTCACACACACAACTACATCCATCATGCATATTCATAACAACCAAAGAAGAGTAACACTGAAAGACATCCTAACATGTTACCACTTCATACAAATACAATGCAGACTCAATGCATGCGGTACCGACACGTGACTAAGTCACCCAACACTGATCCATCATCAACCGGATACAGTACCATCGATTCGTCCATAACCACCCGGACACGAATCCAGCCTAACCACCCATCCTCACTCGGGTATCGGTTATCGGCAATCCAAGTCAAATTCCGCACAATGGGAATTAACTTCACCAAAACAATGCATATGCACGCACATCACTAGCATGCAACATCAATCAGTCTATGTATACTTTCATTTAACATAACTGAATCACAACAATCAACATGATATATCAACCAATCATGCATTCATCTAACATCAGCATAAACATGCAAACCAATCAACATGATATATCAACCAATCATGCATTCATCTAATATCAGCATAAACATGCTATTACATCCACACAATACCAATACATCCATCAACACAGGATCTCTGCTACATACAATTCAATATGCGTCAGTCAAAAGTCACTTATCTCGGAAATTGGCTTACTTTCAAAATAATTTCAAGTTTTGGAAAATATTTTCATTTCATAAAATAGAGCATTAAATTTAGAAAATAACGTCCAAACGGCGCTCAAAACGGACTTACGATTTGAAAGTTATGAATTTTCAAAGTTTGACATTTTTCAAAAATTAAAAGTGGAACCCGGTTCCTACATATACAGGAACCGGTTCCTGAAAAGTTCCAAAACCTCGTTTCTGAAAAAATGTATGGGAACCCGGTTCCTACCCATACAGGAACCGGTTCCTAAGTGCATTTTTCCAGTTTTTACCAAATTTTCAAAGTGGAACCCGGTTCCTACATATACAGGAACCGGTTCCCACGTGTTAAAAAGCCATTTCCTGCACTTTTGACAGCATTCATCCATTTTTAATCAAACTCAAACATACCCATACGAATTGCTATATGAGAAACACCAAAATACATCTATTTTGCACCATTATAACATCAAACCACAATATTCCATCATTCCTATTCATCAACTGACACTCTAATCATTTTCAACCTATAATCCGACACAACAGGGACTATACTACGGAACCCTAACATTCCAAACCGGGATTCCTAACACACTATGATCCATACTATTAACATCCAAACCGATAATATGTAATAACCAATCAAAATCATCCTTTACCTTGTGGTTCTTCGAATTCTGACACTTCTAGGTCTTTTTCCTTCTTTTCTCCTCTTCTCACTTCACGTATCTTGTTTTCTCCAAAAATGATTCCTTTTTTCCTCCTTTCCTTATTTAATTCCTTTTATTCCTTTTTAACATAATTAAAATAAATTAATTAATGTGAGTAGAGTCTTTTACTCCTCACACCCCACTTTACTCAACATATAACCCATAAATCCATATTTAATCTCAATAATTCAATATATTAATAAATTATGTTCTCAATTAATTTAATAATTAAAAACCATAATTATTTAATTACCGAATTATTTTGGGGTGTCACAACTCCCCCCAACTTAAAAGAGTTTTCGTCCTCGAAAACATACCTCAGACGAATAGTTCGGGATACGAGTCCTTCATCTGACTCTCCAGCTCCCAAGTGACATTTCCATCAGCTGGTACTCCCCAAGCCACTCTTACCAATGCAATCTCTTTGCCTCGCAACTGTTTCAACTTCCGATCCTCAATCCTTGCACGTACCGCTTCCACAGTCAAATTCTCTCGTAACTGTATATCATCTACCCGAATCTCATGAGACGGATCAGCAATGTACTTCCTCAGCTGAGACACATGAAAAACATCATGCAGATTCGCAAGTGACGGCGGCAAAGCAATCTGATACGCAACCTTCCCAACTCTCTTGGTAATCTGAAAAGGACCAATAAAACGTGGAGTCAACTTCCTTGACTTCAAAGCTCGACCAATACCAATCATCGGAGTAACCCGCATAAACACATGCTCTCCTTCACTGAACTCAAGGTCTTTCCTCCTCTTATCATGGTAACTTTTCTGACGACTCTGAGAAGTCCTCATCTTCTCCTGAATCATCTTAATCTTTTCCGAAGTTTGCTGAACGATTTCCGGTCCAATCACAGCACTCTCTCCGGTTTCATACCAACACAATGGTGTCCGACACCTCCTACCATACAATGCCTCAAACGGAGCCATACCAATACTCGAGTGAAAGCTATTATTGTAGGTAAACTCAATCAATGGCAGATATCTATCCCAAGCTCCACCCTTCTCTAACACACAAGCTCTCAGCAATTCTTCCAACGACTGAATCGTTCTTTCCGTCTGACCATCTGTCTACGGATGATAAGCGGAACTCAAACGCAACTTGGTACCCAAAGTTTCTTGCAATCCTGTCCAGAACTTAGATGTAAACCTCGGATCTCGATCCGACACAATGCTAGACGGAATACCATGCAAACTCACAATCTTTTCGACATACAATTCTGCCAACCTCTCCATCGGATAATCCATTCTTATCGGAATGAAGTGAGCAGATTTTGTCAACCTATCCACAATAACCCAGATAGAATCACAATTCTTAGCTGTTCTTGGCAAACCAGACACAAAATCCATTGAGATTCCATCCCACTTCCATTCTGGAACAAACAACGGCTCCATCAATCCTGACGGTTTCTGATGCTCGATTTTCGACTTCTGACAAACCAAACAGGCATACACAAACTCAGCAATCTCCTTTTTCATTCCCGGCCACCAAAACAACTTTTTCAAATCATGGTACATTTTAGTAGCACCGGGATGAATACTCAACCCGCTACGATGTCCTTCTTCCAAAATACTCTTCCTAATCTCGGCAACATCCGGAACACACACCCGACCACCAAACCTCATAACACCATTCCCGTCAATTCGGAACTCGCCTCCTTGACCTTGGTTGATCAATGTCAACTTATCAACTAAACCAACATCATATTTCTGTCCATTTCTAATCTCTTCCAGAATACCACTAGTCAGCTTCAACATACCCAATTTCACACTATTCGGAGTAGTTTCACAAACCAAACTTAGATCTCTGAACTGCTCAACCAAATCTAACTCACGGACCATCAACATTGACATATGCAAGGACTTCCTACTCAAGGCATCCGCAACTACGTTTGCTTTACCAGGATGGTAATTCAAACCGAAATCGTAATCCTTTAAGAATTCTAACCATCTTCTCTGCCTCATGTTCAACTCTTTCTGATCAAAGAGATACCTCAGACTCTTATGATCACTGAATACCTCAAACCGAGAACCATATAAATAGTGCCTCCACAACTTCAAAACAAATACAACAGCTGCCAACTCCAAGTCATGAGTCGGATAATTCCTTTCATGCACTTTCAATTGTCGTGAAGCATAAGCCATAACCTGCTTATCTTGAATCAACACACCACCTAATCCCATTAATGATGCGTCACAATACACAACAAAAGACTTAGTCGGATCTGGAAAAATCAAGATCGGAGCACTTGTCAACCTCCTCTTCAGCTCTTGAAATCCTTTCTCACATTCAACATCCCAAACAAATATCTGACCCTTCCTGGTCAACTTAGTCAATGGTAACGCCAGTTTGGAAAATCCTTCAATAAACTTCCGGTAATAACCTGCGAGACCCAGAAAACTACGGATCTCAGAAGCATTCTTCGGCGCTTCCCACTGAGACACCGCCTCTACCTTTGTAGGATCAACAGCAATCCCATTCTTGGAAATTACATGTCCAAGAAAAGTTACCTCTTCTAACCAGAATTCACACTTGGACAACTTCGCATAAAGCTTCTTCTCTTTCAACAATCCCAACACAACTCTGAGATGTTCTGCGTGCTCCTCATCGCTTTTCGAATAAATCAGAATATCATCAATGAACACTACTACGAACTTGTCAAGATACGGATGAAATATCCTGTTCATATACTCCATGAAAACACCAGGTGCATTAGTAAAATCAAACGGCATAACAGAATATTCATAATGCCCATACCTCGTTCTAAATGCAGTTTTCTGAATATCCTCCGACTTCACACGAATCTGATGATATCCAGATCTCAGATAAATCTTACTAAACACACACGCTCCAACGAGCTGATCCATCAAATCATCAATCCTCGGCAAAGGATACCGATTCTTGATTGTAACTTTATTCAACTGTCGGTAGTCAACACATAACCTCATTGAACCTTCCTTCTTCTTAACCAGTAACACCGGAGCACCCCACGGCGAAACACTCGGACGAATAAACTTCTTCTCAAGCAACTCTTCTAACTGTTTCTTCAATTCAGCTAATTCAGATGCCGACATGCGATAAGGCGCCATCGACACCGGACTAGTTCCAGGAATCAGATCTATAGTAAATTCTACCTCTCTCTCAGGTGGCAATTCACTAACGTCTTCCGGAAACACCTCTGGAAATTCATTCACCACTGGCAATCCATCACTCTTGCCTTTCCCTTCGCTTCAATCGCGGAATACAACATAAACACCACCGCGCCATCTTTCACCGCTAGGTTCATCTGCTTTACTGACATAATCTCACTTTCGACCTTAACCTCTTCAGGGAAAATGACCGTCTTCTCAAAACAGTTGATATGAACCTGGTTGAATTCCAACCAGTTCATTCCAAGGATGATATCAAGTTGTTCTAGCGGTAGGCACACTAAATCCATACCGAAACCCCTATCAAAAATCACAACAGGACAATTCCTACAAACATATGAAGTAGTCACTGAACCCGACGCAGGAGTATCAATAACCATACTTCCATCCATATTAGAAATTTCCAAATTCAATCTCTTAGCACAATCTAACGCAATAAAAGAATGCGTAGCTCCAGTATCAATAATCGCAATCAAAGGTATGCCATTAATAAAACATGTACCTTTAATCAGCCGATCATCTGGTTTAGTTTCTGATCCAGACAATGCAAACACTTTACCACCAGCTTGCTCTTTCTTGGGTTTTGTGCACTGAGGACGAGTATGACCCTCTTCACCACGGTTGTAGCAAGTCACCACTTTCACTCTGCAGTCGTTGGCCACATGGCCGAACTTCCCACACTTGAAACACTTCTTATCATTGCTCTTACAGTCCACCATACGATGTCCTGTCTCACCACACTTATAGCACTTAACGGAAGAGCTAGAATCTCCTCCACCAGATTTCTTCCAACCTCCGGATCTTTGATTACTCCTATCATAAGGTTTACCACGATCCATCTGTTGCTTACCTTTCCTGTCAACATACCCTCGAGCATTCGACTTAGTGTTAGCAAGATCCTCCTCAAGAATCCTACTACAATCAACCAGATCAGAAAATCTTCGGATACGCTGATACCGAATACCCTGCTTAATCTCATCACGAAGACCATTTTCAAACTTGATACATTTGGAAAATTCTCCATCTGCATCGTTAGAGTAATGAGCATAATACTTCGCTAATTCGGAAAACTTCGAAGCATACTCACTGACAGTCTTGTTACCCTGCTTGAGCTCCAGAAACTCAATCTCCTTCTTACCTCTGATATCCTCAGGAAAATACCTCCTCAGAAAAGCTCTCCTGAACACAGCCCAATTCAATGCAACACCATCTTCTTCCAGTTCAGTTCTGGTAGCAACCCACCAGTTATCAGCTTCCTCAGCTAACATGTGAGTTCCATATCTCACCTTCAGCCCCTCTGCACAGTCAATCACTCTGAAGATCCTCTCGATCTCTTTCAACCACTTCTGAGCACCTTCGGGATCATGCGTGCCCTTGAACAATGGAGGATTATTCCTCTGAAAATTCCCCAATTGTCGGTCAGCACCAATCGCAGCTCCCTGCTGGTTCCCTCCGAGCACTCCAGCCAACATTCCCAAAGCCTCAGCAATGGCATCATCATTCCTTCCGTTACCTCTTCCAGCCATTGTTCTGTAACATAACAAAACAATCTACATCAGCACACAAGTATCGACAATGTCACTTCACACTAGTCGCATACTAAAGGGATAACAACACTGGACAAGACCGACTATGCTCTGATACCACTATTGTAACACCCCATCTAAATACCCCGAATATATTTAATAAATTAATCTCAAATCATCTTTAATCAGAGTTAACACGGCAATTGAGGGATGTCACAATTAATAGATAAAAATAAAACTTCATTCAAACAGTAGCCATGCTACACTGAGGATCAACATTTCCAATTAATTTCAATCAAACTAAGACCATGTCTTACACAGCGGAAAAATACCATAACCAAAAACGGAATAATTCAATCAACATTATTCCCACAAAGTTTTAAATAAATAATAAATCAATGTCTAATTCCTCATCTAACGTTCCCCAGTGTTACAGTCTAATCAGAGCATGACACTGACACGCGGACTAAACGATAAGCTCTAGAGCCATCCTCACCGACTCCTCAGCTGCTAACTTTAATCTGAAATGGTAAAGTAAGGGTGAGACTTCTCATAATTAAAGCATATTATAAGTCTTTCAATCAATAATATATCACAAGCATATTATTTCACCCACTTAGCATAAATTCATATTCACACACACAACTACATTCATCATGCATATTCATAACAACCAAAGAAGAGTAACACTGAAAGACATCCTAACATGTTACCACTTCATACAAATACAATGCAGACTCAATGCATGCGGTACCGACACGTGACTAAGTCACCCAACACTGATCCATCATCAACCGGATACAGTACCATCGATTCGTCCATAACCACCCGGACACGAATCCAGCCTAACCACCCATCCTCACTCGGGTATCGGTTATCGGCAATCCAAGTCAAATTCCGCACAATGGGAATTAACTTCACCAAAACAATGCATATGCACGCACATCACTAGCATGCAACATCAATCAGTCTATGTATACTTTCATTTAACATAACTGAATCACAACAATCAACATGATATATCAACCAATCATGCATTCATCTAACATCAGCATAAACATGCAAACCAATCAACATGATATATCAACCAATCATGCATTCATCTAATATCAGCATAAACATGCTATTACATCCACACAATACCAATACATCCATCAACACAGGATCTCTGCTACATACAATTCAATATGCTACCAAAAGTCACTTATCTCGAAATTGGCTTACTTTCAAAATAATTTCAAGTTTTGGAAAATATTTTCATTTCATAAAATAGAGCATTAAATTTAGAAAATAACGTCCAAACGGCGCTCAAAACGGACTTACGATTTGAAAGTTATGAATTTTCAAAGTTTGACATTTTTCAAAATTAAAAGTGGAACCGGTTCCTACATATACAGAACCGGTTCTAAAAGTTCAAAACCTCGTTCGAAAATGTATGGGAACCCGGTTCCTACCCATACAGGAACCGGTTCCTAAGTGCATTTTTCCAGTTTTTACCAAATTTTCAAAGTGGAACCCGGTTCCTACATATACAGGAACCGGTTCCCACGTGTTAAAAAGCCATTTCCTGCACTTTTGACAGCATTCATCCATTTTTAATCAAACTCAAACATACCCATACGAATTGCTATATGAGAAACACCAAAATACATCTATTTTGCACCATTATAACATCAAACCACAATATTCCATCATTCCTATTCATCAACTGACACTCTAATCATTTTCAACCTATAATCCGACACAACAGGGACTATACTACGGAACCCTAACATTCCAAACCGGGATTCCTAACACACTATGATCCATACTATTAACATCCAAACCGATAATATGTAATAACCAATCAAAATCATCCTTTACCTTGTGGTTCTTCGAATTCTGACACTTCTAGGTCTTTTTCCTTCTTTTCTCCTCTTCTCACTTCACGTATCTTGTTTTCTCCAAAAATGATTCCTTTTTTCCTCCTTTCCTTATTTAATTCCTTTTATTCCTTTTTAACATAATTAAAATAAATTAATTAATGTGAGTAGAGTCTTTTACTCCTCACACCCCACTTTACTCAACATACAACCCATAAATCCATATTTAATCTCAATAATTCAATATATTAATAAATTATGTTCTCAATTAATTTAATAATTAAAAACCATAATTATTTAATTACCGAATTATTTTGGGGTGTCACAACTCCCCCCAACTTAAAAGAGTTTTCGTCCTCGAAAACATACCTCAGACGAATAGTTCGGGATACGAGTCCTTCATCTGACTCTCCAGCTCCCAAGTGACATTTCCATCAGCTGGTACTCCCCAAGCCACTCTTACCAATGCAATCTCTTTGCCTCGCAACTGTTTCAACTTCCGATCCTCAATCCTTGCACGTACCGCTTCCACAGTCAAATTCTCTCGTAACTGTATATCATCTACCCGAATCTCATGAGACGGATCAGCAATGTACTTCCTCAGCTGAGACACATGAAAAACATCATGCAGATTCGCAAGTGACGGCGGCAAAGCAATCTGATACGCAACCTTCCCAACTCTCTTGGTAATCTGAAAAGGACCAATAAAACGTGGAGTCAACTTCCTTGACTTCAAAGCTCGACCAATACCAATCATCGGAGTAACCCGCATAAACACATGCTCTCCTTCACTGAACTCAAGGTCTTTCCTCCTCTTATCATGGTAACTTTTCTGACGACTCTGAGAAGTCCTCATCTTCTCCTGAATCATCTTAATCTTTTCCGAAGTTTGCTGAACGATTTCCGGTCCAATCACAGCACTCTCTCCGGTTTCATACCAACACAATGGTGTCCGACACCTCCTACCATACAATGCCTCAAACGGAGCCATACCAATACTCGAGTGAAAGCTATTATTGTAGGTAAACTCAATCAATGGCAGATATCTATCCCAAGCTCCACCCTTCTCTAACACACAAGCTCTCAGCAATTCTTCCAACGACTGAATCGTTCTTTCCGTCTGACCATCTGTCTACGGATGATAAGCGGAACTCAAACGCAACTTGGTACCCAAAGTTTCTTGCAATCCTGTCCAGAACTTAGATGTAAACCTCGGATCTCGATCCGACACAATGCTAGACGGAATACCATGCAAACTCACAATCTTTTCGACATACAATTCTGCCAACCTCTCCATCGGATAATCCATTCTTATCGGAATGAAGTGAGCAGATTTTGTCAACCTATCCACAATAACCCAGATAGAATCACAATTCTTAGCTGTTCTTGGCAAACCAGACACAAAATCCATTGAGATTCCATCCCACTTCCATTCTGGAACAAACAACGGCTCCATCAATCCTGACGGTTTCTGATGCTCGATTTTCGACTTCTGACAAACCAAACAGGCATACACAAACTCAGCAATCTCCTTTTTCATTCCCGGCCACCAAAACAACTTTTTCAAATCATGGTACATTTTAGTAGCACCGGGATGAATACTCAACCCGCTACGATGTCCTTCTTCCAAAATACTCTTCCTAATCTCGGCAACATCCGGAACACACACCCGACCACCAAACCTCATAACACCATTCCCGTCAATTCGGAACTCGCCTCCTTGACCTTGGTTGATCAATGTCAACTTATCAACTAAACCAACATCATATTTCTGTCCATTTCTAATCTCTTCCAGAATACCACTAGTCAGCTTCAACATACCCAATTTCACACTATTCGGAGTAGTTTCACAAACCAAACTTAGATCTCTGAACTGCTCAACCAAATCTAACTCACGGACCATCAACATTGACATATGCAAGGACTTCCTACTCAAGGCATCCGCAACTACGTTTGCTTTACCAGGATGGTAATTCAAACCGAAATCGTAATCCTTTAAGAATTCTAACCATCTTCTCTGCCTCATGTTCAACTCTTTCTGATCAAAGAGATACCTCAGACTCTTATGATCACTGAATACCTCAAACCGAGAACCATATAAATAGTGCCTCCACAACTTCAAAACAAATACAACAGCTGCCAACTCCAAGTCATGAGTCGGATAATTCCTTTCATGCACTTTCAATTGTCGTGAAGCATAAGCCATAACCTGCTTATCTTGAATCAACACACCACCTAATCCCATTAATGATGCGTCACAATACACAACAAAAGACTTAGTCGGATCTGGAAAAATCAAGATCGGAGCACTTGTCAACCTCCTCTTCAGCTCTTGAAATCCTTTCTCACATTCAACATCCCAAACAAATATCTGACCCTTCCTGGTCAACTTAGTCAATGGTAACGCCAGTTTGGAAAATCCTTCAATAAACTTCCGGTAATAACCTGCGAGACCCAGAAAACTACGGATCTCAGAAGCATTCTTCGGCGCTTCCCACTGAGACACCGCCTCTACCTTTGTAGGATCAACAGCAATCCCATTCTTGGAAATTACATGTCCAAGAAAAGTTACCTCTTCTAACCAGAATTCACACTTGGACAACTTCGCATAAAGCTTCTTCTCTTTCAACAATCCCAACACAACTCTGAGATGTTCTGCGTGCTCCTCATCGCTTTTCGAATAAATCAGAATATCATCAATGAACACTACTACGAACTTGTCAAGATACGGATGAAATATCCTGTTCATATACTCCATGAAAACACCAGGTGCATTAGTAAAATCAAACGGCATAACAGAATATTCATAATGCCCATACCTCGTTCTAAATGCAGTTTTCTGAATATCCTCCGACTTCACACGAATCTGATGATATCCAGATCTCAGATAAATCTTACTAAACACACACGCTCCAACGAGCTGATCCATCAAATCATCAATCCTCGGCAAAGGATACCGATTCTTGATTGTAACTTTATTCAACTGTCGGTAGTCAACACATAACCTCATTGAACCTTCCTTCTTCTTAACCAGTAACACCGGAGCACCCCACGGCGAAACACTCGGACGAATAAACTTCTTCTCAAGCAACTCTTCTAACTGTTTCTTCAATTCAGCTAATTCAGATGCCGACATGCGATAAGGCGCCATCGACACCGGACTAGTTCCAGGAATCAGATCTATAGTAAATTCTACCTCTCTCTCAGGTGGCAATTCACTAACGTCTTCCGGAAACACCTCTGGAAATTCATTCACCACTGGCAATCCATCACTCTTGCCTTTCCCTTCGCTTCAATCGCGGAATACAACATAAACACCACCGCGCCATCTTTCACCGCTAGGTTCATCTGCTTTACTGACATAATCTCACTTTCGACCTTAACCTCTTCAGGGAAAATGACCGTCTTCTCAAAACAGTTGATATGAACCTGGTTGAATTCCAACCAGTTCATTCCAAGGATGATATCAAGTTGTTCTAGCGGTAGGCACACTAAATCCATACCGAAACCCCTATCAAAAATCACAACAGGACAATTCCTACAAACATATGAAGTAGTCACTGAACCCGACGCAGGAGTATCAATAACCATACTTCCATCCATATTAGAAATTTCCAAATTCAATCTCTTAGCACAATCTAACGCAATAAAAGAATGCGTAGCTCCAGTATCAATAATCGCAATCAAAGGTATGCCATTAATAAAACATGTACCTTTAATCAGCCGATCATCTGGTTTAGTTTCTGATCCAGACAATGCAAACACTTTACCACCAGCTTGCTCTTTCTTGGGTTTTGTGCACTGAGGACGAGTATGACCCTCTTCACCACGGTTGTAGCAAGTCACCACTTTCACTCTGCAGTCGTTGGCCACATGGCCGAACTTCCCACACTTGAAACACTTCTTATCATTGCTCTTACAGTCCACCATACGATGTCCTGTCTCACCACACTTATAGCACTTAACGGAAGAGCTAGAATCTCCTCCACCAGATTTCTTCCAACCTCCGGATCTTTGATTACTCCTATCATAAGGTTTACCACGATCCATCTGTTGCTTACCTTTCCTGTCAACATACCCTCGAGCATTCGACTTAGTGTTAGCAAGATCCTCCTCAAGAATCCTACTACAATCAACCAGATCAGAAAATCTTCGGATACGCTGATACCGAATACCCTGCTTAATCTCATCACGAAGACCATTTTCAAACTTGATACATTTGGAAAATTCTCCATCTGCATCGTTAGAGTAATGAGCATAATACTTCGCTAATTCGGAAAACTTCGAAGCATACTCACTGACAGTCTTGTTACCCTGCTTGAGCTCCAGAAACTCAATCTCCTTCTTACCTCTGATATCCTCAGGAAAATACCTCCTCAGAAAAGCTCTCCTGAACACAGCCCAATTCAATGCAACACCATCTTCTTCCAGTTCAGTTCTGGTAGCAACCCACCAGTTATCAGCTTCCTCAGCTAACATGTGAGTTCCATATCTCACCTTCAGCCCCTCTGCACAGTCAATCACTCTGAAGATCCTCTCGATCTCTTTCAACCACTTCTGAGCACCTTCGGGATCATGCGTGCCCTTGAACAATGGAGGATTATTCCTCTGAAAATTCCCCAATTGTCGGTCAGCACCAATCGCAGCTCCCTGCTGGTTCCCTCCGAGCACTCCAGCCAACATTCCCAAAGCCTCAGCAATGGCATCATCATTCCTTCCGTTACCTCTTCCAGCCATTGTTCTGTAACATAACAAAACAATCTACATCAGCACACAAGTATCGACAATGTCACTTCACACTAGTCGCATACTAAAGGGATAACAACACTGGACAAGACCGACTATGCTCTGATACCACTATTGTAACACCCCATCTAAATACCCCGAATATATTTAATAAATTAATCTCAAATCATCTTTAATCAGAGTTAACACGGCAATTGAGGGATGTCACAATTAATGGATAAAAATAAAACTTCATTCAAACAGTAGCCATGCTACACTGAGGATCAACATTTCCAATTAATTTCAATCAAACTAAGACCATGTCTTACACAGCGGAAAAATACCATAACCAAAAACGGAATAATTCAATCAACATTATTCCCACAAAGTTTTAAATAAATAATAAATCAATGTCTAATTCCTCATCTAACGTTCCCCAGTGTTACAGTCTAATCAGAGCATGACACTGACACGCGGACTAAACGATAAGCTCTAGAGCCATCCTCACCGACTCCTCAGCTGCTAACTTTAATCTGAAATGGTAAAGTAAGGGTGAGACTTCTCATAATTAAAGCATATTATAAGTCTTTCAATCAATAATATATCACAAGCATATTATTTCACCCACTTAGCATAAATTCATATTCACACACACAACTACATCCATCATGCATATTCATAACAACCAAAGAAGAGTAACACTGAAAGACATCCTAACATGTTACCACTTCATACAAATACAATGCAGACTCAATGCATGCGGTACCGACACGTGACTAAGTCACCCAACACTGATCCATCATCAACCGGATACAGTACCATCGATTCGTCCATAACCACCCGGACACGAATCCAGCCTAACCACCCATCCTCACTCGGGTATCGGTTATCGGCAATCCAAGTCAAATTCCGCACAATGGGAATTAACTTCACCAAAACAATGCATATGCACGCACATCACTAGCATGCAACATCAATCAGTCTATGTATACTTTCATTTAACATAACTGAATCACAACAATCAACATGATATATCAACCAATCATGCATTCATCTAACATCAGCATAAACATGCAAACCAATCAACATGATATATCAACCAATCATGCATTCATCTAATATCAGCATAAACATGCTATTACATCCACACAATACCAATACATCCATCAACACAGGATCTCTGCTACATACAATTCAATATGCGTCAGTCAAAAGTCACTTATCTCGGAAATTGGCTTACTTTCAAAATAATTTCAAGTTTTGGAAAATATTTTCATTTCATAAAATAGAGCATTAAATTTAGAAAATAACGTCCAAACGGCGCTCAAAACGGACTTACGATTTGAAAGTTATGAATTTTCAAAGTTTGACATTTTTCAAAAATTAAAAGTGGAACCCGGTTCCTACATATACAGGAACCGGTTCCTGAAAAGTTCCAAAACCTCGTTTCTGAAAAAATGTATGGGAACCCGGTTCCTACCCATACAGGAACCGGTTCCTAAGTGCATTTTTCCAGTTTTTACCAAATTTTCAAAGTGGAACCCGGTTCCTACATATACAGGAACCGGTTCCCACGTGTTAAAAAGCCATTTCCTGCACTTTTGACAGCATTCATCCATTTTTAATCAAACTCAAACATACCCATACGAATTGCTATATGAGAAACACCAAAATACATCTATTTTGCACCATTATAACATCAAACCACAATATTCCATCATTCCTATTCATCAACTGACACTCTAATCATTTTCAACCTATAATCCGACACAACAGGGACTATACTACGGAACCCTAACATTCCAAACCGGGATTCCTAACACACTATGATCCATACTATTAACATCCAAACCGATAATATGTAATAACCAATCAAAATCACCCCTTACCTTGTGGTTCTTCGAATTCTGACACTTCTAGGTCTTTTTCCTTCTTTTCTCCTCTTCTCACTTCACGTATCTTGTTTTCTCCAAAAATGATTCCTTTTTTCCTCCTTTCCTTATTTAATTCCTTTTATTCCTTTTTAACATAATTAAAATAAATCAATTAATGTGAGTAGAGTCTTTTACTCCTCACACCCCACTTTACTCAACATACAACCCATAAATCCATATTTAATCTCAATAATTCAATATATTAATAAATTATGTTCTCAATTAATTTAATAATTAAAAACCATAATTATTTAATTACCGAATTATTTTGGGGTGTCACAACTCCCCCCAACTTAAAAGAGTTTTCGTCCTCGAAAACATACCTCAGACGAATAGTTCGGGATACGAGTCCTTCATCTGACTCTCCAGCTCCCAAGTGACATTTCCATCAGCTGGTACTCCCCAAGCCACTCTTACCAATGCAATCTCTTTGCCTCGCAACTGTTTCAACTTCCGATCCTCAATCCTTGCACGTACCGCTTCCACAGTCAAATTCTCTCGTAACTGTATATCATCTACCCGAATCTCATGAGACGGATCAGCAATGTACTTCCTCAGCTGAGACACATGAAAAACATCATGCAGATTCGCAAGTGACGGCGGCAAAGCAATCTGATACGCAACCTTCCCAACTCTCTTGGTAATCTGAAAAGGACCAATAAAACGTGGAGTCAACTTCCTTGACTTCAAAGCTCGACCAATACCAATCATCGGAGTAACCCGCATAAACACATGCTCTCCTTCACTGAACTCAAGGTCTTTCCTCCTCTTATCATGGTAACTTTTCTGACGACTCTGAGAAGTCCTCATCTTCTCCTGAATCATCTTAATCTTTTCCGAAGTTTGCTGAACGATTTCCGGTCCAATCACAGCACTCTCTCCGGTTTCATACCAACACAATGGTGTCCGACACCTCCTACCATACAATGCCTCAAACGGAGCCATACCAATACTCGAGTGAAAGCTATTATTGTAGGTAAACTCAATCAATGGCAGATATCTATCCCAAGCTCCACCCTTCTCTAACACACAAGCTCTCAGCAATTCTTCCAACGACTGAATCGTTCTTTCCGTCTGACCATCTGTCTACGGATGATAAGCGGAACTCAAACGCAACTTGGTACCCAAAGCTTCTTGCAATCCTGTCCAGAACTTAGATGTAAACCTCGGATCTCGATCCGACACAATGCTAGACGGAATACCATGCAAACTCACAATCTTTTCGACATACAATTCTGCCAACCTCTCCATCGGATAATCCATTCTTATCGGAATGAAGTGAGCAGATTTTGTCAACCTATCCACAATAACCCAGATAGAATCACAATTCTTAGCTGTTCTTGGCAAACCAGACACAAAATCCATTGAGATTCCATCCCACTTCCATTCTGGAACAAACAACGGCTCCATCAATCCTGACGGTTTCTGATGCTCGATTTTCGACTTCTGACAAACCAAACAGGCATACACAAACTCAGCAATCTCCTTTTTCATTCCCGGCCACCAAAACAACTTTTTCAAATCATGGTACATTTTAGTAGCACCGGGATGAATACTCAACCCGCTACGATGTCCTTCTTCCAAAATACTCTTCCTAATCTCGGCAACATCCGGAACACACACCCGACCACCAAACCTCATAACACCATTCCCGTCAATTCGGAACTCGCCTCCTTGACCTTGGTTGATCAATGTCAACTTATCAACTAAACCAACATCATATTTCTGTCCATTTCTAATCTCTTCCAGAATACCACTAGTCAGCTTCAACATACCCAATTTCACACTATTCGGAGTAGTTTCACAAACCAAACTTAGATCTCTGAACTGCTCAACCAAATCTAACTCACGGACCATCAACATTGACATATGCAAGGACTTCCTACTCAAGGCATCCGCAACTACGTTTGCTTTACCAGGATGGTAATTCAAACCGAAATCGTAATCCTTTAAGAATTCTAACCATCTTCTCTGCCTCATGTTCAACTCTTTCTGATCAAAGAGATCGGACTCTTATGATCACCGAATACCTCAAACCGAGAACCATATAAATAGTGCCTCCACAACTTCAAAACAAATACAAATTGCTAACCCAAGTCATGAGTCGGATAATTCCTTTCATGCACTTTCAATTGTCGTGAAGCATAAGCCATAACCTGCTTATCTTGAATCAACACACCACCTAATCCCATTAATGATGCGTCACAATACACAACAAAAGACTTAGTCGGATCTGGAAAAATCAAGATCGGAGCACTTGTCAACCTCCTCTTCAGCTCTTGAAATCCTTTCTCACATTCAACATCCCAAACAAATATCTGACCCTTCCTGGTCAACTTAGTCAATGGTAACGCCAGTTTGGAAAATCCTTCAATAAACTTCCGGTAATAACCTGCGAGACCCAGAAAACTACGGATCTCAGAAGCATTCTTCGGCGCTTCCCACTGAGACACCGCCTCTACCTTTGTAGGATCAACAGCAATCCCATTCTTGGAAATTACATGTCCAAGAAAAGTTACCTCTTCTAACCAGAATTCACACTTGGACAACTTCGCATAAAGCTTCTTCTCTTTCAACAATCCCAACACAACTCTGAGATGTTCTGCGTGCTCCTCATCGCTTTTCGAATAAATCAGAATATCATCAATGAACACTACTACGAACTTGTCAAGATACGGATGAAATATCCTGTTCATATACTCCATGAAAACACCAGGTGCATTAGTAAAATCAAACGGCATAACAGAATATTCATAATGCCCATACCTCGTTCTAAATGCAGTTTTCTGAATATCCTCCGACTTCACACGAATCTGATGATATCCAGATCTCAGATAAATCTTACTAAACACACACGCTCCAACGAGCTGATCCATCAAATCATCAATCCTCGGCAAAGGATACCGATTCTTGATTGTAACTTTATTCAACTGTCGGTAGTCAACACATAACCTCATTGAACCTTCCTTCTTCTTAACCAGTAACACCGGAGCACCCCACGGCGAAACACTCGGACGAATAAACTTCTTCTCAAGCAACTCTTCTAACTGTTTCTTCAATTCAGCTAATTCAGATGCCGACATGCGATAAGGCGCCATCGACACCGGACTAGTTCCAGGAATCAGATCTATAGTAAATTCTACCTCTCTCTCAGGTGGCAATTCACTAACGTCTTCCGGAAACACCTCTGGAAATTCATTCACCACTGGCAATCCATCACTCTTGCCTTTCCCTTCGCTTCAATCGCGGAATACAACATAAACACCACCGCGCCATCTTTCACCGCTAGGTTCATCTGCTTTACTGACATAATCTCACTTTCGACCTTAACCTCTTCAGGGAAAATGACCGTCTTCTCAAAACAGTTGATATGAACCTGGTTGAATTCCAACCAGTTCATTCCAAGGATGATATCAAGTTGTTCTAGCGGTAGGCACACTAAATCCATACCGAAACCCCTATCAAAAATCACAACAGGACAATTCCTACAAACATATGAAGTAGTCACTGAACCCGACGCAGGAGTATCAATAACCATACTTCCATCCATATTAGAAATTTCCAAATTCAATCTCTTAGCACAATCTAACGCAATAAAAGAATGCGTAGCTCCAGTATCAATAATCGCAATCAAAGGTATGCCATTAATAAAACATGTACCTTTAATCAGCCGATCATCTGGTTTAGTTTCTGATCCAGACAATGCAAACACTTTACCACCAGCTTGCTCTTTCTTGGGTTTTGTGCACTGAGGACGAGTATGACCCTCTTCACCACGGTTGTAGCAAGTCACCACTTTCACTCTGCAGTCGTTGGCCACATGGCCGAACTTCCCACACTTGAAACACTTCTTATCATTGCTCTTACAGTCCACCATACGATGTCCTGTCTCACCACACTTATAGCACTTAACGGAAGAGCTAGAATCTCCTCCACCAGATTTCTTCCAACCTCCGGATCTTTGATTACTCCTATCATAAGGTTTACCACGATCCATCTGTTGCTTACCTTTCCTGTCAACATACCCTCGAGCATTCGACTTAGTGTTAGCAAGATCCTCCTCAAGAATCCTACTACAATCAACCAGATCAGAAAATCTTCGGATACGCTGATACCGAATACCCTGCTTAATCTCATCACGAAGACCATTTTCAAACTTGATACATTTGGAAAATTCTCCATCTGCATCGTTAGAGTAATGAGCATAATACTTCGCTAATTCGGAAAACTTCGAAGCATACTCACTGACAGTCTTGTTACCCTGCTTGAGCTCCAGAAACTCAATCTCCTTCTTACCTCTGATATCCTCAGGAAAATACCTCCTCAGAAAAGCTCTCCTGAACACAGCCCAATTCAATGCAACACCATCTTCTTCCAGTTCAGTTCTGGTAGCAACCCACCAGTCATCAGCTTCCTCAGCTAACATGTGAGTTCCATATCTCACCTTCAGCCCCTCTGCACAGTCAATCACTCTGAAGATCCTCTCGATCTCTTTCAACCACTTCTGAGCACCTTCGGGATCATGCGTGCCCTTGAACAATGGAGGATTATTCCTCTGAAAATTCCCCAATTGTCGGTCAGCACCAATCGCAGCTCCCTGCTGGTTCCCTCCGAGCACTCCAGCCAACATTCCCAAAGCCTCAGCAATGGCATCATCATTCCTTCCGTTACCTCTTCCAGCCATTGTTCTGTAACATAACAAAACAATCTACATCAGCACACAAGTATCGACAATGTCACTTCACACTAGTCGCATACTAAAGGGATAACAACACTGGACAAGACCGACTATGCTCTGATACCACTATTGTAACACCCCATCTAAATACCCCGAATATATTTAATAAATTAATCTCAAATCATCTTTAATCAGAGTTAACACGGCAATTGAGGGATGTCACAATTAATGGATAAAAATAAAACTTCATTCAAACAGTAGCCATGCTACACTGAGGATCAACATTTCCAATTAATTTCAATCAAACTAAGACCATGTCTTACACAGCGGAAAAATACCATAACCAAAAACGGAATAATTCAATCAACATTATTCCCACAAAGTTTTAAATAAATAATAAATCAATGTCTAATTCCTCATCTAACGTTCCCCAGTGTTACAGTCTAATCAGAGCATGACACTGACACGCGGACTAAACGATAAGCTCTAGAGCCATCCTCACCGACTCCTCAGCTGCTAACTTTAATCTGAAATGGTAAAGTAAGGGTGAGACTTCTCATAATTAAAGCATATTATAAGTCTTTCAATCAATAATATATCACAAGCATATTATTTCACCCACTTAGCATAAATTCATATTCACACACACAACTACATCCATCATGCATATTCATAACAACCAAAGAAGAGTAACACTGAAAGACATCCTAACATGTTACCACTTCATACAAATACAATGCAGACTCAATGCATGCGGTACCGACACGTGACTAAGTCACCCAACACTGATCCATCATCAACCGGATACAGTACCATCGATTCGTCCATAACCACCCGGACACGAATCCAGCCTAACCACCCATCCTCACTCGGGTATCGGTTATCGGCAATCCAAGTCAAATTCCGCACAATGGGAATTAACTTCACCAAAACAATGCATATGCACGCACATCACTAGCATGCAACATCAATCAGTCTATGTATACTTTCATTTAACATAACTGAATCACAACAATCAACATGATATATCAACCAATCATGCATTCATCTAACATCAGCATAAACATGCAAACCAATCAACATGATATATCAACCAATCATGCATTCATCTAATATCAGCATAAACATGCTATTACATCCACACAATACCAATACATCCATCAACACAGGATCTCTGCTACATACAATTCAATATGCGTCAGTCAAAAGTCACTTATCTCGGAAATTGGCTTACTTTCAAAATAATTTCAAGTTTTGGAAAATATTTTCATTTCATAAAATAGAGCATTAAATTTAGAAAATAACGTCCAAACGGCGCTCAAAACGGACTTACGATTTGAAAGTTATGAATTTTCAAAGTTTGACATTTTTCAAAAATTAAAAGTGGAACCCGGTTCCTACATATACAGGAACCGGTTCCTGAAAAGTTCCAAAACCTCGTTTCTGAAAAAATGTATGGGAACCCGGTTCCTACCCATACAGGAACCGGTTCCTAAGTGCATTTTTCCAGTTTTTACCAAATTTTCAAAGTGGAACCCGGTTCCTACATATACAGGAACCGGTTCCCACGTGTTAAAAAGCCATTTCCTGCACTTTTGACAGCATTCATCCATTTTTAATCAAACTCAAACATACCCATACGAATTGCTATATGAGAAACACCAAAATACATCTATTTTGCACCATTATAACATCAAACCACAATATTCCATCATTCCTATTCATCAACTGACACTCTAATCATTTTCAACCTATAATCCGACACAACAGGGACTATACTACGGAACCCTAACATTCCAAACCGGGATTCCTAACACACTATGATCCATACTATTAACATCCAAACCGATAATATGTAATAACCAATCAAAATCACCCCTTACCTTGTGGTTCTTCGAATTCTGACACTTCTAGGTCTTTTTCCTTCTTTTCTCCTCTTCTCACTTCACGTATCTTGTTTTCTCCAAAAATGATTCCTTTTTTCCTCCTTTCCTTATTTAATTCCTTTTATTCCTTTTTAACATAATTAAAATAAATCAATTAATGTGAGTAGAGTCTTTTACTCCTCACACCCCACTTTACTCAACATATAACCCATAAATCCATATTTAATCTCAATAATTCAATATATTAATAAATTATGTTCTCAATTAATTTAATAATTAAAAACCATAATTATTTAATTACCGAATTATTTTGGGGTGTCACAACTCCCCCCAACTTAAAAGAGTTTTCGTCCTCGAAAACATACCTCAGACGAATAGTTCGGGATACGAGTCCTTCATCTGACTCTCCAGCTCCCAAGTGACATTTCCATCAGCTGGTACTCCCCAAGCCACTCTTACCAATGCAATCTCTTTGCCTCGCAACTGTTTCAACTTCCGATCCTCAATCCTTGCACGTACCGCTTCCACAGTCAAATTCTCTCGTAACTGTATATCATCTACCCGAATCTCATGAGACGGATCAGCAATGTACTTCCTCAGCTGAGACACATGAAAAACATCATGCAGATTCGCAAGTGACGGCGGCAAAGCAATCTGATACGCAACCTTCCCAACTCTCTTGGTAATCTGAAAAGGACCAATAAAACGTGGAGTCAACTTCCTTGACTTCAAAGCTCGACCAATACCAATCATCGGAGTAACCCGCATAAACACATGCTCTCCTTCACTGAACTCAAGGTCTTTCCTCCTCTTATCATGGTAACTTTTCTGACGACTCTGAGAAGTCCTCATCTTCTCCTGAATCATCTTAATCTTTTCCGAAGTTTGCTGAACGATTTCCGGTCCAATCACAGCACTCTCTCCGGTTTCATACCAACACAATGGTGTCCGACACCTCCTACCATACAATGCCTCAAACGGAGCCATACCAATACTCGAGTGAAAGCTATTATTGTAGGTAAACTCAATCAATGGCAGATATCTATCCCAAGCTCCACCCTTCTCTAACACACAAGCTCTCAGCAATTCTTCCAACGACTGAATCGTTCTTTCCGTCTGACCATCTGTCTACGGATGATAAGCGGAACTCAAACGCAACTTGGTACCCAAAGCTTCTTGCAATCCTGTCCAGAACTTAGATGTAAACCTCGGATCTCGATC
This sequence comes from Vicia sativa, assembly GCA_021764765.1. Classification (NCBI taxonomy): domain Eukaryota; kingdom Viridiplantae; phylum Streptophyta; class Magnoliopsida; order Fabales; family Fabaceae; genus Vicia; species Vicia sativa. The sequence goes on from CM038797.1 coordinate 146,726,967, forward strand.
CGACACAATGCTAGACGGAATACCATGCAAACTCACAATCTTTTCGACATACAATTCTGCCAACCTCTCCATCGGATAATCCATTCTTATCGGAATGAAGTGAGCAGATTTTGTCAACCTATCCACAATAACCCAGATAGAATCACAATTCTTAGCTGTTCTTGGCAAACCAGACACAAAATCCATTGAGATTCCATCCCACTTCCATTCTGGAACAAACAACGGCTCCATCAATCCTGACGGTTTCTGATGCTCGATTTTCGACTTCTGACAAACCAAACAGGCATACACAAACTCAGCAATCTCCTTTTTCATTCCCGGCCACCAAAACAACTTTTTCAAATCATGGTACATTTTAGTAGCACCGGGATGAATACTCAACCCGCTACGATGTCCTTCTTCCAAAATACTCTTCCTAATCTCGGCAACATCCGGAACACACACCCGACCACCAAACCTCATAACACCATTCCCGTCAATTCGGAACTCGCCTCCTTGACCTTGGTTGATCAATGTCAACTTATCAACTAAACCAACATCATATTTCTGTCCATTTCTAATCTCTTCCAGAATACCACTAGTCAGCTTCAACATACCCAATTTCACACTATTCGGAGTAGTTTCACAAACCAAACTTAGATCTCTGAACTGCTCAACCAAATCTAACTCACGGACCATCAACATTGACATATGCAAGGACTTCCTACTCAAGGCATCCGCAACTACGTTTGCTTTACCAGGATGGTAATTCAAACCGAAATCGTAATCCTTTAAGAATTCTAACCATCTTCTCTGCCTCATGTTCAACTCTTTCTGATCAAAGAGATACCTCAGACTCTTATGATCACTGAATACCTCAAACCGAGAACCATATAAATAGTGCCTCCACAACTTCAAAACAAATACAACAGCTGCCAACTCCAAGTCATGAGTCGGATAATTCCTTTCATGCACTTTCAATTGTCGTGAAGCATAAGCCATAACCTGCTTATCTTGAATCAACACACCACCTAATCCCATTAATGATGCGTCACAATACACAACAAAAGACTTAGTCGGATCTGGAAAAATCAAGATCGGAGCACTTGTCAACCTCCTCTTCAGCTCTTGAAATCCTTTCTCACATTCAACATCCCAAACAAATATCTGACCCTTCCTGGTCAACTTAGTCAATGGTAACGCCAGTTTGGAAAATCCTTCAATAAACTTCCGGTAATAACCTGCGAGACCCAGAAAACTACGGATCTCAGAAGCATTCTTCGGCGCTTCCCACTGAGACACCGCCTCTACCTTTGTAGGATCAACAGCAATCCCATTCTTGGAAATTACATGTCCAAGAAAAGTTACCTCTTCTAACCAGAATTCACACTTGGACAACTTCGCATAAAGCTTCTTCTCTTTCAACAATCCCAACACAACTCTGAGATGTTCTGCGTGCTCCTCATCGCTTTTCGAATAAATCAGAATATCATCAATGAACACTACTACGAACTTGTCAAGATACGGATGAAATATCCTGTTCATATACTCCATGAAAACACCAGGTGCATTAGTAAAATCAAACGGCATAACAGAATATTCATAATGCCCATACCTCGTTCTAAATGCAGTTTTCTGAATATCCTCCGACTTCACACGAATCTGATGATATCCAGATCTCAGATAAATCTTACTAAACACACACGCTCCAACGAGCTGATCCATCAAATCATCAATCCTCGGCAAAGGATACCGATTCTTGATTGTAACTTTATTCAACTGTTCGGTAGTCAACACATAACCTCATTGAACCTTCCTTCTTCTTAACCAGTAACACCGGAGCACCCCACGGCGAAACACTCGGACGAATAAACTTCTTCTCAAGCAACTCTTCTAACTGTTTCTTCAATTCAGCTAATTCAGATGCCGACATGCGATAAGGCGCCATCGACACCGGACTAGTTCCAGGAATCAGATCTATAGTAAATTCTACCTCTCTCTCAGGTGGCAATTCACTAACGTCTTCCGGAAACACCTCTGGAAATTCATTCACCACTGGCAATCCATCACTCTTGCCTTTACCTTCGCTTCAATCGCGGAATACAACATAAACACCACTGCGCCATCTTTCACCGCTAGGTTCATCTGCTTTACTGACATAATCTCACTTTCGACCTTAACCTCTTCAGGGAAAATGACCGTCTTCTCAAAACAGTTGATATGAACCTGGTTGAATTCCAACCAGTTCATTCCAAGGATGATATCAAGTTGTTCTAGCGGTAGGCACACTAAATCCATACCGAAACCCCTATCAAAAATCACAACAGGACAATTCCTACAAACATATGAAGTAGTCACTGAACCCGACGCAGGAGTATCAATAACCATACTTCCATCCATATTAGAAATTTCCAAATTCAATCTCTTAGCACAATCTAACGCAATAAAAGAATGCGTAGCTCCAGTATCAATAATCGCAATCAAAGGTATGCCATTAATAAAACATGTACCTTTAATCAGCCGATCATCTGGTTTAGTTTCTGATCCAGACAATGCAAACACTTTACCACCAGCTTGCTCTTTCTTGGGTTTTGTGCACTGAGGACGAGTATGACCCTCTTCACCACGGTTGTAGCAAGTCACCACTTTCACTCTGCAGTCGTTGGCCACATGGCCGAACTTCCCACACTTGAAACACTTCTTATCATTGCTCTTACAGTCCACCATACGATGTCCTGTCTCACCACACTTATAGCACTTAACGGAAGAGCTAGAATCTCCTCCACCAGATTTCTTCCAACCTCCGGATCTTTGATTACTCCTATCATAAGGTTTACCACGATCCATCTGTTGCTTACCTTTCCTGTCAACATACCCTCGAGCATTCGACTTAGTGTTAGCAAGATCCTCCTCAAGAATCCTACTACAATCAACCAGATCAGAAAATCTTCGGATACGCTGATACCGAATACCCTGCTTAATCTCATCACGAAGACCATTTTCAAACTTGATACATTTGGAAAATTCTCCATCTGCATCGTTAGAGTAATGAGCATAATACTTCGCTAATTCGGAAAACTTCGAAGCATACTCACTGACAGTCTTGTTACCCTGCTTGAGCTCCAGAAACTCAATCTCCTTCTTACCTCTGATATCCTCAGGAAAATACCTCCTCAGAAAAGCTCTCCTGAACACAGCCCAATTCAATGCAACACCATCTTCTTCCAGTTCAGTTCTGGTAGCAACCCACCAGTTATCAGCTTCCTCAGCTAACATGTGAGTTCCATATCTCACCTTCAGCCCCTCTGCACAGTCAATCACTCTGAAGATCCTCTCGATCTCTTTCAACCACTTCTGAGCACCTTCGGGATCATGCGTGCCCTTGAACAATGGAGGATTATTCCTCTGAAAATTCCCCAATTGTCGGTCAGCACCAATCGCAGCTCCCTGCTGGTTCCCTCCGAGCACTCCAGCCAACATTCCCAAAGCCTCAGCAATGGCATCATCATTCCTTCCGTTACCTCTTCCAGCCATTGTTCTGTAACATAACAAAACAATCTACATCAGCACACAAGTATCGACAATGTCACTTCACACTAGTCGCATACTAAAGGGATAACAACACTGGACAAGACCGACTATGCTCTGATACCACTATTGTAACACCCCATCTAAATACCCCGAATATATTTAATAAATTAATCTCAAATCATCTTTAATCAGAGTTAACACGGCAATTGAGGGATGTCACAATTAATGGATAAAAATAAAACTTCATTCAAACAGTAGCCATGCTACACTGAGGATCAACATTTCCAATTAATTTCAATCAAACTAAGACCATGTCTTACACAGCGGAAAAATACCATAACCAAAAACGGAATAATTCAATCAACATTATTCCCACAAAGTTTTAAATAAATAATAAATCAATGTCTAATTCCTCATCTAACGTTCCCCAGTGTTACAGTCTAATCAGAGCATGACACTGACACGCGGACTAAACGATAAGCTCTAGAGCCATCCTCACCGACTCCTCAGCTGCTAACTTTAATCTGAAATGGTAAAGTAAGGGTGAGACTTCTCATAATTAAAGCATATTATAAGTCTTTCAATCAATAATATATCACAAGCATATTATTTCACCCACTTAGCATAAATTCATATTCACACACACAACTACATCCATCATGCATATTCATAACAACCAAAGAAGAGTAACACTGAAAGACATCCTAACATGTTACCACTTCATACAAATACAATGCAGACTCAATGCATGCGGTACCGACACGTGACTAAGTCACCCAACACTGATCCATCATCAACCGGATACAGTACCATCGATTCGTCCATAACCACCCGGACACGAATCCAGCCTAACCACCCATCCTCACTCGGGTATCGGTTATCGGCAATCCAAGTCAAATTCCGCACAATGGGAATTAACTTCACCAAAACAATGCATATGCACGCACATCACTAGCATGCAACATCAATCAGTCTATGTATACTTTCATTTAACATAACTGAATCACAACAATCAACATGATATATCAACCAATCATGCATTCATCTAACATCAGCATAAACATGCAAACCAATCAACATGATATATCAACCAATCATGCATTCATCTAATATCAGCATAAACATGCTATTACATCCACACAATACCAATACATCCATCAACACAGGATCTCTGCTACATACAATTCAATATGCGTCAGTCAAAAGTCACTTATCTCGGAAATTGGCTTACTTTCAAAATAATTTCAAGTTTTGGAAAATATTTTCATTTCATAAAATAGAGCATTAAATTTAGAAAATAACGTCCAAACGGCGCTCAAAACGGACTTACGATTTGAAAGTTATGAATTTTCAAAGTTTGACATTTTTCAAAAATTAAAAGTGGAACCCGGTTCCTACATATACAGGAACCGGTTCCTGAAAAGTTCCAAAACCTCGTTTCTGAAAAAATGTATGGGAACCCGGTTCCTACCCATACAGGAACCGGTTCCTAAGTGCATTTTTCCAGTTTTTACCAAATTTTCAAAGTGGAACCCGGTTCCTACATATACAGGAACCGGTTCCCACGTGTTAAAAAGCCATTTCCTGCACTTTTGACAGCATTCATCCATTTTTAATCAAACTCAAACATACCCATACGAATTGCTATATGAGAAACACCAAAATACATCTATTTTGCACCATTATAACATCAAACCACAATATTCCATCATTCCTATTCATCAACTGACACTCTAATCATTTTCAACCTATAATCCGACACAACAGGGACTATACTACGGAACCCTAACATTCCAAACCGGGATTCCTAACACACTATGATCCATACTATTAACATCCAAACCGATAATATGTAATAACCAATCAAAATCACCCCTTACCTTGTGGTTCTTCGAATTCTGACACTTCTAGGTCTTTTTCCTTCTTTTCTCCTCTTCTCACTTCACGTATCTTGTTTTCTCCAAAAATGATTCCTTTTTTCCTCCTTTCCTTATTTAATTCCTTTTATTCCTTTTTAACATAATTAAAATAAATTAATTAATGTGAGTAGAGTCTTTTACTCCTCACACCCCACTTTACTCAACATATAACCCATAAATCCATATTTAATCTCAATAATTCAATATATTAATAAATTATGTTCTCAATTAATTTAATAATTAAAAACCATAATTATTTAATTACCGAATTATTTTGGGGTGTCACAACTCCCCCCAACTTAAAAGAGTTTTCGTCCTCGAAAACATACCTCAGACGAATAGTTCGGGATACGAGTCCTTCATCTGACTCTCCAGCTCCCAAGTGACATTTCCATCAGCTGGTACTCCCCAAGCCACTCTTACCAATGCAATCTCTTTGCCTCGCAACTGTTTCAACTTCCGATCCTCAATCCTTGCACGTACCGCTTCCACAGTCAAATTCTCTCGTAACTGTATATCATCTACCCGAATCTCATGAGACGGATCAGCAATGTACTTCCTCAGCTGAGACACATGAAAAACATCATGCAGATTCGCAAGTGACGGCGGCAAAGCAATCTGATACGCAACCTTCCCAACTCTCTTGGTAATCTGAAAAGGACCAATAAAACGTGGAGTCAACTTCCTTGACTTCAAAGCTCGACCAATACCAATCATCGGAGTAACCCGCATAAACACATGCTCTCCTTCACTGAACTCAAGGTCTTTCCTCCTCTTATCATGGTAACTTTTCTGACGACTCTGAGAAGTCCTCATCTTCTCCTGAATCATCTTAATCTTTTCCGAAGTTTGCTGAACGATTTCCGGTCCAATCACAGCACTCTCTCCGGTTTCATACCAACACAATGGTGTCCGACACCTCCTACCATACAATGCCTCAAACGGAGCCATACCAATACTCGAGTGAAAGCTATTATTGTAGGTAAACTCAATCAATGGCAGATATCTATCCCAAGCTCCACCCTTCTCTAACACACAAGCTCTCAGCAATTCTTCCAACGACTGAATCGTTCTTTCCGTCTGACCATCTGTCTACGGATGATAAGCGGAACTCAAACGCAACTTGGTACCCAAAGTTTCTTGCAATCCTGTCCAGAACTTAGATGTAAACCTCGGATCTCGATCCGACACAATGCTAGACGGAATACCATGCAAACTCACAATCTTTTCGACATACAATTCTGCCAACCTCTCCATCGGATAATCCATTCTTATCGGAATGAAGTGAGCAGATTTTGTCAACCTATCCACAATAACCCAGATAGAATCACAATTCTTAGCTGTTCTTGGCAAACCAGACACAAAATCCATTGAGATTCCATCCCACTTCCATTCTGGAACAAACAACGGCTCCATCAATCCTGACGGTTTCTGATGCTCGATTTTCGACTTCTGACAAACCAAACAGGCATACACAAACTCAGCAATCTCCTTTTTCATTCCCGGCCACCAAAACAACTTTTTCAAATCATGGTACATTTTAGTAGCACCGGGATGAATACTCAACCCGCTACGATGTCCTTCTTCCAAAATACTCTTCCTAATCTCGGCAACATCCGGAACACACACCCGACCACCAAACCTCATAACACCATTCCCGTCAATTCGGAACTCGCCTCCTTGACCTTGGTTGATCAATGTCAACTTATCAACTAAACCAACATCATATTTCTGTCCATTTCTAATCTCTTCCAGAATACCACTAGTCAGCTTCAACATACCCAATTTCACACTATTCGGAGTAGTTTCACAAACCAAACTTAGATCTCTGAACTGCTCAACCAAATCTAACTCACGGACCATCAACATTGACATATGCAAGGACTTCCTACTCAAGGCATCCGCAACTACGTTTGCTTTACCAGGATGGTAATTCAAACCGAAATCGTAATCCTTTAAGAATTCTAACCATCTTCTCTGCCTCATGTTCAACTCTTTCTGATCAAAGAGATACCTCAGACTCTTATGATCACTGAATACCTCAAACCGAGAACCATATAAATAGTGCCTCCACAACTTCAAAACAAATACAACAGCTGCCAACTCCAAGTCATGAGTCGGATAATTCCTTTCATGCACTTTCAATTGTCGTGAAGCATAAGCCATAACCTGCTTATCTTGAATCAACACACCACCTAATCCCATTAATGATGCGTCACAATACACAACAAAAGACTTAGTCGGATCTGGAAAAATCAAGATCGGAGCACTTGTCAACCTCCTCTTCAGCTCTTGAAATCCTTTCTCACATTCAACATCCCAAACAAATATCTGACCCTTCCTGGTCAACTTAGTCAATGGTAACGCCAGTTTGGAAAATCCTTCAATAAACTTCCGGTAATAACCTGCGAGACCCAGAAAACTACGGATCTCAGAAGCATTCTTCGGCGCTTCCCACTGAGACACCGCCTCTACCTTTGTAGGATCAACAGCAATCCCATTCTTGGAAATTACATGTCCAAGAAAAGTTACCTCTTCTAACCAGAATTCACACTTGGACAACTTCGCATAAAGCTTCTTCTCTTTCAACAATCCCAACACAACTCTGAGATGTTCTGCGTGCTCCTCATCGCTTTTCGAATAAATCAGAATATCATCAATGAACACTACTACGAACTTGTCAAGATACGGATGAAATATCCTGTTCATATACTCCATGAAAACACCAGGTGCATTAGTAAAATCAAACGGCATAACAGAATATTCATAATGCCCATACCTCGTTCTAAATGCAGTTTTCTGAATATCCTCCGACTTCACACGAATCTGATGATATCCAGATCTCAGATAAATCTTACTAAACACACACGCTCCAACGAGCTGATCCATCAAATCATCAATCCTCGGCAAAGGATACCGATTCTTGATTGTAACTTTATTCAACTGTCGGTAGTCAACACATAACCTCATTGAACCTTCCTTCTTCTTAACCAGTAACACCGGAGCACCCCACGGCGAAACACTCGGACGAATAAACTTCTTCTCAAGCAACTCTTCTAACTGTTTCTTCAATTCAGCTAATTCAGATGCCGACATGCGATAAGGCGCCATCGACACCGGACTAGTTCCAGGAATCAGATCTATAGTAAATTCTACCTCTCTCTCAGGTGGCAATTCACTAACGTCTTCCGGAAACACCTCTGGAAATTCATTCACCACTGGCAATCCATCACTCTTGCCTTTCCCTTCGCTTCAATCGCGGAATACAACATAAACACCACCGCGCCATCTTTCACCGCTAGGTTCATCTGCTTTACTGACATAATCTCACTTTCGACCTTAACCTCTTCAGGGAAAATGACCGTCTTCTCAAAACAGTTGATATGAACCTGGTTGAATTCCAACCAGTTCATTCCAAGGATGATATCAAGTTGTTCTAGCGGTAGGCACACTAAATCCATACCGAAACCCCTATCAAAAATCACAACAGGACAATTCCTACAAACATATGAAGTAGTCACTGAACCCGACGCAGGAGTATCAATAACCATACTTCCATCCATATTAGAAATTTCCAAATTCAATCTCTTAGCACAATCTAACGCAATAAAAGAATGCGTAGCTCCAGTATCAATAATCGCAATCAAAGGTATGCCATTAATAAAACATGTACCTTTAATCAGCCGATCATCTGGTTTAGTTTCTGATCCAGACAATGCAAACACTTTACCACCAGCTTGCTCTTTCTTGGGTTTTGTGCACTGAGGACGAGTATGACCCTCTTCACCACGGTTGTAGCAAGTCACCACTTTCACTCTGCAGTCGTTGGCCACATGGCCGAACTTCCCACACTTGAAACACTTCTTATCATTGCTCTTACAGTCCACCATACGATGTCCTGTCTCACCACACTTATAGCACTTAACGGAAGAGCTAGAATCTCCTCCACCAGATTTCTTCCAACCTCCGGATCTTTGATTACTCCTATCATAAGGTTTACCACGATCCATCTGTTGCTTACCTTTCCTGTCAACATACCCTCGAGCATTCGACTTAGTGTTAGCAAGATCCTCCTCAAGAATCCTACTACAATCAACCAGATCAGAAAATCTTCGGATACGCTGATACCGAATACCCTGCTTAATCTCATCACGAAGACCATTTTCAAACTTGATACATTTGGAAAATTCTCCATCTGCATCGTTAGAGTAATGAGCATAATACCGCTAATTCGGAAAACTTCAAGCATACCACCGAGTCTTGTTACCCGCTTGAGCTCCAAACTCAATCTCCTTCTTACCTGATATCCTCGTGAAAATACCTCCTCGTAAAAGCTCCCGAACACACCCAATTCAATGCAACACCATCTTCTTCCGATTCCGGTAGCAACCCACCACCATCGCTTCCTCGGCCAACATGTGAGTTCCATATCTCACCTTCAGCCCCTCTGCACAGTCAATCACTCTGAAGATCCTCTCGATCTCTTTCAACCACTTCTGAGCACCTTCGGGATCATGCGTGCCCTTGAACAATGGAGGATTATTCCTCTGAAAATTCCCCAATTGTCGGTCAGCACCAATCGCAGCTCCCTGCTGGTTCCCTCCGAGCACTCCAGCCAACATTCCCAAAGCCTCAGCAATGGCATCATCATTCCTTCCGTTACCTCTTCCAGCCATTGTTCTGTAACATAACAAAACAATCTACATCAGCACACAAGTATCGACAATGTCACTTCACACTAGTCGCATACTAAAGGGATAACAACACTGGACAAGACCGACTATGCTCTGATACCACTATTGTAACACCCCATCTAAATACCCCGAATATATTTAATAAATTAATCTCAAATCATCTTTAATCAGAGTTAACACGGCAATTGAGGGATGTCACAATTAATAGATAAAATAAAACTTCATTCAAACAAGAGCTATGCTACATCGAGGATCAACATTTCCAATTAATTTCAATCAAACTAAGACCATGTCTTACAAATGAAAAATATAACCAAAAACGGAATAATTCAATCAACATTATTCCCACAAAGTTTTAAATAAATAATAAATCAATGTCTAATTCCTCATCTAACGCCCCCTGTTACAATCTAATCGAGCATGACACCGACACGCGGACTAAACGATAAGCTCTAGAGCCATCCTCACCGACTCCTCACCGCTAACTTTAATGAAATGGTAAAGTAAGGGTGAGACTTCTCATAATTAAAGCATATTATAAGTCTTTCAATCAATAATATATCACAAGCATATTATTTCACCCACTTAGCATAAATTCATATTCACACACAACTACATTCATCATGCATATTCATAATAACCAAAGAAGAGTAACACCGAAAGACATCCTAACATGTTACCACTTCATACAAATACAATGCACTCAATGCATGCGGTACCGACACGTGACTAAGTCACCCAACACCGATCCATCATCAACCGGATACAAGACCATCGATTCGTCCATAACCACCCGGACACGAATCCAAATTTAACCACCCATCCTCACTGGTATCGGTTATCGGCAATCCAAGTCAAATTCGCACAATGGGAATTAACTTCACCAAAACAATGCATATGCACGCACATCACTAGCATGCAACATCAATCGCCTATGTATACTTTCATTTAACATAACTGAATCACAACAATCAACATGATATATCAACCAATCATGCATTCATCTAACATCAGATAAACATGCAAACCAATCAACATGATATATCAACCAATCATGCATTCATCTAATATCAAGATAAACATGCTATTACATCCACACAATACCAATACATCCATCAACACGTGATCTCTATACATACAATTCAATATGCTACAAAAGTCACTTATCTCGGAAATTGGCTTACTTTCAAAATAATTTCAAGTTTTGGAAAATATTTTCATTTCATAAAATAGAGCATTAAATTTAGAAAATAACGTCCAAACGGCGCTCAAAACGGACTTACGATTTGAAAGTTATGAATTTTCAAAGTTTGACATTTTTCAAAAATTAAAAGTGGAACCCGGTTCCTACATATACAGGAACCGGTTCTTGAAAAGTTCCAAAACCTCGTTTCTGAAAAAATGTATGGGAACCCGGTTCCTACCCATACAGGAACCGGTTCCTAAGTGCATTTTTCCGGTTTTTACCAAATTTTCAAAGTGGAACCCGGTTCCTACATATACAGGAACCGGTTCCCACGTGTTAAAAAGCCATTTCCTGCACTTTTGACAGCATTCATCCATTTTTAATCAAACTCAAACATACCCATACGAATTGCTATATGAGAAACACCAAAATACATCTATTTTGCACCATTATAACATCAAACCACAATATTCCATCATTCCTATTCATCAACTGACACTCTAATCATTTTCAACCTATAATCCGACACAACAGGGACTATACTACGGAACCCTAACATTCCAAACCGGGATTCCTAACACACTATGATCCATACTATTAACATCCAAACCGATAATATGTAATAACCAATCAAAATCACCCCTTACCTTGTGGTTCTTCGAATTCTGACACTTCTAGGTCTTTTTCCTTCTTTTCTCCTCTTCTCACTTCACGTATCTTGTTTTCTCCAAAAATGATTCCTTTTTTCCTCCTTTCCTTATTTAATTCCTTTTATTCCTTTTTAACATAATTAAAATAAATTAATTAATGTGAGTAGAGTCTTTTACTCCTCACACCCCACTTTACTCAACATATAACCCATAAATCCATATTTAATCTCAATAATTCAATATATTAATAAATTATGTTCTCAATTAATTTAATAATTAAAAACCATAATTATTTAATTACCGAATTATTTTGGGGTGTCACAACTCCCCCCAACTTAAAAGAGTTTTCGTCCTCGAAAACATACCTCAGACGAATAGTTCGGGATACGAGTCCTTCATCTGACTCTCCAGCTCCCAAGTGACATTTCCATCAGCTGGTACTCCCCAAGCCACTCTTACCAATGCAATCTCTTTGCCTCGCAACTGTTTCAACTTCCGATCCTCAATCCTTGCACGTACCGCTTCCACAGTCAAATTCTCTCGTAACTGTATATCATCTACCCGAATCTCATGAGACGGATCAGAATGTACTTCCTCACCGAGACACATGAAAAACATCATGCAGATTCGCAAGTGACGGCGGCAAAGCAATCTGATACGCAACCTTCCCAACTCTCTTGGTAATCTGAAAAGGACCAATAAAACGTGGAGTCAACTTCCTTGACTTCAAAGCTCGACCAATACCAATCATCGGAGTAACCCGCATAAACACATGCTCTCCTTCACTGAACTCAAGGTCTTTCCTCCTCTTATCATGGTAACTTTTCTGACGACTCTGAGAAGTCCTCATCTTCTCCTGAATCATCTTAATCTTTTCCGAAGTTTGCTGAACGATTTCCGGTCCAATCACAGCACTCTCTCCGGTTTCATACCAACACAATGGTGTCCGACACCTCCTACCATACAATGCCTCAAACGGAGCCATACCAATACTCGAGTGAAAGCTATTATTGTAGGTAAACTCAATCAATGGCAGATATCTATCCCAAGCTCCACCCTTCTCTAACACACAAGCTCTCAGCAATTCTTCCAACGACTGAATCGTTCTTTCCGTCTGACCATCTGTCTACGGATGATAAGCGGAACTCAAACGCAACTTGGTACCCAAAGCTTCTTGCAATCCTGTCCAGAACTTAGATGTAAACCTCGGATCTCGATCCGACACAATGCTAGACGGAATACCATGCAAACTCACAATCTTTTCGACATACAATTCTGCCAACCTCTCCATCGGATAATCCATTCTTATCGGAATGAAGTGAGCAGATTTTGTCAACCTATCCACAATAACCCAGATAGAATCACAATTCTTAGCTGTTCTTGGCAAACCAGACACAAAATCCATTGAGATTCCATCCCACTTCCATTCTGGAACAAACAACGGCTCCATCAATCCTGACGGTTTCTGATGCTCGATTTTCGACTTCTGACAAACCAAACAGGCATACACAAACTCAGCAATCTCCTTTTTCATTCCCGGCCACCAAAACAACTTTTTCAAATCATGGTACATTTTAGTAGCACCGGGATGAATACTCAACCCGCTACGATGTCCTTCTTCCAAAATACTCTTCCTAATCTCGGCAACATCCGGAACACACACCCGACCACCAAACCTCATAACACCATTCCCGTCAATTCGGAACTCGCCTCCTTGACCTTGGTTGATCAATGTCAACTTATCAACTAAACCAACATCATATTTCTGTCCATTTCTAATCTCTTCCAGAATACCACTAGTCAGCTTCAACATACCCAATTTCACACTATTCGGAGTAGTTTCACAAACCAAACTTAGATCTCTGAACTGCTCAACCAAATCTAACTCACGGACCATCAACATTGACATATGCAAGGACTTCCTACTCAAGGCATCCGCAACTACGTTTGCTTTACCAGGATGGTAATTCAAACCGAAATCGTAATCCTTTAAGAATTCTAACCATCTTCTCTGCCTCATGTTCAACTCTTTCTGATCAAAGAGATACCTCAGACTCTTATGATCACTGAATACCTCAAACCGAGAACCATATAAATAGTGCCTCCACAACTTCAAAACAAATACAACAGCTGCCAACTCCAAGTCATGAGTCGGATAATTCCTTTCATGCACTTTCAATTGTCGTGAAGCATAAGCCATAACCTGCTTATCTTGAATCAACACACCACCTAATCCCATTAATGATGCGTCACAATACACAACAAAAGACTTAGTCGGATCTGGAAAAATCAAGATCGGAGCACTTGTCAACCTCCTCTTCAGCTCTTGAAATCCTTTCTCACATTCAACATCCCAAACAAATATCTGACCCTTCCTGGTCAACTTAGTCAATGGTAACGCCAGTTTGGAAAATCCTTCAATAAACTTCCGGTAATAACCTGCGAGACCCAGAAAACTACGGATCTCAGAAGCATTCTTCTCGGCGCTTCCCACTGAGACACCGCCTCTACCTTTGTAGGATCAACAGCAATCCCATTCTTGGAAATTACATGTCCAAGAAAAGTTACCTCTTCTAACCAGAATTCACACTTGGACAACTTCGCATAAAGCTTCTTCTCTTTCAACAATCCCAACACAACTCTGAGATGTTCTGCGTGCTCCTCATCGCTTTTCGAATAAATCAGAATATCATCAATGAACACTACTACGAACTTGTCAAGATACGGATGAAATATCCTGTTCATATACTCCATGAAAACACCAGGTGCATTAGTAAAATCAAACGGCATAACAGAATATTCATAATGCCCATACCTCGTTCTAAATGCAGTTTTCTGAATATCCTCCGACTTCACACGAATCTGATGATATCCAGATCTCAGATAAATCTTACTAAACACACACGCTCCAACGAGCTGATCCATCAAATCATCAATCCTCGGCAAAGGATACCGATTCTTGATTGTAACTTTATTCAACTGTCGGTAGTCAACACATAACCTCATTGAACCTTCCTTCTTCTTAACCAGTAACACCGGAGCACCCCACGGCGAAACACTCGGACGAATAAACTTCTTCTCAAGCAACTCTTCTAACTGTTTCTTCAATTCAGCTAATTCAGATGCCGACATGCGATAAGGCGCCATCGACACCGGACTAGTTCCAGGAATCAGATCTATAGTAAATTCTACCTCTCTCTCAGGTGGCAATTCACTAACGTCTTCCGGAAACACCTCTGGAAATTCATTCACCACTGGCAATCCATCACTCTTGCCTTTACCTTCGCTTCAATCGCGGAATACAACATAAACACCACTGCGCCATCTTTCACCGCTAGGTTCATCTGCTTTACTGACATAATCTCACTTTCGACCTTAACCTCTTCAGGGAAAATGACCGTCTTCTCAAAACAGTTGATATGAACCTGGTTGAATTCCAACCAGTTCATTCCAAGGATGATATCAAGTTGTTCTAGCGGTAGGCACACTAAATCCATACCGAAACCCCTATCAAAAATCACAACAGGACAATTCCTACAAACATATGAAGTAGTCACTGAACCCGACGCAGGAGTATCAATAACCATACTTCCATCCATATTAGAAATTTCCAAATTCAATCTCTTAGCACAATCTAACGCAATAAAAGAATGCGTAGCTCCAGTATCAATAATCGCAATCAAAGGTATGCCATTAATAAAACATGTACCTTTAATCAGCCGATCATCTGGTTTAGTTTCTGATCCAGACAATGCAAACACTTTACCACCAGCTTGCTCTTTCTTGGGTTTTGTGCACTGAGGACGAGTATGACCCTCTTCACCACGGTTGTAGCAAGTCACCACTTTCACTCTGCAGTCGTTGGCCACATGGCCGAACTTCCCACACTTGAAACACTTCTTATCATTGCTCTTACAGTCCACCATACGATGTCCTGTCTCACCACACTTATAGCACTTAACGGAAGAGCTAGAATCTCCTCCACCAGATTTCTTCCAACCTCCGGATCTTTGATTACTCCTATCATAAGGTTTACCACGATCCATCTGTTGCTTACCTTTCCTGTCAACATACCCTCGAGCATTCGACTTAGTGTTAGCAAGATCCTCCTCAAGAATCCTACTACAATCAACCAGATCAGAAAATCTTCGGATACGCTGATACCGAATACCCTGCTTAATCTCATCACGAAGACCATTTTCAAACTTGATACATTTGGAAAATTCTCCATCTGCATCGTTAGAGTAATGAGCATAATACTTCGCTAATTCGGAAAACTTCGAAGCATACTCACTGACAGTCTTGTTACCCTGCTTGAGCTCCAGAAACTCAATCTCCTTCTTACCTCTGATATCCTCAGGAAAATACCTCCTCAGAAAAGCTCTCCTGAACACAGCCCAATTCAATGCAACACCATCTTCTTCCAGTTCAGTTCTGGTAGCAACCCACCAGTTATCAGCTTCCTCAGCTAACATGTGAGTTCCATATCTCACCTTCAGCCCCTCTGCACAGTCAATCACTCTGAAGATCCTCTCGATCTCTTTCAACCACTTCTGAGCACCTTCGGGATCATGCGTGCCCTTGAACAATGGAGGATTATTCCTCTGAAAATTCCCCAATTGTCGGTCAGCACCAATCGCAGCTCCGCTGGTTCCCTCCGAGCACTCCAGCCAACATTCCCAAAGCCTCAGCAATGGCATCATCATTCCTTCCGTTACCTCTTCCAGCCATTGTTCTGTAACATAACAAAACAATCTACATCAGCACACAAGTATCGACAATGTCACTTCACACTAGTCGCATACTAAAGGGATAACAACACTGGACAAGACCGACTATGCTCTGATACCACTATTGTAACACCCCATCTAAATACCCCGAATATATTTAATAAATTAATCTCAAATCATCTTTAATCAGAGTTAACACGGCAATTGAGGGATGTCACAATTAATAGATAAAAATAAAACTTCATTCAAACAGTAGCCATGCTACACTGAGGATCAACATTTCCAATTAATTTCAATCAAACTAAGACCATGTCTTACACAGCGGAAAAATACCATAACCAAAAACGGAATAATTCAATCAACATTATTCCCACAAAGTTTTAAATAAATAATAAATCAATGTCTAATTCCTCATCTAACGTTCCCCAGTGTTACAGTCTAATCAGAGCATGACACTGACACGCGGACTAAACGATAAGCTCTAGAGCCATCCTCACCGACTCCTCAGCTGCTAACTTTAATCTGAAATGGTAAAGTAAGGGTGAGACTTCTCATAATTAAAGCATATTATAAGTCTTTCAATCAATAATATATCACAAGCATATTATTTCACCCACTTAGCATAAATTCATATTCACACACACAACTACATTCATCATGCATATTCATAACAACCAAAGAAGAGTAACACTGAAAGACATCCTAACATGTTACCACTTCATACAAATACAATGCAGACTCAATGCATGCGGTACCGACACGTGACTAAGTCACCCAACACTGATCCATCATCAACCGGATACAGTACCATCGATTCGTCCATAACCACCCGGACACGAATCCAGCCTAACCACCCATCCTCACTCGGGTATCGGTTATCGGCAATCCAAGTCAAATTCCGCACAATGGGAATTAACTTCACCAAAACAATGCATATGCACGCACATCACTAGCATGCAACATCAATCAGTCTATGTATACTTTCATTTAACATAACTGAATCACAACAATCAACATGATATATCAACCAATCATGCATTCATCTAACATCAGCATAAACATGCAAACCAATCAACATGATATATCAACCAATCATGCATTCATCTAATATCAGCATAAACATGCTATTACATCCACACAATACCAATACATCCATCAACACAGGATCTCTGCTACATACAATTCAATATGCGTCAGTCAAAAGTCACTTATCTCGGAAATTGGCTTACTTTCAAAATAATTTCAAGTTTTGGAAAATATTTTCATTTCATAAAATAGAGCATTAAATTTAGAAAATAACGTCCAAACGGCGCTCAAAACGGACTTACGATTTGAAAGTTATGAATTTTCAAAGTTTGACATTTTTCAAAAATTAAAAGTGGAACCCGGTTCCTACATATACAGGAACCGGTTCCTGAAAAGTTCCAAAACCTCGTTTCTGAAAAAATGTATGGGAACCCGGTTCCTACCCATACAGGAACCGGTTCCTAAGTGCATTTTTCCAGTTTTTACCAAATTTTCAAAGTGGAACCCGGTTCCTACATATACAGGAACCGGTTCCCACGTGTTAAAAAGCCATTTCCTGCACTTTTGACAGCATTCATCCATTTTTAATCAAACTCAAACATACCCATACGAATTGCTATATGAGAAACACCAAAATACATCTATTTTGCACCATTATAACATCAAACCACAATATTCCATCATTCCTATTCATCAACTGACACTCTAATCATTTTCAACCTATAATCCGACACAACAGGGACTATACTACGGAACCCTAACATTCCAAACCGGGATTCCTAACACACTATGATCCATACTATTAACATCCAAACCGATAATATGTAATAACCAATCAAAATCACCCCTTACCTTGTGGTTCTTCGAATTCTGACACTTCTAGGTCTTTTTCCTTCTTTTCTCCTCTTCTAACTTCACGTATCTTGTTTTCTCCAAAAATGATTCCTTTTTTCCTCCTTTCCTTATTTAATTCCTTTTATTCCTTTTTAACATAATTAAAATAAATCAATTAATGTGAGTAGAGTCTTTTACTCCTCACACCCCACTTTACTCAACATACAACCCATAAATCCATATTTAATCTCAATAATTCAATATATTAATAAATTATGTTCTCAATTAATTTAATAATTAAAAACCATAATTATTTAATTACCGAATTATTTTGGGGTGTCACACACTTAGCATTAGGATTGTATCTCAGAGAGGAAGTGTTCACACTCTGAGGAGGGTCCCTAAAGGTTATCAGCTCTGCTTTCAACATGTGTTGCAAGGCTTGCGACAATGGCATGTTGATCTTTGTAAACTGTCTTCGTGGCGCGTTCTGGCTACGCGCGGTGTCTCGCTGAGGTTGTGCTGATGTAGGATTAGAGATCACAACTGCCCCCACAGATTGAGCGCGGTCGGTCTTGGCTCGGCTTTTCTGACCATACACACCATTAGTTTCTTTCTTACCACCAAAAGATCTCTTCGCAGCATTTGAAGATGACTCCACATGAATCTTCCCACTCTTGATACCAGCTTCGATACGCTCTCCTGTCAATATCAGCTCGGTGAATCTGGCTGAAGAGTTCCAATCAGATGATTGCAAAATGGGCATGTCAGTGTCCCCATAAACATATCAACCAACTCCCTATTAGACAAGGGTGGTTGAACTCTGCCTGCTAGGTCTCTCCATTTCTGAGCATATTCTTTGAACTTTTCGTCACGACCCACAGACATGCTCTGCAGATGCATGCGAGTGGGTGTTAATTCAGCATTTTACTCATACTGTCTGTAGAAAGCATCAGCCAAGTCACTCCAAGTACGGATACAGTGATTCTCTAGCTGATAATACCATTCCAATTGAGTACCGGACAAACTCTCTTGAAAATAGTGCATCCACAACTTTCTATCATCAGTGTGGGGGTTGATCTTCTAAACATAGGACTTCAAATGCAGCTTCGGACAAGACATGCCATCATACTTTGCAAAAGTTGGAACTTTGAACTTGGGAGGAATCACAACACCAGGAACAAGGCTCAGATCATCAAAATTCAGCCCTAACATCTTCAGGTTTTCCACAGCATTCAAACGGTCTTCAAGTTGCTTGTACTTGTCATCTTCATCAGAGTACTGACTATAGTCAGAGCGATCCTCTCTCTCTTTCTCAGGCTTGCCTTGGTCATCTTCATTACCCTTGACACTCCCTTCAGTCTTGACACTTCCTTCAGATAGCTCTATCTGACTGACCACTTTAGGACCACCTTTGTAGCGTCTGCCCATGTTGAGAAGACCAACAACCTTCTTCTTCCTGTTGATGAGCTTTTTCAGATATTCTTGGCCCTGGACCAAGCTAGTGAACATTTGCTGAAATTGAGCATTCTGAGCCTGGAGATCTTTGACAGACTGTTCAAGAGCCATTTCTGCTAAAATAAATAGCGAGAGAATGAGAAAACCAATCTTCAATGTACCTGTGATGCAATGTTATGCTATGATATGCGATGTTTATGCAAATGCAATGCAATTTTTTCAAGGACCTTAGAGATTTAAATTTGTTAAACAAGCAATGAACAGACATTTATTAGTTCTCTTTTTATTCCTTTTCTTTTTAAGTACAAGAGAGAGTTCAAAACAATAAAAGGAAAGTAACAATCCTAAAGCTCTAAATCTCCCATGGGCGCTTCCTCTTGATGCCAAGGTAGGCGTTGATGCTTCGCTCCTCGTGAAGCAGCTTGGTCAACTCTAGCACTTTCTTTTCACTTGCATAGCACTGAGCTTCGAATGTATCCCTTTCTTCTTTAAGCTGAATCCAGGATCTCTTCAAGTCTTCAAGATCAGTAGGCATGTCGGGATGGAGAATGGTATAGGACTCGTCACCTATAGCAATAGGTTCCATAATTACTGGTAAGACAGACGTGAATGGCATCATGAGGTTTTGAGCTCGAGCTCGCACCCATTTGTGGTAAGGTTCCCAAGGAATGGAATTTTGGTGCCCCAAAGTCTTGGTATCAGTCTTCTTTACCATGCCCCAAGCGTGTATGAACCTTCGTCGGTAATTCTGGAGATCGTGATTGTAGTCGAACACAATATCTTGGAGAACAATATCATGCAGACCCATCTCTTCGAGCAAAACCAAACTGACGTAGAGCTAGAGAAGGGTTGTAAGTAATACCTCCCCTTATACCAAGGAGTGGTACATTAGGGAATTCTCCACAACGCTCAATGAATGTGAAGTCTTTTTGAGAGAAAAGATTCCAACGGATATCTGAATGAGAGAGTGACATTAGCCTTTGAGACCACTTCAACCTTTGTTCGTTCTTCAAAACTGATGGAGGAAGGTGCGAAATAAACCACCTGGAGAGTAACGATATACAACACATGAGAGTTCCTTGTGTTTTGATAGTACGAGTGTGGAAAGAATGTAGGATGTCTCCAAGTAAAGTAGGCACAGGATTACGGGTAAGAAACAACTTGATGGCGTTGACATCTATGAATTGATCCGAGTTAGGAAATAGAACCAAACCATAGATTAGCAAGGCCATAATATCTTCGAATGCATGGAAACTCATAACTTTGAGGAATTCTCGGGCTTTCTTAATCAGGAACTTAGCAAGTAAACCCTTAACTCCGCTTCTTGTTTCCCAATTGGCTTCAATGTTTGAGCGCTTTAGGTGTAATGCTGATGCGATGTCTTCGTACCTAGGAACCTTTTCTAGACCGGTGAATGGCAATTGATCAAGAATAGGTATCCCAAGTAGCTTAGAGAACTCTTCCAAGGTAGGAACTAACTGATAATCTGGGAATGTAAAGCAATGGTGTTTCGGATCAAAGAACTGAAATAGGACATGCATCATATCTTCTTCAAAACCGGAGATAACCAAGTCGAGTAGATAACCATGTCTTTTGATGAACTGAGCATGGTCGGGAATTTCTGAAACCAATTCCTTAAGTTAAGAAGGTATACCCATGAAGTTGATTCGGATAGTCTTTCTAGAAGCCATAATTCCCTACAAAACAGAGCAAATATAAATCCCTAGGTCCTTGAAATAGTTAGAAATGATATGCAATGTGAATGATGTCATGATGTCATGTTTAGCACACACAAACAATTCACAAAATGAGCCTAGGTTTAAGGCTTGCAAGAGGTATAGGTGATTACCCCACCAAAAGTTTGAGTTGGTTCATCCTGTCCTATAATAGTAACCGGGTTCTAGGAATCTCACATCATTGATCTTTCTCGTAGGCGTTTATTTCAATACGACTACCAAGTGGTCGACCGAAAATATCCCAAAAGTCTGATCTCAATGAGCGTAGCATCGAGTATCAGCCAACCTTAGTCTGCACCAAAGCCGACCATCTCACTACCTTCTAATGGCCAAGATGGGTCAATTAAGGTTCTAAAAGTTTAGTTAGTGCTTGATGACACCACACAGAAGCCAAATACTATCCTCAACTTGGAAATGAAGAGTATCAGGACATCCAAAGTGTCACACTAACGTAGCCATCATGTTGACCGTTTCGATATACGTCTAACGATCGCGATGATTTATTGCTACTTACCAAAAGGAAACCCGGATCCGGGTGTAGGATCCCCCACAAATATAATACCCAAGCAACCCTTAAAGATAAAGCATACAAGTCAAACAGAAAGTAGTAAAGTGATCTAGAAATCCCTAAGGTATTCTCTCTTTAGGGTGTCTCCAAGAGTCGCCGATTAATACGGTGAACCGACTTTGAGAATTTTGTATCGCAAATGCGGATAGCAAGAGTCGCCACCGACTTTTCTTTTATCCAATTAAGGAAGGTAAAAGTACAAAAAATACCTTCGTTAGATTCGAGTAAGGGAGAAGGTGAAAAGGGAAGGTATTAACACCCTTTCCATCCGTAGTTTTCTACGGCTCTTAGTTGCTCTTAGATCACTTTAAAATTGTGCTTTCTGTGAGTTTGAAAAATGTTTTGAAAAGGCATTTCGCTTTGACTTTGTAATGATTCATGTAGGAATGTATACAAAGTGTTCGAAAATGTTTCGTTTTGAAAAGAGTTTGAACTTTGACAAAAGTGTGTGGTGTGAAAAGTATTTTGATAGAGCAAGCAACTAAAAGTCTTATTACTTACTCAGAATTGGTCGTTTTCGTGTTGTTTTACGTTCCTTTAGAATAGCGTTATCCATACCATTAGTTGGTAGGTAACCCTATTTGTTGGATGTAAGCGGGACATTCGAAGGGACATCGAATGGTCATAGAAGGCAACTTGTAGGAAGTATCCTAGCACATTCGAAGGGACTATCATCATTTTTCATAGGCGACAATCAAGGGTCAATATCATGTATTCGTAGGCGACATCATGGGTCTATGATCTTTGTATCGAAGGGACTATGATGATTTGTTTTTAAGGCAACGGTGCTAGGATATCTCTACGTTCGAGGGACTTGACCATTTAATCGAAAGGCAATGAGAGAGAAATACCCTAGGGGGTGCATGTGTGAAAAGAGTGTGTCGAATTCAAATATTTTTTCTTGGAGTTATGAGTGATCTATGTCCAATTTTATCTTGTCATACACACCTAATTACTAGCAGTTTATAGGGTGCGGAAAATAAATTGCGAAAATATAAAGTGCGGAAAGATAAATCCTACGCTATTACATGGCTTTGGGGCAGATACATAATTGAAAGTGCGGAAAATAAAAGTCTTAATTAAACTATTACATCCCGTAGGCAATTACATAAATAGAAAAGAAAAGAAAGAAAAATCGTCCGAAACGGTATAACCTGTGAACAGATGCAAAATCGAAAAACGGAAGAAAATTGCATAAGAGGAAAATGTTAGTAAAAATAAGTATTTTTGAATGAGAAAAAGTTTTTGTGTTAATGATGACATAAATATGATAAGATAAATTTTTGGTAATTTTTGGAGTTAATTTGATAATTAAAAAACAATTAAAAGCTATTTAAATGATTAATTAGCAATTAAATTAAATATGCATGCAAAAATAATAATTTTAATTTTAAAAATTAAATAAGCATTTTTCTAATGATTATGCAAAAAATAAATATTTTTGGTGTTTTTTAAATGCATGATAAAAATATTAAAAGATAAATTAAAATGCATGGAAAAATATTAAAGAAAATATAAAAATATGGAAAAATAGAGTTAGTTTCAAAAGAGCAAAAATATATTGGTCTTGCCAGGGATCGAACCGGTGACCTCTTGGATGAAAACACGCGCCCCTTGCCTTACCACTGGACCAAAGCGCATTTGGTGTCAACAAATTGAAACGGAGGCGTTTTAAGCATTTTTGAATTCTGGAAACCCAGAACACGCGCGAAGATCTTCATCTTCTCCATTTGAATTTTTGAAAAGCTAGCGTCGCCCTTGGTACGACGCTACAGCCCCTGCAATTTCTAAAATCTCATACAAGTAATATAATTGAATTGTGAGTATATGAATCGATTGCAAATGACATTCTAAACACGATGGTGGTGGTCTTTTCGTCCAATTTTTCCGTTTTAAGGAAGCCCTAAATCGAACCAGAAAACCCTAAACATGGCATATTTCGATTCAGACCATGAAAATGCAATTCGATTGTCCAGATAGCTTGCAAACTTCAAACTAAACACAAATCAAACATCAAAACATGTTAAAAATGCATGATAAATAGAATTCGATTTTGAAAAATATAAGAACAAACCAAAATCGGATTTCGCGATTCTTAATGTTTTTGAATGATGTAAGGGTCTGGAATGCTTCAGGAGATATCAAGGAATGTGTTTGGATGCTCAAAATCGATTGAATCAAGCTGGAACTAGGGCTGCCACTTGCTTGATATACACGGTTTTTTTGAGTTTGATTAGGGTTCTTCCAAGCAATTTTTCTGTTCTTTCTTGTTATGTAGGCATTGTATATTTATAGTGGATGGATTTAGGTCTGAATTCAAGAGCAAATAATGATCAATCAATGTAAAAAGTATTTGATTTTGTATGAAATCAAATTTTCCTTTTTAGATAAAATTTCAATCAAATTCTTGCCAAATCTATGCAAATTTCGAAATTTGCCAACTTGTGTGAATTGCTTGGACCTCAAGCATGAGAGAAAAATCAATCTTGCATTTAATTTTGATTTTATACCTTATTTTTTAATTTAATTTGTATTTAAATGAATAAAATCCAAATTAAATAGAAAAATAAAGCTAAAATTCGTGGCATTGGGCTTGGATGTTCCAAATTGTCTAAGAAACAAGTTTGAATGAAGAAAAACTAGGCCCATTTGCAAAATTTTGGATTTTTACAAGTATCTCTCTTTGTGTACTTCTTCAAAAATGCCCAACTTGTGCAAGGTGTATTTTGCTCAATTTTCCACATTCTTGAGTGTTCTTGGACTTTTTAGAAATCTCTAAGTGTCCTCTAAACAACCTCTTTGGTTTCATCTCAATTGGAGTTTCCATGCGCAATAAATCTTCAAAACAAAAAAGTTGACTTTTTGTTGACTTTGAAAAGGACCTGTAATATTTTGATCCATACCTTCCAAATGAAGCATTTTTTGAACATTCTTGTGAGACATGAAGTTGTAGAGAATTGAATTTCATTCAAAATGAGAGGTGTTGGAAAAATTCTTGAGAAAGTATGAAGAAGTTATGCTCAGTCAAAGTTCAGTTGACTTTTCACTAAAAACCCTAATTTGGAAAGTTTGACTTTTGAGCAAATCTTGAGTTTTCTTGATGAATCATGATCAACCCTTGATTAAATGATGAATGTAACTTCAAAATTAGGATGTTGATCAAAAATTATGAAGTTTGACTGTATGTTGACCACAGTTGACTTTTTGTCCAATACAACTGATTTTCAACCATCTGTGCAGTTGCCTGAGGAAATTTGACTTGTGAGGCTTGAAACTTGACATGGAGAATCTTTGAAGCATATGAGGAGGCATGATGATCATTGGAAATGTTGGTAGTCCATCTTGATCTGAGAATTGCCAAACCCTAGTTTGGGTTGATTGCCTAGGAGAGGGTTTGTCTGATCAACCCTTGAGGAATCCTTGAGTATGGATGTATGAAATGTATTGAGAAGTAGGAGGGAAAATTTTGGGGTATGACAGAGGCCCATTGGTTTTAAGAGCAGTTTCACCGGGAATAATGCTTCTCTTAATACCAATGGAATTGGTGTATAAACAAGCGAATGAAAACAAACGAAAGAAGTTTGTTTATGCTTGGATATTTATAAAGATGATTGAATATGTACAAGGAAATTGAATATGTACATAAAAAGGATTGGGACTTACACCGCGAGGGAGGCCCATGATCAATTAAGAAATTCGAGGAAAAAATTGGTTCGATTTTATCTTCAAATCGAGTCGATCATGGAAAAGGTGTGTAAGTTTGTTGAAAAGATTTTGAAAAGGTTTTGAAAATGATTTTGAAAAGTGAAATATATTCACAAGAAGTTTTGAAAAGATTTGAGTTTAAAAGTTTGAAAGAAAACATCTTTGAAAAGTATTTGGAAATACTTAAAATGTTTCATTTTTTGACTTAATAAAAATATAATCAAAAGAAAATATTTTTGGATTTTTTTTGACATAATCATAAAATAAGTATATTAAATGACAAGTGTGCAAAAAATCATCTCAAAATGAGAAGTTTTGATTGGTTTTTGAAAATGTTGAAGTTTGATAGAAAATGTGAAGAAAACAAGTAGTAAAAATTTGATTTTGAGCCTAAGGAGATTTGAACTCAAGACCTTTGGCTTAGAAGTGAAAAGCTTTACCACTGAGCCATGTGTTTATCTTGTTATTTACACGCCTTCATTTAATTATATTTAAAACAAGTCTTTGAAAATGTTTTAAAATGAAGGAAAAGTGGAAAAGATGAAAAAATGGTCTCAGGGGGATTCAAACTCTAGACTATAGGCAAGGCAAAGGACATGAAAAGCTCGCTGACTACCACTTGGGTGGCTATACATCCGTTAATAAAACATGAATCATTAAATATACTCTAAAAATAAAATTTGAATTTTCCAGAAAATTGAAAAACGCGCGCAATGTTCATCATGTTCTTCAATCTTCCTCAAGCCTTGGATTCTTCATTTCTCAATGAAATTGAAAGATGTAAACATCAAAGTTGCTCGTTTTGAACCCGGGAATATGATGGTGATGTTTAATTTCATTTATTTTGAACTTAAGATGATTAATTTTGAACAAGGACAGATGAACCCAAATTCTAAGAATCAATATGAAATCGTGTATGGATCATGATTTGTGAAATTGATTGAGGGTTAATGATCAGTATGAGTGCAGAAACAAGATGGCCAAGAAATTTTTGAACTGGAATTCAGAAATCAAAGAGTTTGAAGTTGAAAAACTTACCTCTTATAAGCAGAAATCGAATCCATGCTTAGAGTGTTTCCAGTTGTGATTTGAGGATTGCTATAGCTTCACTGGACCTTATGGAATGTGTGGAAGTGCTTAGCTTGATTTGAAATGGTCTGGATCGTTCCACCCAAGTCCAACTGCAGCCACTTAGAGTGAATTTCGAATTTGATGTTGGAGATGTTATAGGTCATGGATGAGTACTTGGATCACTCATATGAAGTCTATGGAAGGTATTTGAAGTGATAAATCAAGGCTAGCACGAGCAGATTGAGATATGGCAACTTAAGGCACAATTTGCAAGTTTATGGATTTTGGAGCATGATTCTGAGTTTGGACAGTTTTCCTGGTGGTTTTAAGTTTTAGACAACTTCTAAATGATGTTTAGAACATGTTAGGAACTTAAATTCACTCAGATTTTGCAAGGTTTGAAGATTGCAAAATTTCCCTCTTTGAACTTTGAAACTTGGAACTTAAGAAAGAAAGAAGGAAAGCTTGATTATGATAGCTTTGGTGTGCTTTGAAAATGAAAAAATGACCTTTATTTATAGGCCAAGAAATCTGAATGACAAGGCATGGCTATCATTGAGAGCTTTGCAACTTCCTTAAGTGGTAAGAAGGAATCTTTTGCATTTAATGCAAAAGTTACTTTCTAACCATGGTTAGAAATTTCTCTTTGATTCAATCCTCTTCTCAATCATTCAAAACTGATATTTATCAGTTATAATCTACCTCTAGCTGATGACAAGGCTTTTAGAAGAGAGAATTATGAAAAATGACTTATAATTTTGAAGCATGAACTTTGAATTCCATGGTTTTGGAGCTCTATGTTTCAAAATCAAAAGCATAGCTAGACAAAGTGTTTTTGCAAGTTCTTGGACATTTCTGATAGCTTGTAACAAGGGATACAACTTTCATGTTTTGAGTTTTTTCTAAATCCAAATGGATCTAGGTGAAAAATGGCCATGAAAGTGAGGAAACACCACGTTTCTTAACACTTGAAAATTTTTCTAAGTGTTAGAAAAATTTCAAATCTTGACTTTTTGTTGACTTTTTCACATTTCTTGCTTTTTTATGATCAAGATGGATTATTTGAAATGTTTTTATGATTGAAAAAAGTTTAGTCTTGAAAAAGATGACCAAAAGTCAAAGTTTGACTTTTATGAGCAGATGAATTTTCATCAGATGGTTCAGAATTTGTCTGATGAAGAAACATGGACTTTTGTAATGTTTTGAATCAAGAAATTAGGTCAAGATATTGTATTGAATATGTTAAGATCAATCTTCAAGCAAATAGGTCATCCATTGAGCAGAAAGTCAATGATTCACTATCCTCGATCAAAACCCTAATTGGTCGATTCATGGTAGATCATGAGAAAAAGTTGGGAATCTGAAGATCAAATGTTGATGATTGATTAAGATAGACCATTTGAGGTGAGTGGAAACTCAAACCCTAATTGATCATATCTTGAACAGATGAAATTTTGAAGAAACCCTAATTTTGACTTCTAGAAGCCACGCACGATCTATTCTATTCTGAAACTGTTAGTGATGTAGTGATGCATATGTAAGGTGGTATCTTAGGTCAAAAATTGGGGTATGAAAGGTAGTCCTAAGAGTTTTCCTTTGGTAGTTAGGTTTTTGTCTATCTCAGATTTTCTTAAATGAGTCATTGCTGCAATGACTAGTGACTTAGGAATGGCTTCCAAACCATTGAAAGGCACCCTGTCTGATACTGAGATACCTAGGATGTGTGCGAACTCTTCCAAAGTAGGCATCAACTGATAATCAGGGAAAGTGAAACAGCGATAGACTGGATCATAAAACTGAACGAAAGTTTTGAGAAGTCCTTCATCAACGTTAGTGTTCAGGACAGTTAAAAGAGTTTCATAGCGTTTTTTGAAATCCGAGGGATCTTCTACCAAGGATGCTAACTCTTTTAACTTTCCTACATCAGGAATTCTAAAACTGTATTTCTTGGTACATCTTCCTCTGACATCCATCGCTCTAACCTAAAATATTTACAAAGAAAAATCTCTAAATTCTTTGGAAATGGGAAGATAAATGAAGTTTTTTTCTGAATGCATGCATGAATGCCACAAAGATACAAACATGGTTAGTGGTTATACACACGTTCAAGCGTTTTGAAGTCACGAGCATGAGGCCAACGATAAGAACCAAACGTGGGTAAGTTCTAAGGGCTTATTCATCTGTGAAATAGGTTCTACTGATAATACAGGTTCAATGCTTCTCTCTGAAATATTATCGGATTTGTTGAATACTCGAAGTCCAATAATATTTTTCAAGAAAAATTCTCCTGATCGTAGTCTCGCATGACAACTATTCTAAGCTTACACCTGAATAACTTCTGCACTACATCCTAAATGGCCAGGATGGGTTATATGTTCTACAGCCACTCAGCTTCGTTAGTTCTCTCGAAAGCAAAATGTCTTCGCAAATACTTGTTAAACACAAATACTCCCAAGACAACCTCCACTGAGAGAGGGATCTCAAATTAACTTAGTAAGTAATGAAACTTCCCACAAGTTAATAGGACTATACCCCCACCTAGATCTTAAAATGTTTCTTAAATCCGGGTTAGGATTTCTTTCCATCAGATGAAATCGCGAAAACACACAATAAATAAAAACAAACATATGCACATATGAAAGCTTAACCCCTCTTTTTTCTTTTTGAAAACAAAAAAGCTTGGTGCTCTTGAACTGAGTCAAAGTTTTTTGAAAATAAAAAGTTTAGCATACTCCCCATCAGAGTCGCCATTTTTTCTGTTCGCGTTAAAAAGTGACGCGCGAGGGAATCGAATCGGAATTCGAATTCTCTGGCTCGAAACGATTTACTCTTTTGATTTGTTTTAAAGATTCCGCGAACGTCAAGCTTTATTATTTCCAACACAAGAAAAATGATATGAAAAAGGGGAAAGCTGCAATACCCTCAATTGATATGATATGCATTACGACTAGCGTGAACTAGACGCAACGCATTGGGGAGATTCCGGGAAAGGAGGTTTGTTATATAAAGGGAATAGATGTGGCACCCTAAATATATATAGTTATCTATAGCTTTATATATGAATAGTTTGATATGTTTGTGTGTTTTAATTTGCTATTTCTATTCTTGTGAAAGTTTCTCCTTTGGATTTCAAGAAAGGTAGATTATGTAGGATCCTAGGTTTTGTTATTATTATGCTCGCAAAGATCATTAGGATCTTCTGCATACATATCCCTTAATGGGAATCAGAGCATCTGTAGCTCGGATCTAAAGGGAGCTATGGTTTTGTTTGGTTTGAGAGAGAAAGAAATTTTGCTCGCCAAGGATGAGACCTTGTGCCTACGTATTCTCAAAGGGATGTTGAGAAAGTCAGAGCAATCGTAGTTCCCACTTATACTAGTGGAAGCAACGGGATGTTATTAAGAGACAAAGACAAATGTCATCTTAATGAAAAATGTATCTAATCTATTTCATCACATACATTTTGAAGGGTTGATTGATTGAATCTTTCATCATAAGTTATAGGTGTTTTGCTTGAGTGTACAAGCGTTACCACTTATAAGTTAAGAAAGATGTTTGAAAGATGATTGAATCTTTAATTGTAAGCATTGGGTGTTTTGCTTGAGTGTACAAGTGTTACCACTTACAGATTAAAAGATGTTTTTGTTTGAAAAGTGTTTGAAAAAGAGTTTGATTGTATGTGATGTGATAGATGAGATACTTCTTCCATAGAGATGATAAATGTCTAAATCTCGAGGAGAAATTGATTATGGACTAGGGGATGCTTTTAAGAAGCCCGTGGGTCCTTGTATTGTAAGCCCAAGAGGAGGCATTCTGAGGGTCATCGAGGGTCCTTGTATGAAGCTCAAGAGGAGGCATTCCGAGGGTCATCGAGGGTCCTTGTATGAAGCTCAAGAGGAAGCTATATGGTATGGCTGGCTTTGGGTTTAAGAGTGGTTTCACCGGGAAACCATCCTCTTAGGATTTTAAGAGTGATTTCACCGGGAAATCATCCTCTCAGGGTTTTATCCTAGCGCGGGTGATTCTTTGTATTGGAAGCCCAATATGAGGTTGTTAAGAGATTTCCAGGTCTCTTTCTTGTTTGATGCCCAAGAGAAGGCTAAACTCAACGAGGAGTTCTTTTGAACGAAACCCAAGAGGAGGCTAACTCAGCAGGAGAGTGTTGTCTTATATGAAGCCTAAGCGGAGGCTAAACTCAGTAAATGAGTTTTTTTATATGAAGCCTAAGAGGAGGCTAACTCAGATGAGTGAGTTATCTTGTACAAAGCCCAAGAGGAGGCTAAAGGGGAACCTATTTGTTAGGCTAATTATTATGTTATGACTGAACAGTTATATAAACAAGTGTGATGTATATTCACAGGAGTTTATGAAGGAAATATAAACAAGTGTATAAAACGAGCGTTTAAAGCAAGTGTAACTTGAATATATACAAAGTTTCTGAATGTGTACAAGGAAATGAATATGTACACGAAGGGGTGATTATGTACAAGGAATTAAATATGTACATAAAAAGGTTTGGGACTTACACCGTGAGGGAGGCCCATTGGTTTAACAGCAGTTTCATCGGGAATAATGCTTCTCTTAATACCAATGGAATAGGTGTATAAACAAACGGATGAAAACAAACGAACAAAGTTTGTTTATGCTTGAATATTTATAAAGATGATTGGATATGTACAAGGAATTAAATATATACATAAAAAGGTTTGGGACTTACACCGTGAGGGAGGCCCATGATCAATTAAGAAATTCAAGAAGAAACCTGATTTGGTTTATCTTTGAATTTAATTAATCATGAAAAAAAAAGTGTGTAAGTTTGTTGAAATGTTTTGAAAAAGATTTTGAAAAAGATTTTTGACAAATGAAGTATATTCACAAGAAGTTTTGAAAATATTTTAAGTTTGAAAGAAAACATCTTTGAAAAGTATTAAGAAATACTTAAAATGCCTCATTTTTTTTACTTAATAAAAATATAATCAAAAGAAAATATTTTTGGATTTTTTTAACATAATCATAAAATAGGTATATTAAATGACAAGTGTGCAAAAAATCATCTCAAAATGAGAAGTTTTGATTAATTTTTGAAAATGTTGAAGTTTGTTAGAAACTTTGAGAAAAAAAAGAGTTTTTTTGGTCCTAAGGAGGTTTGAACCTTGGACATTTGGCTTTAGAAATGAAGATTTTCCATTGAGTCATTTATTTGACTTGTCATTTAATTACCTTGTTTAAAAGGAATTTTGAGAAGGAAAAAAAGAAAGTTTGAAAATGTCCAGAAATTGGACTTCTTAAGGGTTCAGAAGTTGGCTTGCTTCTAGAGGATCAGAAGCTAGTTGGCTTCTGGAGCGTGAGAAAGAGATTCTGGAGTGCTTTGGCTAGCAACTTCTGGGGCGTGTGGGCTAGCATGGTGCTTCTGGCTGCTTGAGAAGGCTTGTTTCTGGGGGTAGAAGCATTAGAAGCTTCTAAGGATAAAAGTACTAGAAGTACTTCTGAATATAGTGGAAATGAAGACCTTCTAGGGGTAGAAGCTTCAGAAGCACTTCTGGAGGATGAGCCTCAGAAGGACTTCTGAAAAATCAAGCTTCAGAAGCTTGTATTTCTCTTTATTAAAAAAAGGTTCCAGGGGGATTCGAACCTTGGACCTATGGCATGGCAAGGATTTGAAAAATGCGTTGACTACCACTAGGGTGGCTATACATCTGTTTATTTATTTTCTTTCATGTTATTATATTATAAACGAATTATTTGAATTTTAAGAACAAACAGAAAACGCGCGTAACTCCATCTTCTTCTTCCTCAAGCTTTGATTTTGTAACTTCTTCATTTCTCAACGAAATTGAAAGATGTAAACATCAAAGTTGCTCGTTTTAATCCCAGGAACATGATGGTGATGATTAATTTCATTTATTTTAAGTGTAAGGTGACTAATTTTCACATGAACATGAAGAACCCTAACTTTGAAAATGCTTATGAAATCGTGTTTGTGCAACAGATCACACAATTGATTGAGGGTTTATGATCCTCATAGGTGCAGAAACATGATGGCGTGGCAACTTTTGAACTATTATTCAGAAATCTAAGAGTTCCAAGTTGAACAACTTACCTCTTATAAGAAGAAATCGAATTCTTGCTTAGAGTGTTTCCAGTTGTATTTTGATGATTGTTATAGCTTCACTGGATCCTATGGAAGATATCTAGATGCTTAGCTTGAATTGAAATGGCCTGGATCGTTCCACCCAAGTCCAACTGCAATCTCTTGAAGTGAGTTTTGAATTTGGAATTAGAGTTGTTACATATGTGATCTAAGTGTCTGGATCACTTCTATGAAGTGTATGGATGATGTTTAAAGTGTTAAATCAAAGCTAGCACGAGCAGATTGAGATATGGCAAGTTAAGGCTCAATTTGCAAGTTTATGGATTTTGGAGCATGATTCTGAGTTTGGATAGCTTTTCTGGTGGTTTTAAGTCTTAGAAAACTTCTAATTGATGTTTAGAACATGTTAGAAACTTAAATTCACTCAGATTTTGCAAGGTTTGAAGATTGCAAAATTTCCCTCTTTGAACTTTGAAACTTGGAATTTAAGAAAGAAAGAAGGAAAGCTTGATTATGATAGCTTTGGTGTGATTTGAAAATGAAGAAATGACCTCTTTATAGACCAAGAAATCTGAATGACAAGGCATGGCTATCATTGAGAGAGCTTTGCAACTTGCTTAAGTGGTAAGAAGGAATCTTTTGCATTTAATGCAAAAGTTACTTTTCTAACCATGGTTAGAAATTTCTCTTTGATTCAATCCTCTTCTCAATCATGCAAAATTGATATTTATCAGTTATAATCTACCCCTAGCTGATGACAAGGCTTCTAGAAATGGAGATTTATGAAAAATGACTTATAATTTTGAAGCATGAACTTGGAATTCCATGGTTTTGGAGCTCTATGTTTCAAAATCAAAAGCATAGCTAGACAACGTGTTTTTGCAAGTTCTTGGACTTTTTGGAAAGCTTGTAACAAGGGCTACAACTTTCATGTTTTGAGTTTTTTCTGAATCCAAATGGATCTAGGTGAAAAATGGCCTAGAAAGTGAAAAAAATCATGTTTCGTAACACTTGAAAAATTTTCTAAGTGTTAGAAAAAATTTCAAATCTTGACTTTTTGTTGACTTTTTCACATTTCTTGATTTTTTATGATCATGATGGATTATTTGAAATGTTTTTACGATTGAAAAAGTTTAGTCTTGAAAAAGTTGACCAAAAGTCAAAGTTTGACTTTTTTGAGCGGATGAATTTTCATCAGATGGTTCAGAATTTATCTGATGAAGAAACATTGATTTTGCAATGTTTTGAACCAAGGAATTAGGTCAAGATGTTGCATTGAAGATGTTAAGATCAATCTTCAAGCAAATAAGTCATCCATTGCGCAGAAAGTCAATTATTCACTATCTTCGATCAAAACCCTAATTGGTCTATTCATGGTAGATCATGAGAAAAAGTTGGGAATCTGAAGATCAAATGTTGATGATTGATTAAGATAGATCAATTGAGGTGAGTGGAAGCTCAAACCCTAATTGATCACATCTTGAACAGATGAAATTTTGAAGAAACCCTAACTTTGACTTCTAAAAGCCACGCACGATCTATTCTGTTCTGAAACTGTTAGTGATGCAGTGATGCATATGTGGATAATGTAAGGTGGTATCTTAGGTCAAAAATTGGGGTATGACAATTAAGAGTAATGGTCATATATTATAATTATCAAACGCATACTACTAGCAACATGCAGCACTTTTAACGGAAACAATTATTAAAAAAAATAAAAGAGAGGTGGATTTCTTAACCCATCTCATAAGGGTGGGGCGCACTAGTAAAAATTCAAAAATATCCTTGGAAAACCAGAAATATACTTCCGGTACGCACTATATTTTAAAATATTTGGATGAAAACCAGAAATATATTTTCGGTTCCAAATTTATTCCAAATTTGATCTCACATACACGCTTTGTTGAAATATTACATAGAGTTTAAAACCGAAAATATACTTATGGTTCACACTCAACCATTTTCAACGTGATTCGCATGATATTTGGGTGCTAGCCGAAAATATTTTCGATTCCAAATTTATTCTAAATTTAGTCTCACATACACGCTTTGTTGAAATATTACATAGAATTTAAAACCGAAAATATCCTTCTGGTTCACATCTCACCCTTTTTAACGTAACTTACATGATATAATTAGGGTGCTAACTAAAAATTTATTTAGTTTCCAATGGCAAAAATCAAATTTCGCACGCTGATGGGGTGGATTAATCCACAAATGACAGTTTCACTCGGTATGTTTATATGAATACTAATTACTAGTACTAGTACTATTTTAAGCTTAAAAGTAAAAACAGTGAGATTTGGATATTAGTGAATACGACAACCTAATCTATGAACAAAATTAGCGTGTACCTACGTACAGAAACTTCCTCCACAAACGTACATTAATCAAAACAAAAATATACTATACACCCAAAAATAACCAATAAATTTGTATCTGTACCACTACCATATATATTATATATAAACTCAGAATTATTAATATTTGATGGATTTGTATCTTGCTAGTATTTTATAGTATATATTCCTCCTGACACCAGGAAACAGATTATGCCTTTGCTGTCTATTACAAACAATTAATTGACACCAACCCTTCACCCTCCTTGATATTTGATCTTCCACCCTTTTTTATTTATTTTTTAATTCAAGACTTTTATCTTATATATTGGTTTTATTCATGTAGAAATGGTATCAGCAGATTCAAAAACAATGCAAGCAACTACCCCCTAATTGCTTTTTGGTTTTAATCTAATATTATGGAGAATTGGCATGCATACATTTAAGAAAAAAATATATTGACACTGGTTGTAACATCTACACTCTATTAGTATAGATATAATCTATTAATTTTAATTTTTTAATAATTTATTACGACTTTGGATTTTGTGCAACTACTTATTGCTTTGTTGTGTTCTAGGTGTAGGATATGGTAAATGTGAGCATGTCAAAATAACAAGCCTCTTATTTTTATTAAGTTAGAATTTGAGCCCCACTTAAAAATAAGTTTGCAGACAACTGTGTAAATATAAGGTGTCATGCTTTTGGTGTAGCTATAGCATGTCTCAATATTATATTATGTTATGACAATAATAGAGACAAAAACATATGTTGAATCAAAACCCTATTTTTTAAATTGATCCTTCAAACCCGGTTGAGTTAAATATATGTAAATTTTATAGAAAGACTATATATTAAAGTCTCCATTGTTAATTGTGTGAATGTGTTGTACTATGATGATGAGGATCTAAAAAGCAAAATGAGGTGCATAAAGCACGTGAGAGACAAAGTACGCATGTTAGTGAAATAGTCAAACACAGCACTATGATTTCTCATTCGCATGAACTTCATATCCCACAGAATGTGGGGGAGGTAGTAGGTTGGAAAACAAACACATTTCATCAACTTTTTCATCATTATTTATTTCACCACACCCTCTTTTTTCATTCATTTATTTATTTGTTTTTGTATTGATGTAAGTAGGATAAATCACGTGAGGTGAACACTTCTTACATAGTTGTAGGACCACATACCCTACTAAAGGGATATGGGACCTTAGTTTGGTACCCAATCTACAGAAGAGAGAATAAACGGTGGAAGTTGGAAACAGAATGATAAGGGAGGGGTATACTCGTGATCAACTTTAATTCGCACCCTCCATTCTATCTCACATAAATACATTTGTACATTTCCTATGATCGTATACTATCTATCCACTTGTCAACTCCATGGAGCTTAGAAATGATTTTGATAGTAATCAAATTAAAATCATTCGTATACTCTTAGTAGAATGATTATATAGTCTTGCAAAGTAAAATTGACTATGGTCAATTTGAATGTAGTTATTAGATATAATATGTGTTATTTTTTGGAAATGAGTCTTTTGATGTGGTTTTCTTAATTATTGAAATAACTAAGATTCGTTATTTGTTTTGATCGGGAGGGAAATTGGGAGTTTTCGTTTGTTGTTTCCTACTAGTTTTGGTAATTATCTAAGTTCTTTCTCCAAGTAATTTCTTTTAGTGTCTTACTTGGACATTTTGGGTATGGGTAAGTATGGTTGTACTTTTGTTAGTATTATATGGAGTTTTTTTTTTTTTTTTTCTTAGATGAAATATGGATAGTTGAAATTGAACCACACATGAAATAAAGTAATTGATTTAAGTGATTTATGTCATTATTAAAAGATAAATTGTTTGGAAGAAAAACACTGAAAAATTAAAAAGATGAAATTCAAGATGTGTAAGACGATTTAATTTTTATTATCGAATTCTTTTATTTTTATATGTTGATGAATTGTGTATTTACAGTTCAAAAAATTAAATCATTATCTCACTACGAATTAATAAAATTACTTTACTCAATTCTTTATTGTTTAACTCATTAATTTATACAATAATTTCTTAATTCTTTAGGTCTAATCAGGGTTAATTAGATATTTTAAATATATTAATTCTTAAACAACTACTAATAATTACATTGTTTTCTCACACTTCATCTTATCTCTATGATAAGATCATACATATTAAAAAAGGAATCACCAAAAGAATATTAAAAAAGGAGAGGTTTTCCTGTCTCACTCACTAAAGATAATTTTTATGGACTTTTTCGAGATGACATCCACGTCTTTATGAATCAATTCAATTTCTTATTAGATATCGTATTTGGAGGAACAACCCCATAAGCATAACCCATATTATTGAAGAAGGATATTGGTTTGCCTATTTAAAAAAAAAACATTTTTTTGAGACAAATCACCCATCTAGTAAACATAAGACTCACAATTCGACAAGAAATGTCTTTGATGCCATAACTTGGAGAATATATATGAGCCTATTAAGCATATCTTAGCATTAGCCTTTTCATTGAGGGGAGTAACCAGGAAGAACTGATTTTTAAAGTGTTTCACATTATCCGAGTAAACGGTGAACATCTTGGTATATTGCTAGAGAGATATCGGGCCCTAACCCCCGTATTAATGCAACAAATATATCTCGAGCTTCGAAAAGATGGAGAAAAGTGTCAAGGTATGAACATTCTTCTTATATCGACACAAGTATGGAAAGACTCTAATGTAAGCCAAACTCACAAAGTGTAATTGCGAAAGGAGAATAACAAGTTTTTAAGAACGTCAATCTCAAATTTATTGAAAGGAAGATGAAAACCTATTAAAGAAAACCATCACCGATGAGTTATCCCACATTGCATTACAAATTATGGTATGCGATTCTGTAATATGAGGAATATTGTCAACACATAAAAGAAAAATATGAAGAAACACTACAATACACATTCAGGATAAAGTTTGGGACTTTGTTAAAACATGTCAATAATAGGAGTTCGACAGAAATGAAGTAAAATTATAAAAAATATACTTTTTAGAAACCCTAACAAGTAAAGCAGAAATAGAAAGAAAGGAGAATGCATATTTCTTAAAGAAATAAAGCTCATCGTCTACGTGTCAAAGGTTACCACCAATACACAAGAGGAAAAGCTTCTATGGTTTGCAAATGACGCAAAGGAAAAATAACTTTTTATATATGTTAACTTACGACTATTAGGAATTTTCAAATGAAATTGTTATTAAAAAAATCTTTCAAACCTATAAAATTTAAAAATCAAGCCTATGTTTCAAGATTAAAAAATATCAAAATAAATTTAGAATATAATTTAGGAAAAAAAAATTTACGATAAAATAGAGAATTAATTTTTACTAATCTCTAATTCTATTTTTTATATTTTCCTTTTTCTTTATGTATTGTACAGATTTCTATGCATAAAAAAACTTAGTTATTTAAAATAAAAATGAAATAAAATTTTCTTTTATTTTTTATGATAAAATATTTGGGAAAATAAAAAGAAAATTCTAAAAATCATTATTTTTTCCATATTGATTATAATCACTTTAGATATTTTCTAAATTTATTTAAATATAAATATTTTATATTATTTTCAGTTTAAATTTGACCACTCATTTTCTAAAAAAAAACTATAATCATTAACTCATTTAATAAAAACATTTAAATTATCAAATTATCAACTCCAATATTTATACGGGACTAAAGTATATTCTATAAATATTCACTATTTGTAACACTAAAAAATTATTTTAATTAAGAAAATTTTATTACTTAAATATAATCATTTAAGACAAATATCAATTTTACATAAAGAATAATTTTTATTCTTTATTATACCTACTTTTAATTTATTTTTTTCATATTCCATAACTACTCCATCATTCATTTACTATAATACTAAATAACGATTTTACTATAATACTAAATAACGATAAATTATAATTAATTAAATTGTCAGTTACATTTTTCAATCGCACTTAAAATAATATTAATTAGTAATAAATTTTAATTAGTAAAATTGTAAGTTAAAATTTTTAATATGATTTATTTTGTTTTTAATAATCATTATTTTATATATAAATATATAAATATGTATTTGGTGAAGAAATTTTACATGTTCATATATTATATATTTTGACTAAGTCCTCATCGTTCTCTTCTAATAATTGATACTTTCAATTTTTCTTCTTCTTATTTTCAACTTTCAACCAAGTGTTTGTTAACTATGATTGTTTTATATCCCAGATGATTCAATTTATTTTATTATAACAATTATTTATATTTTAACTATATTTTGTATTTTTTTTTTTTATAGATTTTCATCCTTCTATTCTGATCAAATTTATAAGATATTAACTTTTTGATTTTGTACCAATATTTGGTGAAAGAATTTTTCATCGTTCTCTCTAAATAATTGATACTTTCAAAAAAAAATCTTATTCTCTCCTAAGTGTTAACTATGATTGTTTTATATCATAGATGACTCAACTTATTTTATTATAATAATCATCTACATTTTAACTATACTTTTTTTCTTTTTTCTTTTTGTAGATTTTCATCCTTCTATTCATACAAAATTCACAAGGTAATAATAGTTTTTGAAAACTGAAAAGTAAAAATCAAAATATAATTTAGCTATTATATTTTATTTGTTTTTAAAAACTGAAAAATGGAGAAGAGTTTTTAAAAACACATTTGTAAAATATTGTATTAATTCAAACAAAATTTTAAATTTAAATTTTCAAAAACTAAAATAGAGTTTTTAAAAAGTCTTTCAAACAGGCCCTAATTTTTTAATTTTGTATCAATATTTTTATTTCTTTTTGTTATTTATGAAAATATATGTTAATTGTTCTTTGATTTATGTGGCAGGCTTAAGACTCAACTTTACTATATTATATTGGTTATATAATACTTTAGTTGTATTATTTTGTAAGTTTTTTTTGAGAATAAATATAGTATTATGTTATATACTTCTGCTATTTTTTCTTTTTTTAATAATTTAATTTGAATGTATTAATTTTTGGGTGAATGAAAAGAAGAAAAAAAATTTATATTGTTGTTACTTTGGTATTTTTACTATTTGAGAATTATGTGAAAAACAGAAACTCGTGTAACTATATGTCTTTAACCAAAATATTTTAGAGAGATATGTGTTTGATTTAAAAAGAACTTATACAAAAAAAATATGCAAAAATAGTTTATGCATATAAAAAATGTGTCTCATTTGTTAATAGATTTTATTGTCAAAAAAAAATATGCAAAAATAGTTTATGCATATAAAAAATGTGTCTCATTTGTTAATAGATTTTATTGTGTAAAAAATGAGAATGATAATAATGAAATATTTTGATATAGTCATGATATTAATGAGAATGATAAAAAATGAGAATGATAATAATGAAATATTTTAAGAGTTATGTAATGATAGAGTATTTGATTTATTATAATATATAAATAATATGTATTATGATAATTAATTTATTTTGATTATTGGGTGAGAAATATGAGGATTAATCTACAAAAAAAATTAATCATAAAAGTATATTTAAGAATCAAAATATCACTATTTAATAAAAAAATTAAGATAGCTTGACTACAAAATTAATAACTTAAATTAGTAAATTTTAGAATCATTAATACCTATAACATAAAATAAAAACTCTTTAAAGTTTCATTTTAATTTTCAAAATAATTTTTTCTTTATTTTAATTAATAAAGTGGAAATGATTAATTTATTGAGATGATTAATATGTAATATAACTAATAATTTTTTATATCCAATGAAATAAAAAAATTCATTAATCAGGTCACAACATATCTCTTCTATTACAATAAACAAACAAAAAAATCACCAAAAAAAAATCATTATCATAAAATATAATATAATTTAAAAAAAAATCTAGAAAATAATAAGATTTAAAACTTTTTTTAGACTTAACATGGAATA
The DNA here is from genome assembly GCA_021764765.1 of Vicia sativa. Taxonomy (NCBI): domain Eukaryota; kingdom Viridiplantae; phylum Streptophyta; class Magnoliopsida; order Fabales; family Fabaceae; genus Vicia; species Vicia sativa. The sequence continues at coordinate 146,768,454 of CM038797.1, forward strand.
AAAATATTTATTAGATTCATATCATACGATTAGATTCAACAATTACCACACAACGTTCCTCATTTGACACGAATAGTTTTAACTACCCATAATATATAAGGAAGAAAACACATTATTCCAAGTATTCAAATTCATTATTATTTTTACATTATTTTTTATTATCTTACTGATTTAGTTATTGGAGTGTTAATCTTATAAGTCAACATCCTCTCCGTCACATTATAAATTTGCTATCTCATATTAGTATCTCACCAATTAATTTTTATTCCCACGTAGAAAAAGGGAAGTTTGAATAACTGATAGACAATTTGAACTCATAGACATAAATAAACTATGCTAATGTAATATTAAGGTGAAGTTTTATGATTTTGTAATTATGTTATATTTTAATTTCTTACAATAAAACTTATAATATTTAGAAGAGAAAATGAGATATACAACATTAACAATGTCAATCAATACTACCTTAAATTCCACCATATCTAATTATAAATTTTAGATTATTAGTATAATTGATTGAATAATTGACGGTGTAAGACTATTTTATAGTGGGGTTAGGATATGCTACCTTTGATATTGGTGCCTTTGGTAACTTTATGTTTAATATTTTCTACAAAATTATTCTTTTATTATTTTATTAATATATGTGTGTTGTTATTACACTAACTAGTTAGAGACTCGTGCTCCCGCACGGGTGAATTTATTTTAATATTGACGAAATAATTATTTTGATATACATATGAAAAATTTATTTGTTGAAAAAGTACAATGAAAAATTATGAAATCAAAATATTACAACAAATAATATAATTATACAAAATATAATGGTAAATTTGACAAATAATGTATTTAGATACACATGTGAATTTAAATTGAATTACGTAATGTTAAAATAAACTTAATATATTAGGTAATTTAAAAAAAAAAACTGGTGACATGGAGAAAGAAAAAAATTAACATTTGAAAATAATGGTAAAATAGTGACTCGTAAGATAAAAAGTTAGTTGTGTGAATGATATGTAGTATTATTCAATTTCATAAAATATATTTTTAATTTTATTAAATTTAAATAATAGATTAATTAGTATTTAATGAGAAAGTATAATGAAAATTTATAAAATGAAAATTTATAAAATAAAAATATTATAATAAATAATATGATTATACAAAATATAATGGTAAACTTGAGTACTTGACAAATGATGTATTTAGATAGAATTTAAAGTGAATTATGTAATGTTAAAATAAACTGAATGTATTAAATAATTTAAAAAAAAAACTTGTGACATGGAGAAAGAAAAAAATGAACTTTTAAAATAATGTTAATAATTTGATAGTGACTCGTAAGATAAAAAGTTAGTTGTATGAATGATATGTATTATTATTCATTTCATAAAATATTTTTTAAAATTTATTAAAGTTAAATAATAGATTAGTTAGTATTTAATGGAAAACTACAATTAAAAATTATGAAATTAAAATATTAAAACAAATAATATGATTATACAAAATATAATAGTAAACTTGATAAATGATATATCTACATATGTGAATTTAAATTTAATTACGTAATGTTAAAATAAACTGAATGTATTAAGTAATTTTAAAAAAAAACTTGTGACATGGTGAAAGAAAAAGAATTTACATTTGAAAATAATGGTAATAACTTGATAGTGACCCGTAAGATAAAAAGTTAGTTGTGTGAATGATATATAATATTATTCAATTTTATAAAATATATTTTTAATTTTATTAAAGTTAAGTAATATATTAATTAGCATTTTCACTGATAATAAACAAACAGAAAAGATAAAATATGTCATAAAATATAAATTTAAAATGAGATATTTAATTATATATGAATCAGTTATATTAAAATTCAAATGTATTAAATAATCATATAAAATTAAAAAAAAAAAAGAGAGAAAATAAAAAGTAGTATAAGATGAAAAAAGTTTTTTAATTTAGATCAATAAAAAATTGATAATTAGTGCATGAAATGAGAAAAGTTGAAAAAATTATTAAAATATTTAAAATGTAATACAACTTTTTTTTATAAAAAAAAATAGTTTAAGTAGTTCATATATATTAAATATTAGATAATAGAAGGCATGAAAGACCTGCAACAACAGTTAACGGTTGGCAATCCTATCCCTTTATATTGTTAGTGCATAATTATTTAATTTCAATTAAATATTGAAACTAATTTACAAGTTTTGTTATTTAACCCTTGTTAGGTGTGTTAATTATCTAATATTGATTAAATATTATTTTGTTAAATGTATGATTTAAAATAAAAATACAAAAGAATTTTTATTAAGTTTCATAATTATCTAATAACAGTCGCTTAATTCGTAAAAAAAAATTAAACATATGTTTTACGTTTTACTTTTGATGCAGGCTTTCAATTCATTAGCAAAGGTTTTTCTTTGTACTAATTGTGCTTAATTAGGAGAGTTGGGGCCAATAGAAACCAAAATTAGCAATTTGTTATTAATGGTAGAAAAGTTTGATGGGAACGGGGCAACAAACACAAGAATAGGTTAAAGGTACCAACCACTACGTTGTTATTCTGGAAAATGGTGCCTCTTGTACTAAGTTGTAACGTGAGTGTTCACGAGTTTCCGTGTGTCTGAGTAACACTGAATCTTTCCCTTTTCAAATTCGTAGCGCGCTAAAACAGAAAGTGTCAACGTGTCACTTTGTTTACCCAGTTTGTAATCTTAACGGATTCTGAATTCCCTATCTTTTCTTTCTCTTTTACTTTTTCCTTTTAATAGTGATAATAAATAAATTAATTAATAATATAATAATAATAGTAATAATGTACGTAATGCTTAAAATAATTCCACAAATACAAATGGTAATTATTACTGTATTTGTTGAGTAAAGTAACTGTACCTTGTTTGGCTCCTCCATTAAATAGGGTTGATTGTTTTTATTATCATCCGAATCAAATCATGGTTTTTCATGACATGAAACGTTTTCTTTGTTACTCATTTAATTAATTTCCACATCTTGAAAAAGTAAATAGTAGTACAAGATTTCATGTGACCTTTTTTTTCCTTCATGAAATGCAATGCAAATTAAAGGAAACAATTATGAGCTGGTCTTTCCACATATGTTTTGAGATACTAGTAATTATTTCGATTTATATTTTATTTATCTTTTAAATAGATATGCTAAAATTATTATGCTCTTCTATTTTCTCATAATTTTTTATCTCTTAAGTAATTTTACAATAAAGAAACAAGTAAAAAAGAAATAGAGAGGTAAAAGAATAAATGAGAGTAAAATAAAAAAAGAATATACATCCAAATAACGAACTCAAATGTATTAAGGCCAAATATAAAATATAATATACTCATGCATTTAATAATTCTTTGTACAAAGTAAATATTATATTATGTTAGGTGCACAAGAATCAAAGTTGATGGAATAATGAGAGGATTACGGCCGGACAAAGGAGAAAGAAATAAGGATTGTTGTTATAAATGACATCTACCACTAATCTATTTACACAAAGAGAAAATTGTCACATAGGCCCTAATAAAGTAAACTTACTGACCAAGATAAAAGATAACTAGGAAATACTAAATTGCCCATTCAATACCATCCCTTAATTTATATTTCGAAACAAAGCTAACAACACCAATTACATCCCTTAAGAGGAGAAATTGATCTGTCTTGATTGCCTTCGTCAGAACATCTGCCAACTGTTTTTGGGTGCTATAGTGCACAACTTCTAATGTTCCATTTTGGACTTGGCTTCTCAAGAAATGGCACTTAGTCTCAATATGCTTGCTACTCCCGTGCAACATAGGGTTTCTAGCAAGATTGATTGCAGACTTGTTATCAATCATCGACTTCAAGGGCTTCTTTACTTTAATCTTCAGATATTGCAATAAATTCAGAAGTCACACAGCTTGACATGCAACTACAACGCCTGGAATATACTCTGCTTCACACGTTGATAGACCAACAACAGATTGCTTCTTGGAACTCCAAGAAATAGGACCTCCCAGAAACTTGAATAAGTATCCAAAAATACTTCTTCTATCAACTCTATCTCCACACCAATCAGAATCAGAGTAGCTCATTAACTTTGATTTTGCCTTTCTTTCAGAAGGAAATAATACTCTAAACTTCATAGTTTCCTTGATATACCTCAAAATTCTGACAGCAACTTGGTAATGAGACCACTTAAGTTTACTCATGAACCTACTAACCAATCCAACTGCATAGCAAATATCAGGTCTGGTATTACACAAATACCTTAGAGAACCAACCAACTGTTTGAAGACCGTAGCATCCACATCTTCACCCTCAGAGTCAGAATCTAATTTATGATTGGTTTTTGACAGTGTAACAACAACCTTACAATTCTCCAGCTTAAACTTCTTCAAAAGTTCTAATTCATACTTCAGCTGATGCAAAATGATACCCTTTTTCGAGTACATAATCTTCATCCCTACAAAATATACCATATTTCCTAGATCCGTCATCTCAAATTCATTCATCAGCACTTTCTTGAACTTGATTATATCTTCTGGACAGCTCCCTGTAAGCAATACGTCATTAATATAAAGACACACCAGAATCATATTGCCTTCAGAATGTTGCACGTAAACTCCATATTCCATCTCACACTTCTAAAACCCTTGCTTCTTGAAAAATGAATCAATCTTCAAATTTCAAGCTCTGGGCGATTGCTTCAATCCATACAAAGCTTTATGTAACTTGTACACCATCCCTTCCTGATTCTTTTTCACGAAGCTAGGAGGTTGTGACACATATACTTTTCTTGTAATGGACCATTTAGAAATGCAGACTTCACATCCAAATGCATCAGAGGTCAATTCCTATTTGCAGCTAAAGCAATCACCAGTCTGATTGTTTCATATCTAGCTACAAGTGAAAACACTTCAAAGTAATCTAGCCCAGGTTTCTGAAGAAAACCTTTAGCCACTAGTTTTGCTTTGTACTTACCAACTGATCCATCTGGCTTAAACTTCACCTTGAAAACTCATATGACGTTGATGGCTTTCTTCTTCTTCCGAAGCTTAATCAACTCCCAAGTTTTGTTTCTTTCTATAGCCTCGAGTTCTTCTTTCATGACATTCAGACTTTCTTCTTGAGTGCTTCTTCAATACCCAATAGTTCAGAATCTGCTAACATGACACACTGAATGACTTCTCCCTCTGAGACAACTTTGGTGTCTTGCAACATGTCAAAATCTATAAACCTTCTAGGTATAGTTTTGATTCTTTGCGACCTCTAAACTTGTTCTGAATATTCTCCAGAACCTAGAATATCATTAGCTTCTGGATCCTTGTCTAGAAACTCTATCGTCAGAATTACCACCTTCAAAAACATGATCATATCCAAAAGCTTGTCCTCCATAACCTACGTCTTTAGAGTTTTCCCTTCCAGAAGCATGACCACCACCAGATTCTGGATCATCATTAGAATCTAGATCAGAATCAGATTCATCATCATCTTTAGAGTCTTCAAAATCATCTTTTGAATCTGAATCTTCTTCAGAACTTTCAACTTCTGACTCATCTTCAGAAGTTATCTCTACATCAAAAGTGAGTTGAGACTTACTCTAATCCCAAACTTATGACTCTTTCACAATAACGTCTCTGCTGACTTCAACTTTGTTAGTTTCTAGACAATAAAGCTTGTATGCACCTGTATTGTGGTACCCCACCAATAACATCACTTTGCTTCTATCATCTAGCTTCTTCCTTCTAACTTTTGGAACGTGTTTGTAACACGCATAACCAAAAACCTTCAGATGACTAACGCTTTGCTTCTTTCCAGTCCACTTCTCTAAAAGAACGATTCCCTTCAGCTTCTGCGTTGGACACCTGTTGAGCACATATGCTACAGTAGCAACGGCTTCTCCCCATAAGTTGTGAGGAAGCTTTTTTCTCTTTTAGCATACTTCTCGTCATATCAAGCAAAGTTCGATTTCTTCGTTCAACAAGACCATTGTGTTGAGGAGTATAAGGAGCAATAACCTCATGCTCAATTTCATTCTCATCACAGGACTTCTGGAATTCTGTAGAGTTATACTCACCTCCACCATTCGTTCTGAGAATCTTTAAATTTTGACCACTTTGATTCTCAACCTTCACCTTAAACTTTTGGAATTATGTAAACACCTCATTCTTAAACTTGATGAGTGTTACCCACGTCATTCTTGTGAACTCATCCACAAAAGACACGAAATACCTATTTCTCCAAGTGAAGGTTCTGGAAATGACCCACACACGTCAGAATATACTACTCCCAGAGCATGTTTTGCTCTTGGGGATACTTCTGATACAAATGGCAATCTGGGTTGCTTGCCTTTCATGCATACCTCACATGACTTCTCAGGCTTCACAATCTTCGAAATGCCACGTACGAGATTCTTAGAACTTAGATGCCTGAGCTTACAACGGATGCCCCATCTGCTCTTACTATCTCCTTCAGAGCCTTCTGCACTAAGATACTCTGTTTCAACTGTTTCTACATTCACCTTGAATGTTTTGTTGCTTCCATGTTCAGATTGCATAATCAACTTTTGATTGAAATCATACAACTTAAAGAGATTGTTCTTCATAACAATTGAGAAACCTTTCTCAATGAGTTGACCCACACTCATCAGATTGCTTTTAATTTCGGGAACATACCAAACATCCTTGATTAGAACATTCTTCACATTCTTCACTTTAACTTTGACATTTCCCATACCTTATGCATTAAGGCAATTATCATCAGCACATCTGATATTTGTCCTCCTTCTGGAATCAAAATTTACCAGCCATTTTTTGTTTCCAGTCAAGTGATTTGAACAACCAGTGTCCATATGCCACTAATCTATCAAACATCTTCCATCAGACTCATAAGCCATCAATAATACAGGTTTATCATCTGAATTTCCTCTGGATATGTTTGCTTCTTCTGATTTCCTTCCTTTGTTTGACCAACAGTCTCTAGAAAAATGGCCAAATTGCTTACAACAATAACATTGAACTTTTTTCTTGTCAGACTTCTCCTTCCCCCCTTATGATGTTTCTTCTCATCAGAAGTTGATGTTTCTGACTTTTGGAATCGATCACCATGTCTATTAGTGGCCTCTGACCAAGAATGCTTCTGGTCCTTTTTGACAAAATAAGCTTTCAAAGTCTTCTCAATTTCCCTCTCAGAAGTTCTTTCAGTCAGACGCGACTCATGCGCTTCTAAACTACTTTGCAGCTCTTCTATTCTCATGGTTTCCAGATCTTTAGAATGTTCTATTGCTACAACAATGTAATCAAATTGAGGAGTAAGTGACCTCAATACCTTCTCTATGATTACCTGTTCAGAAAGAGATTCTCCATAAGCCTTCATCTCATTAGTGATTGTAATCACTCTAGAGATATACTCTGAAACCTTCTCATTGTTCTTCATGTTGAGATTCTCATATTGCTTTCTCAAAGACTGAAGCTTTACCTTATTCACTAATGCGTCACCACCGTAAAATCTGACTAGTGTGTCCCATGCCTCCTTTGATGTCTTCGAATCTGCAATCTTCTCAAACACGTTCACATTCACACACTGATGGATGAAGAACAACAACTTCTGATCTTTCTTCCTCTTGTTTCTCTAGGCCTCTCTCTCTTCTTCTGTTGCATCTGCTGCAACCGAAATATACCCATCAGTAACGAGCTCAAGAACATCTTGAGCCCCAAATAACACGTGCATCTGAATCATCCATCTGTTCCAATTTTTGCCATAAAAAATTGGAAGTTTGGTACTCATATTGCTGTTTCCGTTCATCTTCAATCTTGTACAGTACACTCAGATCTTTACTCACACAGTGTTTCCCAACTCCACAGAATCAGAAAATGTGATTCTGTTACAATAATGTTCAAAGATTCAGCACGAACCCAGAAACAAAATCAATCACACAACATAAACTCACGTTTCACTCGTGTTTTCCTGTGTTTCTAACCAGGAGCTCTAGATACCAATTTGTTGGTGCACAAGAATCAAAGATGATAGGAACAATGAGAGAATGACGACTGAACAAAGGAGAAATAAATAAGGATTGTTGTTATTAATGACATCTACCACTAGTCTATTTACACAAAGAGAAAATTGTCACATAGGCCCTAATAAAGTAAACTTAATGACCAAAATAAAAAGTACAAACTAGGAAATATTAAATTACCCCTCTAATATATTATTTCAATATTTATGAGTATATATTTTAATAATAAATATTACAAACTAAAGTGAGGTGGATAGGTATTGTAAAATGTATCTATTATATCTATTATAAATATTATAAATATATAAAAGTTTTGATTTACAATATATTTATAACTAGTTTTGATTAAAATATATAAAGTTTGGTTTAACTTTTATATAAATTTCAATACCTAATTTTAATCAAAATATAACTAGTTTCGATTAAATTAGGTATTGTAACCAATAAACAATTTTATAACTAGTTTTGATTAAAATATGGTTTTGAAACAATGGTTCAAAAACCAATAAACAAACTGAGACAACCAAATACATAATAAAGAAACAATGATTAAAAAAATTCACTTGTAAAATATGGTTTTGGTTATAAATCCAAATTTTTTAAATGATTTAAAAATGGTTATGATTTGGTTATTAAAAATAACCAATCATGAACACCCATACTTGCCTCATCCCGCATTCACGTATTCAATCAATTCTGACCGTTCGATTTTGATCTGATGATTCTGGTTTAAAACAAGTAGTTTTACAAAAATTAAATATGTTTTTTTCTAAGCAGTTTAATTGTGATCAAACGGTTAATAAAGATTTGACGACGTAACTGTGAGAATAACGTGACTGCAGGCGATTCAATTTCTACTTGCACCACTCAAAGAGATTCACTTTAAAGAAACATGATCTAGATTTAACTAAGGAACAGTTTGAATAATCTCTTTCACGACTAAATCTTCCGATCGAGGAAAAAAAAAATTCTATATCCTTAAAACTCATATATAAATATCTTGAAAATGAAAGTATACTTGAAAAAATTAATAACCAAAATATGGTTGATTTGACCTAGTCGTAAATGTGTTTTGTTTGGGATAAGAAAAATGGTTTTAAAATAATGAGTATTCAATCAATTTTTTTAATATGATTGAAGTAGTATGATTTGGGTCAAGTATACTGTTGACATAAATTAATGAGTGTTAAATCATTGTTAAAGGAATATAGATATTCTATAATCTAGATATTACTAGGATTAATTAAAAGTAAAACGGAAAAAGAAAAAAAAACGTAGAACGAGAAAGTCAAGATACAGTAATGAGTAGAGTAGAGACAGAGTATCTCCATTCTTAACTCTAATACGTTACTTTAATAATAAAATAAAAAACGAAAAGAAAAAAAAGTTACTGGTAGAGAAGAAAAAGAAAGTAAAAACTAGAGCGACAGCTGTGAAAGGGTATTAATTGTCCCCACTCAAAAAATATAATAAAAACCTTTCTTTCTCCCGCTCTCACCCTTCTTGAATTCTTGTTCCTCTTGTACACTTTTTTTCTTAGTGATAGAGAGAGAAAGTTTATTAGTACTCACTCATGTGGTGATGCTTTCTCTCTCGCCCAGATATGGATACACCTGAGAGAAACCAAATCACCACCGCTCTATCTAAATTCGAGGTTCGCTATTCCGCCACCTCTTCGCTCCGCCGTTGCATGTCTTTCAACGTTTTTCCCCTCGTTTTCAACTTTTTGTTTATATCGCTTTTTCGTATTAAACGTTTTGAGTCAATGTGATAATTCTTCACCGTTTTAGATCTCATCTCTCATCAAATTTGTTTTTCTACTTGTTTTGTTTACTTTCACTCTTCATTTTGTGTTTTTGAGTTTGTTGTCAAACTTTGTTAATTGATTTTACTTTTGAGTAGGTTTTTATTATCCTCAAGTTTTTCTCTCTGTAATCATGCATGCATATGTTTAGTTCTTAGTGTTTAATCAACAATTTTTCTTTGATTTGTTTTGTTAAAAAAAAGTTAGTTTGTAAAATGATTGTTACTCATGTGTAAATCCTAATTTGATTACAATTTTACCCTTTGTTGTTGATGCAGGATTCGCCGGTGTTCAACTATATTAACAATTTATCTCCCATAAGGCCGGTTAAATCTGCTCATATTACTCAAACTTTCAATTCACTTAGCTTTTCATCTCCTCCGTCTGTTTTTACATCACCACATGTTACCTCTTTCAAGGAGTCTAGATTCCTACGCAGGTAAATTGTTTCATAATTTTGAGTTAGGTTTCTACTCTATTGATCCGTTCGTTTATGATATTGACGATTATACTAATTATTCTTGTTATTCATATCTAGACATAACCCACCGAGCCCGTTGAAGCCTAAGGGTTCATCTGAAGAGGTAAATAAAGTGTACTCAAATGAAGAGGCTCCTGCAGATTCTACACTTTCCCAACATCATAACTCAAGCGAGTTACATGAGAGTGCTGATAAAGGGATTTCAGTAGATGTTTCTATTGAGTTATCTAGCGAACAAACGAAATTCTCTGATGAGCTACCACAGGCATTACAATATAATTGTGGTAGTCCTGGATATGACCCTCCACTTTGTTGTGATGACGGTAACTCTCTTTTGGAATTGCCTGGTGAAGCTGTGTCTGATGTTGGGTTTGTTCAGGAAGGTTGTAAGACAGATTCGGCTGAGCCTGAATTGCTTCTTCAAGGAACAAGTCAGATTGATCCAAAGGGTGAAGGCTCAGACTGTGATTGGGATGGTTTAATTCACGATGGTGCTGATATTTTAATTGAAGCAGAAGCTTTTAAGGGTCTGATGCAGAAATCATTGGGATCTTCTATAAGACTTTGCGATTTCATGCCCCTTCAGCAATCTGCCAGTAATGATCAGAACATACACATGGTTGATTCAGTTGCTTCTGGTTCTGAACATGAAATTGAAAATCATTGTTCTGAGCTAGCTGTCGATGCGGACACTGACCATACACAGGAGAATCTTGCTAATGGTTCTTTCATGACTAGCAATCCAAATGAGAAAATGGACAATCAGGTAGGAATGCAAGTTCTGTTACTGTCATGTCTATGATCATTTTTCTTACAAGTAGGTGTATGTTTCCATGAGTTTATTCCTAAGGCATAGTTTTGTCATTTCATATTTTTGAGGTTTATACATTTTTGAAATTGATTTCTTTGGCTACTTGATTTATTAATAAATGTTTTTTATAAGTCAATCACTCTGGAATCACTTTTGTATTTCAGCTAGTTTCTGTCACTCACCGTGGTATTCGGAGGCGCTGTCTTGACTTTGAGATGGCCGGTGTAAGAAAGAACTCCGATGATATTTCAAACACTGGCTCTAGTACAACACAGTCTGAAGTAATGAATGCTGCTGATGAAAAACAACTGCTTCCTGCAAAACGCAATGCAAATTCACAAAAGTGCATTTTGCCGGGTATTGGCTTACACTTGAATGCACTTGCCCCCTTAAAGGATGGAACAGGAATACAAAATAGAAATTTAACTTCTGGAAGACAACTCAGTCTCACCAACTCTACTTCCTTGCTACTTTCTGCATGCCAAGAACATCAGCATCTATCGATTGTATCTGTATCAGTTGCTTCTGAAAGAGAATTGGACCTATCTGGCAATGATGTTCAGCCTGCTGAAGATTCTTCCTTGGTATCAGCTTACGCGGCTGATGAAGATTTCAATCCGAATAGCCCCAAAAAGAAAAAGTAAATTAAGTTGTTGGTTATCATGCTTTCTGCTTGAAAATTTCATCTCGCTGACTTTTAATCATTAGACTTATACTAAGCTTGGATGTGCAGGCGTAAGTCAGAGCCAGTTGGAGATACCGAGGGCTGCAAACGCTGTAATTGCAAGAAATCTAAGTGCCTGAAACTGTAAGTAGAAAGGAATACTTTCTTTTCTTCTATTTTTTTTCTTCAGGGATCCTCCAGTTTGTGTCTTACTCTCTTGGGTTAAAACCTTGAAAACTAACTAAACATTTGTTTTTCATTCTGTTGAATTCAAATAATTTTTGCCAAGCATGTCAGTGTCTATTATCAATGTTTTATCGGTTGATTTCCCTTCTGTTTGATGCAGTTTTAATGTTTACGTTACTTGAACAAAAAATAAATGTTACCATTCTGGCTCTGAAATAAACCATTGTTATTTTTATCAGTTATTGTGAGTGTTTTGCTGCTGGTGTCTACTGCATAGAACCCTGCTCCTGTCAGGATTGCTTCAACAAACCTGTTCATGAAGACACTGTTCTTCAAACTCGCAAGCAAATTGAATCTCGCAACCCCCTTGCATTTGCTCCTAAAGTCATCCGAAGTGCTGACTCTGTGCCTGAAATTGGGGTTAGAAGATAAATCGAATTTAGTCTTTTGCTTTTGTGATTCTAAGCAAATTTTCTAGTGTATTAAGAATTACTGTCTTCTTGCAGATTGACCCAAACAAAACTCCAGCTTCGGCCCGCCACAAGAGAGGGTGCAACTGCAAGAAATCAAGCTGCCTAAAGAAATATTGTGAATGCTATCAGGTTTTGATCCTTATAATATCATGTATAACTCCAGTATAGTATCAGTTTTATATATGAATTTAAAATAAAAATGGTTTTCTTTTGAAGGGTGGTGTTGGTTGCTCCATTGGCTGCAGATGTGAAGGGTGCAAGAATGCATTTGGTAGAAAGGATGGTAAGCTTTCCCTTACATTGCACACTAAGGCAGCAAGGTGTTTCCAATTAGTACCAGTTAGCTTTCAATTCGACTCACCCATCTTTCCATACCTTTTATCAAATTTTGTTCAGGTTCTACTTCTATAGTGACAGAAGGCGAGACAGAAGAAGAAACAGAGACTAGTGACAAGGGTGTGGAGGAAAAAGCTATTCAGAAAACTGAATTTCAGAATATCGAAGATCATTTGGATTCTACCATGGTCGCAACTCCATTACGGATTTCCAGGTTTGATACCCCAACCTTTTGTTTTTGTCCGATAAGATTACAAAATTGATGTCCTCATCATTGATTTATCTTAGTTCATTATTTCATTGGAACAGGCCAATGCTTCCGATGCCCTTTTCATCAAAGGGAAAGCCACCAAGATCTTTTGTTACAACCATCACCGGCTCTGGATATTTTACCAGCCAAAAGCTTGCGAAACCAAATCCTCTTTGGTCTCAACCCAAGTCTTTTCAGACTGTTGCAGACGATGAAATGCCAGAACTTCTTCGTGGTGATAGTTCTCCTATTGCGTGCATCAAAACTTCATCTCCAAATGGGAAGAGAATTTCCTCTCCTAACTGTGAAATGAGATCATCTCCAACTCGCAGAGGTGGCAGAAAATTGATATTGCAATCTATTCCTTCATTTCCTTCTCTCACCCCTCGCCCTTAGAAGAATGGTTACATTTTTAAATGTATGTCAACCATCACCCCATCCCTGTTTTAAGTTATGTTTTTAGATTTTTGCAGCAAAAGTCATCCTTAGATTTTATGTATATTGAGTTTGTTTTAAAATGGTAATAATATGTTGTGTTTCTTACCTAAAGTAGTACTCCTTTGGTAATAATAATGTGTGTAATTTCTTCCATAAATTACCTGTGTTGAATCATGTTGAAACTTCAACAAGAAATGAGTTTGTATAGAGTTGATTCATGTTGAAACTTCCACAACAAACGAGTTTGAATAGGGTTCTAATCTAAAGTTAAAAGTTGTCAAGTACGATGCCCACCACCTTGTTCAAAGTTATCAAGCACACAATGCCTACAACTTTGGGAGGACGCGTCTGGCAAACGACTAAAAACGGTGTTGACTTAATCTTTGTTTGAAAGTTCGAAGGGGGAAGTGGGATTCGAAAAAAGGGAGAGTAGAGAAATAAGAATTGAAAAATTTCAATGGAGTAGTTTGAGTAGATTAATATTAAATGTATAACCAATTTTTCCTTGAATTTAGTTAGTTATTCTTAGGTTTAAGTTAGTTAGACTTGTTCTGCTTTATTTCAGGCCTAATAAAGGTCTTATTTACCCGGAATTAATTCGTCAAGACCTTTTACTTACGAGGAATTAACACGTCACTCCTGTGAATTATACATGTCATTTCTTAAGGATATGTTTTTACCATTATACCCATATAAAAATAATTATTAAATTTAAAAATAAAATTGAATTTTTATTTGAATACCCTATCGAAAATTTTAGTATATTTCAAAAATTTTTAAAAATATTTTATTTTATTTAAAAAAAATCGAAAAATTTGAAAATAAACAGGATTATTTTGAGATTTCTGAAATTTTCGAAAAAAATACCGAATTCTTTTTTCACCTAGTGGCTTTCTTCTAGACTCGTGGTGGAAAACTCAAAATATCTCCAGGTTTTACGAGTGCACTTGCGAATACACCCATAATTTGTTAAAAATATGGTGCCTTCGTAAGTGCACTTGCGAATGATTTTGTGTAATTCGTAAGTGCACTTTTGAAATATGTGTTTTGTTTTAACAAAAAGTACAAAATAACCTCCAATCCATTTTATATTAAAATACCCAATTTTCAAACTCTCTACTCCAAACCCTAACATTTCTACTACTCAAACTCACTAATTTCAAATTTATATCTATATTTCAACTCATTTTAAGTCATTCCAAATCAACTCCAAGCTCAAATTTGTGTAAGTTTTCTACAATTTTTTTAATTCAAAATGCAAACTTTTAAAAGATTATTTGGTTAGTTTGTAGAAATTACATTGTGTACGTTGATGTTAGAATAGGTAAATGTAGTTGTTTATGTGACAAAAATGGAGTTTTGAGTGTTTAAGGCAAGATATTTCTGATTTTGGAAGTTGTTGTGCCCAGGGGTTTCGCAAGCGCACTTGCGAAGTCACCCTGGAGGGGTTTCATAAGTGCACTTGTGAAGTTACCTTGGAGGGGTTTCGTAAGTGCACTTGTCGTGTCAGGTGTATCTTAATCGTACTGCTCATGATGACATCAATTGGACGCCGTTTGGGGATTACATGGAGGTTATCCCATTAGATTTTATCTCTTTATACTCAGGATGGCTAGCTTGTGGGACAAATATGATGATGGTCAAGTATCTTCTGGAGCGGCGTATCCTCCAGTTTGGCTATGTGCATATGATACCTAGATCTCCTTTTTAGGCTGATCCAGACACAATGACACAACGAAATCTCGATGACGTCTTCTAAGGTTAGGAGAATCATATGGTGCCACAAGAGTATCGAATGATGCAGGCATCTCAGAGTTGGCACTGTATAGAGGGTTACATGACAAGGTTCTTTAACGTGTCACATGCTCTCATGACACTTGATGGTCTTGGACGTCCACCTAGACCAGCTCATGAGAAGCTCATGGAGAACGAGCATGCCAATGATGACCATGCAATTGATCTACTGCCCATCTGTCAGTAGATCCACCTACTTGGACAGAAGGCGTTGGATATAGAGATTGTCGGTACGAGGGGGTCCTGAGGCGGTTGTCGTGATGGAGAGGATTTTCAATGAGGCATTTGGTGCATCGCACTACCGCAAGTAGAGGAGGGACAGGGGGTTAGGATTAGGCATACGCATCAGTGTTATGTTTTGTTCTTTATTGTTGTTGTAATAATTTGACCATATTGTAGCAGCAAAAATCTTTGAGACTAAGCCATTTGATTGACTCAACTCATAAAAATAAAAATGAAGTCACCAGTGCGCTTTTATTTTATTCAAAGGATTAGGAAAAAGAGCGAATATAACCTAAAATAAAATAGAGATCAAGGTACAAGGGTTAGTTATGTAAAAGGAAGGTTTTAAGCACCCTAAATATCTACGGTACTCCGCATGGACCTCTTTGAAAATCTGTGTATGGCTATGAAAAGATATGTCACAAGTGACTAGAGAGATGAGAAAAGAAGTATTTTTTATAATTTTTGATTTGATAGAACTTACAATGAGTTCTAGGCCTACATATAAACAATGTGCAATGTTGAAATCAAAACCCATGTATTTCGGGTAAAAAGACCAAAATTTGTGTGTTGATTGATTTTAAATGAAGAGACAAGTCATAATTTTTAAAGGAGAAGACTCGTCTAAGCGTCCACGAGGTATGATAAAGAATAAAGAACTACACACCAACATGAGGGAGGGTTTAAGAATGCCTCTAATACTCAAGTGGAGAAGTCGAGAACCATGTGGGTAGAGGAAGAACATCTCAATTATGAATTAATCATGTCTAATCATAAAAAGGTTTTAAAGGAAGGTGCACGAGGGCACAAAAAGGTTTGAATGAGGTTGAATGTTTTTTAGTCTTAAGAAAAAAAAATGTCAAAGTATTATTAAATTGTTTAATGGTTTATTAAGACAAAAAGAGTTTTTGAAAATGCATGGACCTAAGTCTAGGTTTATTGTGAAAGCGGTTCAAGTTTGAAAACAATAAGAGTTTTGAAAAAGAGAGATAGAAGATTTTGAAATTAAAGAAGATATGAGGAGATGGATGGGCTATCCTAAGTGCAAAAAGTAAAAGTGAAGGTAAAAGAATGATCTGACCGAATATGTAACCAATACTTGACATCAAAAAGCCAATACAATATTCTCATCCTTTGGATTTAAGGACCAAGCCAACATCGTAACGAGACAAAAATATCAAAGTCTCAGTTAAACTAATGCCTCAGATGAAATCAAGTCTTCACAAAAATTGGGCAGAGTAATGGCTGTATCTAGAGGAAATCCTAGACATAACCGAGCATAAACAAAACAATCTACACACAGAGAAAATAAACAACTTAATGCCTTGGAGTAAATCCCAAGTATTTCAGACAAAATAACAACAAGGTCAGTCAAGGTCAAGGTCCTAATCCTAAGTCCAAGATCAAATATCCAAGCATGAGAATTGTAGCCAAGTCCAAGTTAAAGATTAAAATTTTTAGTGTTTAAGTTGGATTATTAAGTATTTTCAAAAGGAAAAAGAAAGCTCAAGTCAGCAAATTCAAAATGACATGAAAATAAATGCTCAAGTGAGCAAATAAAAAATGACATGAAATGTAAATGCTAAAATAAAGGCATAAAAGTAAAGAGCATAAAAATCAAAGGTATAAAAAATAAAGGCATAAAAAAATAAAGGCATAAAATAAAAAGTGAATTGTTAATGAGTTAGTAATTCAATCATTAGAAGTTAGAGGTTTTACATGAAGGATCTATATTGATTTGAATGTTGATCCTAAGTCAAAAGTTATGAGAATTCATCAGAAAATTGATAGAATCAACACCTCTACACGATGAATCGACAATTTTATTGACTATAGCTCAAAATTTAATCATCCTTGGGCTTGCAACTTCAAGTCTTGGGGCACGAAGAATCAATCACATGAAGAAAGAAAAGAAAATCATATGGTTCACAATGATTTGAGCCTTGGGCCTAGGTCGAAGGTTATGAGGACTCATCAGAAGATTGATAGAATCAAAACCTCTACACAATGAATCAATAATGTTATCGGTCGTAGCTCAACACCTAATCATACTTGGAAAATTTCAAGCATAAAAGCTTTGTCCATGAAGAACCATTTTTTCGATGTGAGGGACAAAATGTAGCGATATGTTAAGCAATCGCCAAGTAACTTATATAAAAGTCACCCTACAATGAGGTCGGTCAATAGCGATTTATGTACTGTATATGTTAGATAAATGATATGTAGATCATCCTCCAAAAACATATAGCACAAGTCAAAATCAAGAATGAGATAAGACGAGGAGGGAGAGGAAGGATAGATCAACTTAGATCACCTTCTCAAAATTATTTCATCTTTAAGTTCAACCACTCATCTTGGTGGATTAAAGCACTAAATATATCATTAACTCAAAGCACCAAGAATGAATAAAATAACTCATCCTTTGATAGATTTGAATTAATGAATATTTATCCAACTTCATCAACACTCAAAGTCCATTGAATTTAAAGAGAAATTTGACATTCAAAATTGTAATCCAAGACAAACATCAAAAGAATGGAGTAGAAAAAGAAGAAATCACCAAAATAGTCCAAAAAACAAGCAAAAAAATATTCTGACTTTAGTGCAAATCGATTTGCACAGTGTCTTTTTTTTCAAAATTCTACGCAAAAAAACAAGTCGTGCAATCAATTGCACTAACAGGTACAATCGATTGCTCATTGTTAAAAACATAAAAATAGCATTTCAAAAGGCAAAATCCTTATTCAAACTTTTCACCAAATACCTTGTGATCTTAGATTCAATTGAGCACGAAAATTCCCACAAATTTTTGAGAAATCAACATCAATGGAACTAAAAATAACATTGCTCAATGAATCAAATAACAAGAATTATCAAGAGATCACATTGTAGAAGATAAAGATCTCACTTACTACTTGTAGATCTTGAAAAATTGATAACAAAACCACTTCACAAATTGCTTTAATTCAACTCCAAAAATCAGTACCACAAGCTTTGATCTAGAGAATTGATGAAGAAAAAGTGTTTGGATGGAGATTTAACTCAAAGATTAGCAAATTCCAATGAAGAATTTACTAACTTTTATGAATAAGAGCTTTTGGTGAATTTGGTAGTTGGAGAGAGTAGAGAGATTTTTTATCAAGGTGATTTTGGCTATCAAAAGCTTGAGATTTGAATGAAATGAGGCCTCTATTTATAGGATTTAGGCTTGAGAATTAGTGGTGGTTTGGAATTTGGTTTGATAATGGAATTAGACTTGAAAATGAATTTTGGAGTCAAATTTGAATCAAGTGGTGTTTATGTCATCAAATGAGGGTGTATGATGAGATTTAATTATGATAAGGTAGTGGAATTTTGGTGATCAAAAAATAAATTAAAAAACAAAGAGAAAATTGGAGCCAAAGATACAAACTTAAAAATTGCTTAATTTTTTTCTTCAGATTTTCGTGTGTGCAAATCGATTGCATTTTGGTGAAAATCGATTTGCACTTCAATTTTTTTTTTAAATTAGTGCAAAAAAAAGTATTTGGAAGTAAAACACTGGAAACCTCCGCTTGTTAGATGCTTTGACTTGATACCTACAAAACACAAAATATACAAAACAAACACAAATATTTTTCGTATTTTAATCAAAGGTTAGTAAAAGAAACAAATGCAAATCACACACACACACACACACACACACACACACATATATATATATATATATATATATATATATATATATATATATATATATATATATATATATATATATATATATATACACAATACACAATCCAGGTGCTTGGCGATCCCTCAAGCACAAACTTAAAGATACAAGAACGAGTAACATAGATAGTCAACGCAAACACATGATCTTGATGTGTTGTGGTGATATGAGATGATGAAAAATCCTAGGGACAAAAATTGCGGTATGACTATTTCCGAACAATTTATGTATTTTGATATTTATGACCATTTTTTTCATTATATTGTAATATATTTGTTCGTTTGTGAAAATAGAATATGAAATATTTGAATTTGTGAAAATGAATTTGTGAAAAAAGTATAGTGAAAACTATGTAATTTTAAACATCTTTTTATACATTCAGAGGAAGTTTCGCAAGTCCACTTGCGAATTCACCTTCCAGTGTGTTTCATAAGTGCACTCGTGAATTCACCTGATTTTTTTCAAATCCAACGTT
This sequence comes from Vicia sativa, assembly GCA_021764765.1. Lineage (NCBI taxonomy): Eukaryota > Viridiplantae > Streptophyta > Magnoliopsida > Fabales > Fabaceae > Vicia > Vicia sativa. The sequence goes on from CM038797.1 coordinate 146,788,126, forward strand.
TAAAATAATAAAACATACAAAATCAGGTGAATTCGCAAGTGTACTTACGAAACACCCTGGAAGGTGAATTTGCAAGTGCACTTGCGAAGAGTATTTTGGAGTTTTCGGTGGTGTAACTCACCACCACTAGGTGTCAAAAGAAATTATCAAATTTCAATTGAGTATTTTGAGGAGATTAATATTAAATGTATAACTAACTTTCCTTGTATTTAGTTAGTTATACTTAGGTTTAAGTTAGTTAGACTTGTCCTGATTTATTTCAGGCTCAATAAAGCAAGGGGTCTTATCTAAGAGGAAATAACATGTCACTCCCATGGATTATACATATCATTCTCCAAATGTATGTTTTTACCATTATACCTTTGTGAATAATCACTAAAAAAATTTTTAAAATGAATTTTTATCAGAATACCATACTAAAATTTTTAGTATATTTCAAAAAAATTTCAAATAATATTTGATTTTATTTTTAAAAAATATTGGAAATTTTGAAAATAAACGAGAAATTTTTGGGAAAAATATTGAAATTTTTGAAAAATATCGATTTTTTTGGAAAAAAAATTTTAGTACCAGAAATTTCAATATAATCAAATCCCAACATAATTACAACAACATTCGTAATCAAATCCTCCTCATTGACCTCATTCCCAACATAATTTTCACATACTCTCTTATCGCTCAACAAGAAATTTCTTCAACTTCAACTGTCACCCCCACCATTTTTTACTTCAACAATTCCCAGAACACTGGTCGTGGTAGAGGAATAGGTAATGCAAAATTTTCGATGCTCTACACCAACTTCCGTAAAACAAATAACACGGTGGAAACATGCTACTTCAAACATGTCTTTCCTCCATGATATCCTACAAAGAGCAACAAATCTTCTTCAGGTTCCAATCCTATCCCCCACCCTAGACATAAATAGTGTCATCTTGAAGGAAGACTGCCAAGATTTCCTTCTCCTTTTACAACAAAGAAAGATGCTGAAAACTCCAACATTGATAAGGGTTCCGCTCCTCTTATAATTTTAGGTATCATCAATGAAGGTAGTGATTTAACTCTTTCACTTTTGTGGATTCTTGATTCAGGGGCATCTGGCCATGTATGCCCATCTATCAAGTGTTTTCATGACATCAAACTCATTGATCCCATATCTATTCAACTTCCTACCTAATGGAACTAACATCGTTGCAAACTTTTCAGGCATAATAATTCTGGATCCCCTATTAATTTTACATGATGTATTATTTATTCCAAAATTTAAGTTTAGCCACATTTTGTTTTCTAAATTATACAATACTTTTCATTATCATATCTCATTATCATACACCCCATGTCATATTATGGATGTGTATTCCAAAAAACTGACTGGATAAGTAGTTCAACATAGGAATATGTACATTCTAGACAAAGTTCCTACACATAAATTTGTTCAGTATTTTCTCACTATTGTTGATGATTACACATGGACTTTTTTAATGCAAAATAATCTGAAATTAGAACTCATTTACAACTTTGTTGGTTATTGTCAAAACCACTTTTATGCTAAAATAAAGACTATTAGGAGTGACAATGGTAGCAAATTCATTATGCCATCCTATTATGCATCCTTAGGTATCTTGTATCAAAAAAGCTACGTAGAAACTCCACAACAAAACTCTGTTGGTTGAAAGAAAACATAGGCATCTTCTTAATGTTACTAGATCTCTATTGTACCATGCTAATCTCCCTACATGCTTTTGGTCTTTCTCTCTATGCCACTTACCATATTAATAGGTTATGTATCCCAACCATTCAAAATATCACACCCTATAAGCTCTTTTTTCAAGGAACCTCAATCATTTATCCATCTTAAAACTCTTAGTTGTTTAACCTATACTACTACCATTACACGACACATAGACAAACTGGACCTAGAGGCACCAAAACCATTTTCTTAGGATATCCCTCAAGCACTAAAGGCTTTCTCTTAGGATAGTTAATATCACCTTTGTAATACGGTGGGAGAACTGACTTTGGAATTTGTTTTGCTTTTTATCGCAAATGTTGCGGATAGCAAGAGTCGCCACCGATTTTTCTTTTATCCAATTAAGGGAAGGTGAAAAGAACAGAAAAAGACCTTCGTTAGATTTTGAGTAAGGGAGAAGGTTATGAAAAGGGAAGGTATTAGCACCCCTTTCCATCTGTAGTTTTCTACGGGCTCTTAGTTGCTTTTAGCTCACTTTAAAAATTGCTTTCTGTGTGTGTGTTTGAAAAAATATTTTGAAAAGGCATTTCGCTTTGACTTCGTAATGATTCACACTGGAATGTATACGAAGTGTTTGGAAATGTTTCGTTTTGAAAAGTGTTTGAACTTTGACAAAAGTGTGAGGTGTGAAAAGTATTTAGAGCAAGCAACTAAAAGTCTTATTACCTACTCAGAATGGTCGTTTTCGTGTTATTTTACGTTCCTTTAGAATAGTGCTATCCATACCATTAGTTGGTAGGTAACCCTATTCGTTGGATGTAAGAGGCACATTCGAGGGGACGATCATCACTTTTCGTAGGCAACAATCGAGGGACGAGATCATGTTTTCGTAGGCCACGTCGAGGGACTATGATGATATGTTTGTAGGCAACGGTGCTAGGATACCTCTACGTTCGAGGGACTTGACCATTTACTCGAAAGGCTACGAGAGAGAATTACTTTAGGGGGTGCATGTGTGAAGAGAGTGTGTTAAATTCAGATATATTATCTTGGAATTAGAAGTGATCTACGTTTATTTTTATCTTGCCATACACGCCTAGTTACTAACAGTTTATAGGGTGCAGAAAGTAAATTGCGGAAAGTAAAGTGCGGAAAGTAAATGTCCTACGCTATTACATGGCTTCGGGGCAGTTACATAATATAGGAGTGCGGAAAGTAAATCCTAATTAAACTATTACATCCCATAAACAGTTACATAATATGAAAAAAGAATGCGAGAAAATAAATCCTAACTATTACAACCTGTAAGCAGATACATAATAATAGGAAAAGATAAGAAATTCGCATTAGAGAAAATACGTTAGTAAAAAAAAGATTATTGAGTTAAGAAAAGTGTTTTTAGGTTAGTAATCCTAATTAAATGATAGAATAATTTTTTGGGAATTTTTTGGATTGGTTTTAATGAGAAAAAGTAATTAAAAGTCAATTTTATGGTTAATTAACAATTAATTAAAATATGCATGCAAAAATATTAATTTTTATGTCAAAAATTAAATAAACGTTTTTCTGTCCTAAATGCAAAAAGAAATATTTTTTGGTGATTTTTTAATGCATGAGAAAATCATTTGAAAGGAAATTAAATTAGAAAAGAAAATATTAAGAAAATAAGAAAAAACATGTTAGTTTGAAAAGGTTGTAAAAATAAGTGAGGATGCCAGGGATCGAACTCAGGTCATCCCTCTCACACGCGCACGCCTCTACCACTGGACCATCCTGCATTTGGTGTTAGTGACATGGAATAAAATAATTATAAACGAAATTGATTTCTGAAAACCAAAAACCGCGCCAAGCTTCATCGTCTTCCTCGTTTGAATTTTTAAAACCCAGGCTTTTACCTACGGTTTTTGTCCGTAGCAACAACCTATAGTGACGGCTTCGTCCGTCACTACAACACCTGCAGATTTCAAAAATTCATAACATGCAATATAAATTTATGTGGGGGGCATGGTTCGACTGGAAAACATCTCCTGAATGCAATGGTGTCAATCGTTTTGGCTAATTTGTCTAAAACGTGCAGCCCCAATTCGGACCTTCAAACCCTAGCCATGGTAACTTATGATTCCTGCACTTAAAATTCAATTAACCAATCCAGATAGCTTCGAAACTTCATTCTAAACACAAACAAACAATCAAAGCATGTTAAATATGCATGAATAATCGAAATCGATTTTGAAAGTTTTGGAGCAAACCGAAATCGTGATTTCCCGTTTCTGGGCTTGTTGATGGCTTGTGAGTACCTGGATCGATTCAGGGAACCTCTAGGAATGTATTGGAATGCTTAGAATTGTTTGAATTGATCTGAAACTAGGGCTTCCAATAGCTTGTATCACACAGATTTTTTGAGCTTTGTTAGGGTTCTTAGAGGCAGATTTTTCATCCTTGTGTCATGTGAATGCATTGCGTACTTATAGTGGATGGATTTAGGTCAAGAATCATGAAGAAATAATGTACCAATCAATGAGAAAATATTTGATTTGGTATAAAACCAAATATTGCCTTTTTTTGATCAAATCCCATTCAATTCTTTTGCCAATCAATGCAATTTCAAAATTGACAACTTGTATGGCTTGCTTGGACCTCAAGAATGAGAGAAAAATCCAATTTGCATTTAATTTTGATTTTCTATCTTTTATTTTAATTAAATTGACTTTTAAATGATTAAAATCCAAAATAAATAGAAAAATAAAAGATAAATTCGTGGCCTTGGGCTTGGAGGTTCCAAATCAGCTAAGGAACAAGTTTGAACCAAGAAAAGTTAGGCCCATTTGCAAAATTTTGGATTTTGTCAAGTATTTCTCTTTGTGCACCTCCTAAAAAATGCTCAACTTGTGCAAGGTGTATCTTGCTCAATTTTTAACATTTTTGGGTATTCTTGGACTTTTTGGAAATATTAAGATGTCCTCTAAACAACATCTTTGGTTTCATCTCAATTTAAGTTTCTATGCTCAATAACACTTCTTTACAAAAAGTTGACTTTTTGTTGACTTTGAAAAGGACCTGTAATGTTTTGATCCATAACTTCCAAATGAATCATTTTCTGACCAGGCTTGTGAGACATGAAGTTGTAGAGAATTGAATTCTCTTCAAAATGAGAGGTGGTGGAAAAATTTCTGATAAAGTATGTGAAAGTTATGCCTGGTCAAAGTTCTGTTGACTTTTGTCTAAGAAAGCCCAATTTAGAAACTTTGACTTTTGAACAATTCTTGACTTTTCTTGATGAATCGTGATCAACCCTTGATCAAATGATGAATATCACTTCAAAATATTGATGTTGACCAAAAATTATGAAGTTTGACTGTATGTTGACCACAGTTGACTTTTTGTCCAATACAATTGATTTTCAACCATCTGAGCAATTGTCTGAGGAAACTTGACTTGTAAGGCTTGAAACTTGACATGGAGATTATTTGAAGCATATGATGAGGCATGATGACCATTGGAGATGTTGGAAACCACCTTGATCTGAGGATGGCCAAACCCTAGTTTGGGTTGATTGCTTAGGAGAGGGTTTATCTGGTCAACCCTCGTGAAATCCTTGAGTATGGATATGAGAAATATCTTGAGAAGTAGGAGGATAAATTTTGGGGTATGACAACCTTCTTCGAGGAGGACGCCCTCAGTCTCATCCTTCACGATGATGATCCTCTAGTCATCATTGTGCAACAAGGGAAATGTGACATAAAGCACGCCTTGATAGATCTATGCAGCTCTACTGACTTCCTATTTTGGGACGTCTTCCAGAAACTACAACTCAACCCGAACAATATAAAAAATTTTTGTGGTTCTTTGGCGCGGTTATTGGGCGAACAAGTACAAATAATGGGCCATATAGCCCTATAAACCACATGCGAAAAGGGAGTTGATACTAGGGAAATTGACTTAAACTACCTTATTATGGATATTTTATCACCATACAACATCATCCTTAAGAGATTGGCTATCAACGCCTTAATAACGGTAATATCCATGATGTAACCAACCTTAAAATAGTCGCTCCTTGATGGGTGAGTTGGTACAATTTGAGGGGATGAAGCGGTGGCTTGTGAATTCTACCAGAGTAGATTAGAGACATCCAGATAAGAGCTCACCCTTATTCCCCTTCTAAAGTTCCAAATAATGAATTAGAGTGTTGGGATCCCAAGTTGGGATCCAAAGCAGAAATACAAACATCCATTGAGAAATTGAAGGAGGTCCAAATAGGTCCTGAGGCCCATCATATGATGAAGATGGGTACATTTTTGTCTGCAAAGAAGGAAAGGGAACTAGTCTACCAACTCATTAAGAATGCCAACTTGTTTTCTTAGGCTGTATTCGACATGTTGGGAATTGACACCAAAGTGATGAGCCATCGCCTCACCATTCACCCTTCCTTCAAACTAGTGACGTAGAAGAAGCATAAATTTAGCGAGGAAAAGAGGGTAGCCTTCGATGAAGAGGTTGGAAAAATATCCAACATCAGGTTCATCATGGAAACAAAATATCCCACTTGGTTTGCTAAAATAATTATAGTACAGAAAGCTAGCAACAGATGGCACATGTCCATAGATTTCACTGATATGTATGTCGCATGCCCTAAAGATCCGTACCCACTATCGTACATTGACTGCCTGATAGACGAATCATTAGGCGACAATATGTTGGGCTTCATGGATGCATATTTTGGGTACAACCAGATTCAATGTATCCCATAGACGCGTCTAAGACAACATTCATTTCATATCATGGAAACTACTACTATAATTGCATGCCCTTCAACCTCAAGAACATTGGCGCCACCTACCAACACCTCGTGGATGTTGTCTTAGCCCATGCGATAGGTGAAATCGTTAGTTCTACATCGATGATATGATAATTAAATTTATTGAGGGACTCAATCATGCAAGAGATTTGAGGGGTGTCTTGCATTCCATTAAGAAGTATGACATGTTCCTGAACCCCACAAAATATTCTTTTGGGGTATATGATGGAAGGTTTATGGGTTTTATTCTAACATAGATAGACATCAAAGATAATCCAGACAAGTGCCAAGCATTCATCACGCTGAGGATCCCCACTAACATAAAGGAAACACAACAATTTACGAGTCCCCTCGCCACCCTGTCTCGTTTCCTTTCCAATGCAGGTTACAAAGCCTTCCTCTTCTTTATTGTCTTAAAGAAAAATGAGATGTTTGAATATACCCCCGAGTGTGAAGAGTCTTTCACCAAAGACAAGAACTTCCTCACATTGACACCGGTCTTGACTCTCCTGAGAGAGGGGTCACCATTACTATTCTATCTTTCAGTCACAAATCAGGCGTTGAGCTCAATCCTTGTCTAAGAAATACATAGGGTAGACAAACCTATGAATTTCATAAGAAAATTGTTGAGAGGCTTCAAAGAATACTACCTAAAGATCAAGAAGCTGGCGCTAAATGTCATTTTTGCGACAAGGAAATTGAGTCCATACTTTCAGGGTCACAAAATCCTAGTAAAAATAACTATCATGTTCGGAAAGTCTTGAAGAATCCTATTTCAGTAGGAAGAATGATATCATGAGCAGTGGAACTTTTGGAGTATCACATCCAATATATACCTAGGGGATGCATTAAATCACAAGTTTTGGCAGATTTTATGGAAAAAATTTGCTCACATGTATATGAAGATACACCCACAAAGTGAGCTCTATATGTAGATGGTGCCTCTAACATAAAAAGGATCATGGTTGGAGTAGTCCTAGAAGGGCCTAGAAACATATCATTGAGTAAGCTTTAAAATTTGAGTTCACCGCCAATAATAACTAGGCAGAGTGCGAGGCTCTCATTTCTGGAATGATCATATCTCTATAAACATGAGCCTCTAGGTTAAAGGTCAAAATTAATTATAAATTGGTTTCCAACCAAGTCCATGGTCAATACTAAGCCAAGGATCCTCAAATGATAAGATATATGCAAAAGATACATAACCTATCTTCTTTCTTCTTCTTCTTTGAGATTGAGCATGTGCCCCATGATACCCCCGTCTACCGTGTTGTCTGTAGAATGGTGAACTACCATTGGATGAAGAAGATGCAAGAAGGATCCGAAAATAGGATGCTAAGTACACCATACTATTGGTAAAACTATATAAAATGGGGATAACTTCTCCAATGTTGTGATGTTTAGGCAAACATGAAACCTCCCTGGTTCTTATGGAGGTACACAAGGGCGCTTGCAGCAGCCACATGTACGAGAAAACTCTTGTGGACAAATTCTCAAGGATGAGGCGTTATTGGCCTACCATAATGAAGCATATCATTGCGTTTATAAAAAATTGTGATAAATGTCAGAGACATGTTCACCTTCACTATGCCCTAGCAAAACTTATCCAATCGATGACTTCGCCTTAGCCTTTCTACCAATAGGGTATGGACATTCTTGGTCCTCTTCCTTTGGCATTAGGTAAAATGAATTCCTAATATTAGAAGTTATCTACTTCACTAAATGATTAGAAGCAGAAGTTGTAGCCAAGATTGTGGCAAAAATAGTATGTCGTTTTTTTGGCAGAAGCTTATGTGCATATATGAACTACCCAGGATCTATGACAACATCTATGACAACAAGACCCAATTTTTCAGCACCCTTGTCATATACTTTTGTAAATATTTTGGAGTACAAACTAAATTGGTATCCGTTATGTATCCTCGGGCCAACAGAAAATCCAAATCAGTGAACAAAGTAATTCTTAAGAGAATAATAAAGAAACTTGAATACGCCAAAGACATGTGGGAAAACCTGTTCCACAATACACTATTTCCATACTACGCCACTCTGCATTCCAATACCAAGGAGACCTCGTTATCCATGGTGTACGGGGCAGACATTATGCTACCCGTAGAGTTTGGCACGTCCTCGTGGCAACAATAAACGCCATTGTGGCAACGATCCTGGTTCAGTGAAGAGGTGAACAAGATAGGTTTGAAGTGCACAAAATGACTGATCAATAAATTAAAAGAAGCCACCCACGTATGAAAGTTCTCCATCAAACATAAGGCCGTAAGGAGGTATAAATCTAAAGCTAAACCGAGAAATATGCAAAAGGGAAATCTAGTCTTGAAAGAAGTAGTTTTTCCTACATAATAGGGAAAACTACAACCTATATGGGAAAGATCATACCATATATATCAGAAACCCCCACATGGAACATACAAATTGTAGGAACTCGAAGGGTCGCTTTACATAATTACAAAGTAAATTGTAGGAACATTCTTCATCTTAGATACTATTACAATTAAACCTACTTGTAATTCTCCATTAACATTAAGTTTGTGTACCTTTAAATAATTACAAATTCAATTATTCTCAATAAGGATGCACTTAAAATATTATATGCTAGACTTCGTAGTAGAGATCTTTGCCACCCCTCAGAGCAATATTTCCTATGTTGGACTTCACATCAAAGATACTTGTCGTTCCACAGGGAAATATTTCCTATGTTAGACTTCATAGTGAAGATGCTTGCCTCCCCCAGGGCAACATTTCTTATGATGAACTTAATAACGAAGATTGATTCTGCCCCTCTGTGAAACATTTCCTTCGATGAAGTTTACAGTGAAGATCCTTGCGGCCTCACAAGGAAATCAAAACACGCTGAACTTAAACACGAAGATCCTGCTATGTCTCAAGGAAATGGAAATATATTGGACTACATATTAAGGGTACCTTTTGGAAATGTGTTGGACTACATATTAAGGGTCCTCAAGGAAATTGAAATATGTTGTACTTCCATAGGAAGATCCTTTTTTGCCTCTCAGGGAAATGCAAATATGTTGGACTACATATTAAGGGTCCTTTTCGCCCCTCAAGGAAATACATGTAAGCTACCCGACTTCTTTCTCGAGGGACTTAGTGTGTCCTCAGGCAGGACAAAACTCAAAGGTCACGCATAAGAGGTGCAACAAATATCATTTATGATAGATTTGAATATAAATCATGTCTAAGGGATCGAAGGAAGTTCTGCCCAAGTAGGTAAAACGCCTCGCTTGAGGGACTTATAGTCTCATTAGCCGAAATATACACAATTGCATTTGGAATACTTAGATTCTCCATGCTAAATCAAATCCTTACTTAAGGGACTTAATGTATCCTCAAGCGGGACAAAATTCAAGGGCTCTATAGAAGTTTTGAAGGTGTGAGAAACACACGAAATGAGGGTTTAAATTGGTTGCACCAAATATAATCTTTTCACAACTCAAACTCAAAGATAACAAATGAATAAAAAAGCATAACACAATAAATTTTATCCTAATTAACTGTTAACTAAGTTACCCAAGTCCACCCCGCAAGGTAATCTGCCTTATATAAAAATACTTAATCCATTATAATCAACTATATTATAGACAACCACAATAAGTCTGATCAACCTTATTGGTATCCCCTCCCCAATAAGTCTTTCAATCCTTATTGAAAATCCACTATGACTGCAACCAAAGTCTTCTTGAGAATCCAGACTCACATACTCTCTCAAGGAACCTATCAAGAATCGTTGATTTATAAAGATGTGTATACAAAGATGCTTCTAAATAAGTATATTACAAATGTTTAAGTACATCAACACAAAAGTGTTGATAGCAAGATACAAACAAAGGCTCATTGGTTATTTAAAAAACTATATAAAGAATTACTCTACAGAGTTTGTGCAGCGGTTTGGTGTAATTTTGTAGAACTGATTCATTTATTTCAAATTCTTCCAAGTCCTCATTTTATAGATGACAAAAAGATCCATTAGAGTGTATAATAGGAAACACAAATACACCTATTTTGTTCCCAACGATCACGGTGAGACTGGTAAGCAATAGTACAAAAAAGATACGTCTTTATGCCATCATATTAGAGTAAAGGTCACAATGTACTTTTATAATTTCATACTCACCATCACATGCAATCCCTTAGTCTTGATCTTTATCTTCTATATCTTTAGAGACTTCTGATTTGTATGTTGATGAAACATGTTGTATAAGGACCAAGACCTTGTATCTTCAGAGCCTGTTCAGAGAACCCTTGCTTTCAGAGTCTTCAGCACTTGGTCTTTAGAAGAATATCTTCAGACCGTCATTGTTCAGCAAAACATTGTCTTCAACATCATCATAACTTGGAACAACAAAATTAAAGCTTTAGAAGGACTCTAAAGCTTCCTTGCATAAGTCATGATCAAAATCTCTTTTACTAACATTCCTTGGAACTGTTGCATAAGAAGCATTCCAAAACCTTGACTAAACTTGTAACACATCATATGTATTCTTCGAGAGTGTTAAGTTTAGAACCTGATGACGTCACACACCTTATTAACAGAGTCAAATCACATTTAACAAAAGCTACACATTAGAAAGAAACCATTAGAGTACACAATTGTTCTCTAAGATAACATGTAAAGTTATCATCAAAACTTAAGGCCAGAAACAGAACCAACCTTGTTCTTACAAGTCTTGCCCAAGTACGTAAAATGCATCGCCTGAGGGACTTATAGTCTCATCATCCAAACTCTACATAATTCCGTCTAAAAGACATAGATTCTCCAAGCAAAATTAAATCATCGCTTGAGGGACTTAGTGTTTCTTAAGGTGGGACAAAACTTAAGGGTCATGCCTAAGAGGAGCGACATATATCCAATCTGAGACACTTGAAAACAAGTATTGGCTGAGGGTTTGATGGAGTTCCCGCTGAAGTATATAAAATGCCTCACCGGAGGGACTTATATCAATCAAGTTTTATCCAATTTCTTCTGGAAGACATAAATTCTCTAGGCTAAACTAAATTTTCACCTTAGGGACTTAGTGTATCATCGTGTGGGAAAAAACTCAAGGGTAACACATTAGAGGCACAAAAAATATATAACTTGAGAGACTCGATAATAAGCCTTGCCAGAGGGCTCGATGGAAGTCTCATCCTAGTGGACCGAATGCCTTGTCTGAGGGACCAATACTCTCATCAGTTAGGCTATGTACACATATTCTTAAGGGACTAAAGTTCCCCAGGATAATCACACTCTAACCAAAGTAGGTTAGTTAAAGACCTCAAGAGAGGAAGCTTCCAGTTCCCAGGATGCTCATATCACTTATGAGTGGAAAGACACTTCATCTTATACTAAAAGTCTCGTGCCTAGGTGACTATGTAATGTTATATTTACAAAAGGCCACGCCTAGGACCATGCTCTTGGGTTATCCTAGGAGAGGCGACAATGAAAGGTTTTTTGAAGGGAGGTATCACCTCGCTCTAAATTCTTCCCTCACCCCTACATTGGAAACATGTGATAAGATGTTTCTGGGCCAGAGAGAAAGTCAAAGTCATTAAAAGACCAATGACTTTTTTGAAAAAAGGGATTCAAATGTCCACTATTGACTAAGTGGACGGTGACCTTTTCTGAAGAAACTTTAGGTCCTAGAGACCTCTATAAATATATCTTCTCTTAAGGAGAAGGAGATACCCCAAGTAATACACACTTTTAACATCCTAAAGAGCATAACACTCACTACTGTCTTAACACACAAGCACTAATGATTGTATGCTTGCTATTAAGCATCATCGATCATCAACATATCTTTTCACTTCACATGAACAGGTCTTCTAAGTAACCTTAAAACTCCATCGTACGAAACTTCTCGCCGCTGAGGATAAGCCCTCACAAACAAAATATTTTATAAACCTATTAAGTTCTCTGAGTCTCTCTATCATTGCAGGGAGAGATACACACTTATACTTTTGACCAGCACATACATTAAAAATAATTTATAATTTAAATTTAATATTATTACTAGAATGCATAATAGACAAAAAGCATCTTATTGCATTGCATATGGATACTTTTTTTTCCTCATAAACTTATCGCACAATGAACATTATTAGCCTTTATTAGAAAATTTTGAACAACATTGTGAACTTCAGTACCCAGCTCTACACTTCCAACGCATAGTAACTCACATGTCATGTCTCTGATTCATGTGCAAACAGATACCAAACTACATTGTTCCTCTTCTCCTGTCTCATTTGTCATACTTTATCCTTAGTTGGTACTAGCAAGTATTCTTTAGGTGTGAGAATCAAATCGAGATTTGATATATTAAAATATCACCTCATATAGTTCGTCACACTATCTCAACAATTCAGTATACAATCATGTATGTATTCTACATACACCATATGGTCTCAATACTCAACAAATCGCTTATTAACCTACTTTCAAGTCAAACTAGACCCATAAATGGCTAGATGTCTTGGAGTAACATCCATGTATCCCAATTGGCGCAAGACTCGCTCTTGAAGGAATAAGACCATACAAAATTTTTACATGTTCTAATTCCATAATAGAAGCCTATGTCATTCGATAAGTTTGTAGCGTAATAAGACCACACATCTTATTATACGCTTTGGATTTCTATATCCAAGACCATTTTTGAGTTTAATAAGTTTTTTAGAGACCTAAAATGTGGGAAAATATTTTTTAAAAGAAATGTATTAAAGATTATATTTTTACATGGAAAAATAGTAAAATTACACGGTAGAAATCTTGGCATCATTCGGTTTAGGGTAAGTGCATGTGCATCCTTTCCTTGAACTTAATTCACACAACCTTGTAAAAATGAAATAGCTTTTCTCCTTTTATCAAGCTACAATTTTTATTTTATAGCATTTTGTGGGGTTGGGTTTGGAATGATAGGGTATGCAAAGGTGTACTAAATTGAATACACAATGTAATTCATAATCTTTTTTAAAATAGGGATGGGACCATATATTATATAGAGTGCCTAGCTTTTCCACAACTCCTTTCTAGCTAGTTCTATATTTGAAAGACAAAGTAGTTGGTTGGTCATAGTTGTTTGTTCTAGTATTGGAAGCATGAGTTACAATTATTAATAGAAATTAAAAAGTAAACAATGTACATATACTTGCGTACGAGTTTGTGTTGTTTTCCACTATAAATAATATTAGAGGAAGGGCCCTATGTGTGGAGTAAGATTACATCATATGGGTCTCTATGGTTTGCAACTACCGCATATACTTTCTTTTAAAACCAATTCAATTTTGTTAGGTAGTAAACGTCAAATAGTGTTGGGAAAAAAATTGAGAATTGCCTTGTAAACGAGGTGATAACATTGTTGTCAAAGAAGCAATGCCATTGAGTCCACACAAAAAAATGAACAATGCTAAACTATTTTATACAGTGGATTAATAATACTAAATAAGTCTTAGAATAAAACATTATTCAAAAATTAAAATATTTATTCGGTTTCATATTTATTACGCTCAACTCGACACACATATTTAACAAACTTAAATATTTAGATAAAAACTCTTAACTATTTAATGTTAAACTTTTTTTTTTCATTGCAAATTACATGAGTTATTCTCATTGACAAAATTCTAAAAATAATTCTTTAATTGATTTTAGAATCTACACACATTTAATACACAACATACTATCTCTGAAACACGTTAAAGTTAGATATTAAAAAATTTCGAAGATTAAATTTCAGACTCACTTAACACATCACACCCATGACCAATCTCAGAATCACACAATTTATAACTAATTTGAATTCCAAAGTTTAGATTTAATTTGGAGATTGGAATCAAACGCTTTTGGTTAAGTAAACTTGCGTCTTTCCTTCTTCCTTCCGATTTTCATTTCTGCAAAAGAGCAAAAATGAGAAACAAAGAGTTTGGTCCTCATTTGCGTTTATAGAGCGTGTTTCATCATTTTTCAAGTGTTCTAATAGCTTCTATAAATTGCATTGAAGCTTATAACGTCTCCGCTCACTACATATTGCACTTATTTGAAATTTCTCTACATTGGACGAGTAAGTTTCTCATTTTCTTTCATTTTTTGATTTCACATGCATCCATTATCTAAATAGTTTATAGGTATGATACTTTATGTTTAAATGCAATAGATATGCCATTTATGTTTTACTTGAACTTCCTTGTGTTGTTTTTTTAGCACTAGAGATTAGGGGTCACATGCTCTGTTATTAGGTTTGCATGTCTAGATAGTTCGGAGATTGGAATTCATAACATCTTAATATCTTAGTTCATGTTATAACATCTCTCTGTTGTGCTTTACTCTTTGGTTTAACTTGATTTTATTTTCATGTTATGACATCCCTTTGATGTGCTTGTTTGATTGCAGAAAAATGATTGACTTCCAAGAAATATTGAGACATGGTAGCGTGTTCCAACATACTTTTGTTCGTAGGGGAAAAACTAGACCCTCGCGACATGCAGTTGGAGAGATTTCTTTTGAAGGTAAGGAATCGTCTTCACGAGTTTATGTGTCTTCAATAACGTCTCCTCAGATTCACGTGTCTGGTGCTGCACTAGAAGCGCCTCATGCCGTATAAGCCCCTCCTATAAGATGCCCCTGAGGCCTTCCCTTGTGTCCCCTCATAAATTTTATTGTTTTATCTCTATCTTGACCATGTTGCTAACAACATGTGAAAATGAGAGGTAGTATAAATCCTTCAATTACTCTTTGAAATATTTGTGTTATAATATTTGAAATGTATGACGATGTATTTATTTTTTATAATACCATGATACATTAAAATGTATTAGTCACGATAGGTAGGTTACAAAGCTGGCGCAACCTGATGAGCCATGGTTTTAAGATGTTATGCAACTATCTTGGTTATAGGATTTATGTAGAATTAACAATGATTATATTAACGATGGGTTATTGTCTTATTTTGTAGAGAGATGTCCAACATAAACATTGTCATTTCATCATGTGATTGGTTAGACGTCCATTATACTTGATAATGTGTCACACCTCATTTATCTTTCGGTTCAGGGAAAGTTATTAAACTACTCTAGAACCAGAAGATCTGAGGCACTAAACATGATGGTGACTTATTTGGCAATGAACACAAGAATAGCTCATAAGGAATTAGATGACACTAGAACATGTCATGCTAGGTTTTTATTCTAATGGACTATAAGCACCACTTGGTGGTAGTTATGGATGTTGATGATGCACGTGATGCATACCATACAACATGTGCATTCAAGTAATAACTCTTGGCTTTGGCCAACACATCCATTTTTATAGACACAAGTGAGACATATATCGATGTTATCTACCTAATATATTTCATTGACATGGAGAGGATTCACAAGTACAATTGAGGGGTTTATTTTTTGGTGTACCTTTAATTCAAACTAGTTGAGAGTATTATATAAAAGAGTCGACATGTGAATAGAAAAACTATCTATTTATGAAATATTTTTGCATCTTTACTGACATTAACATCATAATACCTATATTACACTATTCTATCACAAATATTTCATATATCCCTTTTCAGGCACGAACCCATCATTATTTACCATGTCTTGTCGGCTTGTCATAAGTGGAAGACTACTCTTAAGCTTGGAGCTTGTGTGTTCAATCATCCCACTCAGAGAGAATTAGGAGTCTGGGTCATTTCAAGTTTCTCTTAACCACATCATGTTGAATGCTATTTGCTTGATATCGTATGTCAATCAACATGAGGCACGACCCTTGGAGGTGATAGTCTTGTACTTTTAAGTGGCTGGCATGTGGTTCTCGACTTTTGTACCCCCCATCTACTTGAGTAATTCATGTGTAAATTTGGATATATCTAGAGACCCACCATTATTTCTCCTGAAATTGTCCTCCAGAATAATATTAATGAGATTTTTTCATCGTACTTTGATCAACTGGTCCCAAACGATGCACATCATGTGCAAGCTTCTCGTCTATGGAATACAGTATAGTAGTACATACAATGGCTTTATCGAGTTTCACTTCCTTACATGGCACCATATAAAGAATGAAATCCCTCAAGGGTAACTCATCGAGAGATCTTAGAGGATGAGCAAACGAGGTCGGACATTTAACTGACGTGTTACTGATATGTCACCACATTATGGCTATTGGGAGAAAGACCATAGCTAATGGTGAGTTTGTAGAAGGAACTTCCCATATGGTCACTCTACAAGTTATCTTAGTAGAAGCACGACATGCATTCTCGTACCGACAATATAGGAAGATCATAGGCATAAGTATACGCAGTATTGATATTTTATTTTGTATATTTTGACATTTTTGTATTATGGTTTTTACTTGGATTGATTATGACATTTTTATATTTTCATTCATATATACTCAATAGTTCTTCTATTTTAATCTTATTATTTAATGATAAATGTGCATGGCTTATTGCAGGATTGATTTATAAATGACTTATACTATCACATTATTAAAAAAAAATTCTCAAATTTCTTCTAATTTACCATCAAAGGGTGAAAAATACAGTTATTAGGTTAATCCAGATATAGGGTGTGTGATCATTACATACGGCTAGGTAACAACACCTTATTTGCTTCTTCCAAATAAAGATTAGGCCTTGAGTAAGGTACTTTCTACGTAATGGGACAATGAAGTTGGTGTTGGTCCAATGGAGTCAATGCAGGTTCAAAATGGATCTAGTCCAATATGTTTAAAACTTATAACTAAACCTAACCAAATTGAAAATAAAAAAAATCGTGTTTGGTTTGAATGTGTTTGAGTCATTTTTAAATAAAACAGCGCAAATTCAGTTTAATTTGTGGTTTTTAATTTAAAAACCAAAATAAACTATATTATGTTACAACTTATTCACTTAACCTAACCCAAACCCATTATTATATTTTAGCCTTAGTAGGGGTAATATTTTAGTCAACAAAATTAAAAATTGAGAGGAAATCCAGTTGACTAAAATATTACTTCTCTTTTCATAACCTTAACCTAAATCCATTCATTAACCTTGAATGATTTTCTCATCTTAGGGCTTTTATTTTCGTCTTCAAATTCTCATATCAATCACATCTTCTTCTCATCTTCATCTTCTTTGCAAGGTAAACATCTCATATTCTTCTATAATCTTTCATCTCTTTTTCATACACTAAATTTTACCCACCATATTTATCTGATCATCATATATCATTAAGTTTGTCATTTGTTCGAGTCATTGTTTTTACATTGTATTATTGTAAGTCAACTTCTCTGGAGTCCTTGGTTTATAGGTCATTTGCTTGAGTCACTCAATTATACTTGAGTCAATACATTGCATTAAGTCAATTTAATTTGAGTCTTATTTTTATGGGTCATATGAGACAAATGCCTTTAATTGAGCCACTACAAATGTATGAATCATTTCATCCCATCGAAGTCAGTCCAATATCATCTGATATATTGCAATTGTCTTAGTCAAAAGGTTAAACCCATTGACCAAAAGTTAGAGAAGGACCATTTTGACTTTTGTCCCTTTCCTTTGTTTATTTATTTTCATTGTCTTTTTATTTTAGGTCTAATTCATATTTATTATTATTATTATTATTAGCACCCGTCAACCTCTTCCTCAGCCTTACGTGCTTACTCTGATTCTAATTGGGATGGTGACCCTACTGATCAAAAGTCCACCACATAGTTTGTATATTTCTTGGAGACTCTCTCATCTCTTGGAAGAGGAGAAAGTAGGACATTGTCTCCCATTCATCTACAGAAGTATAGTGTAATGTTCGAATTTAATTAATTGGTTAATTAGATTATTTAAGGATTTAATTATTGGATTTACTCCAAGTTCAAGAAATCAATCGGATTTGTCGGTATAATTTTGGGAACGTATTAGGATTATTAAGTTGAAGTTGAATTTTATTCGGTTAGTCGGAGAAGTAATTAAATTGATACGTTGAAGAAATAATATTATTTATTAATAACGGACTATTTTATTAATCGAGTTGGACTTTAATTGTGGTATCGCAAAGTAATGAGGAAGTGTTATTTGTTAGGCCCATTATGATAAGTAGTAAGATATTATTATTATTATTATTATTATTATTATTATTATTACTAGTGGGGTCATAAAAGAAAAAGAGAAGAGAAGGAAAGGAGGGAAGAGAAATAGAGAGGAGAAGAGAAAGAGGGCTAGGGTTTAAAGAAGAGTCAAGAACAAGGAAAATAGCTAGAGCCAAGGTTTGGAACTGCTATCAAAGAGGTAAGGGTGAGGTTCTAACTCTACAACAGGATAAATGATGAATGATATGTGGGATGAGGTTTATAGTTTTTCCATTGTTTTGGTGTTTTGTTGTTGTTTTTTTGAAATGTCAATTTGAAGCTTGAAAATCCATGGAACTTGTTGAATATGGTGACAAATGTTTTCTTTGTTTGATTACCCATGTTGCTAGTGCCTTAGGATGGTTTGTTTTGGGTTGTGTGGGTGTTGGGTGCCAAAACCTTGGAGAAATTGGCAAGAGGAAGATGTTGGTAGCGCTGAAAACCCATTCTGTCACGCTCAGTACATGGCGCCAACGAGTTGACGCGGTGCGAACTGAATCCTGCTAAATTCGCGGCGCGAAGGAGTGTTCGTGGCGCGTACTGAGTAGTTCTAGAAATATTCTTCTGATTTTGAATTCTGCCCAATTTAAACACTTTACTTAGGGAACCTTGTGTAGGCTGTTATGAGTAAGATATTACTAGTAATTAGTAAGGAATGACATAGGAATCGATTAGAAATAGTTCCAGATTAATATGTCGGTAAATGTAAGCTGTTTGGTCGATTAATCGAAATTGGAAGAATTGAGGGAATGACTCATATATGCTAGTAAGCTATCGTAGCATGTCTGTTTTGTTCAATCCATGTTGAATATAATGAACCGATATTGCAGAGAGTTGTTGTTGTTGAACGTCGTTGTTGTTGAAAGTTGTTATTGTTCGTTATTGTTGTTTTTGTCGAACGATGTTGTTATTAAAGGCTTGATGGCCAACGTTGATGGTTGATTTATCGTTCTACGGGGTGGTTTATGTTGTCGTCGTATGCCATTGGAATCAACTAAGATAAGTGATTAGATTGGTATGAATTTTATTAATGAAGTGACAATATGGTCGTATGGTGTTTTATTAAATTAAGTTGAATTATGTAGATTATATGAATACCAACAAGAGCGAAATGGTTGAAGATAACAGACGGTGTTTTGGTTAGCCGAGGTGTTGTGGTAGCTTTGAAATAGTAGAAGTCGGTTAGTTTCCATGTTGTGGATTAGTAGTATATGTTTCTATTAAGTTGTAGGCTTTTTAGCCAGTGATGAGTTGTTATTAGTTACATTGATTTTTGTTGAGTTGATTACGTTGTAGGCTTTTAGCCAATGTTGGATTGTCGTTGATATGTTGTAGGCCTATGTCTATGTTGAATTGGGATTACGTTGATGTGTTGATCACGTTGTAGGCTTTGAGCCAGTGTTGATTTGTTACTAAGTTGCACGCCTATGGCCAATGTTGAATTGCGATTGACTAGTTATTATGTTGTCGTGTCGCGTGTTGTTGTTGTTACGTTGTCGTGATTTTGTTGGTTTGAGTTTGAGGGTACATGGCATACATTGCATTTTAAGTTGGTCTTAATGATAAACACGTTGACCGTTGGGTGCAAAGCTGAATATGTTGAAGGCTTATGCCTTGGTCTTGATGGAAAACACGTTGGCCGTTGGGGGCAAAGTTGATTACGTTGAAGGCTTATGTCTTGTGCCTCAGAATTACTGGGAAATGATTATGTTGGGAGTTTTACTCCAATGGTACCACATGCATGTGCACAGTTGAGTTGCATTTGGAGTCGCATAATTATAGTTGTTAGGTTGTTGTGTCGATTGATTTAAGTCGTTATTGTTATTGTACAAGTTGTGAAAAAGTTGTTATGTTGTGTTGGAAATGTTGTTGTGATATAATTTTTATAATTGTTGTCGTTGCTAATTGTTAGTATATATGTTGCTGTAATCTTTGTTGGTATTGTCGATATAACTGTTATTTGGATTATGTGAAGCGTTGAATTATATGATCTACATTATAATATATTATTTATCATGAATTCAATTATATTGGTAGATATCTCACCTTTTTCATTTGTTTCGTCGTTGCCTTTATACTGGTAACGTCCAGGTATTCGAGAAAGAAAAATTTAATTGCTGTTAGTCCAAGTCGGATTAGTTGCTCTGATACGTAGCACTCGGGGGGATGGACTATTGTTGTTTAATTGTTGTTATTGTTTTAGTAGTTGAATTTTAAGTTGTTGTTATTAAATAATTGTTTTAATAAAAGTTGTTTTACATTCAAAAGAATAAATCAGGTTGTTTTCAGTTTATCCGAACCAGTGTTATGTATCTAAATTAATTATGGTTATGTTTATGTTGTTAAAGTTGAAATGTGGCATCCCATGTGTTGTATGAAAAATTAAAAAAAAAACTCTAATTTTCTTTATATTTTCCAAGTAGAAATTATGGTGTTACATATAGTATCGTGCAATGGCTACCACCACCATTGAAATAGTTTGCCTGTGTTGGTTACTCTCTAATATGGGTGTCTCTATTTCTGGACCAACTCCTATGTATTGTAATAATAAAAGTGCCATTCAAAATTATCATAACTCAGTCTTTCATGAACATTTAAAACACATCGAGATTGAATATCATCTCACTCGTAATCACTTTCAGAAAGGCACCATTACTTTGCCGTTTGTTTCTTCATCTTAACAGATTATTGATTTATTCACAAAAATGTATTCTATGGAGATGTTGAATAACATGCAATGGGCTTTATTGTAATTGGGTTAAGGATATTATTGTCAATTTATTCTTTACTACATATTAGCTTGGTAAACGTTGTACTATATAATTTGTCATTCTAATGGAAACCCTAGGCGATTCTCTTTTCGCTATTTCTAATGTTTACATTTCAAATACTCAAATTTTACCTTTAGTTTTGAATAGTTTTCATTCATGTTTAATTTTTACCAACATGTAAAGCTATGGATGAATACAATTTAATGTCTCATAAAGTAAGAGGTAAAATTCCAAGATTATTTTTTCCAAAATTAAGTATTATTTGTGTGTTTTGACATTCTTTTATTTTTGCTTATGTATTATTTACGCTTTGTGTGTATTAATAACTATACGAAAATACAAAATATTATTTTCCCCTCGAATAATAACAGAAATCAAGAGGTATGTGGCACACACTTTCAAAATTTGAAAATACAAAATATTATTGTTGGGGATCAAACTAATGACCAATATAATTTTTCCTTCGGTGGATCTATAACCTAGGAGAAAGATGACAAGTTTTCATGACGCTCTTCGTTACCTCGCATGTGAAACCCAGGTAAAACTCATTTTTCAACCAAGTTAAAATGTGTTTTTCCTAGTAGTGAGGGTAGTTAGATACATAAACATTATCATGGAACACTAAGATACAATGCACTTAAGTGAAGTATTGTACACCGTAAGGCACTGTGTGCTGAGTGGGCTTGTTTATCTTGCTTCCCACATAAGGGGTTCTATAAATAGAAACTTTGTGCTAAAGTATTTGATGCTTGACCAAATTTTATTTGTGAAACCCTGGCCACACTTTCTCTATACTCTCTCTCTCTCTCACACACACACACACACACACACACACAAAGTTTTCATTCGTAGCAGGTAACACCGAGATTGAAGGCACTTTGTTTGTATGACTGAGTATATATGTTGTTATTTATTTAGTTCTCATGATCGTTCTTTGGATTTTGCATCAATAACTAATTTCCACAAGAGGTAAAAATCATATCATTGTTATTGTTTATTCGTAAGGACCACCTTCATAGAATTTTTTATTTTCCACTACAATTTATATCATGATTTCCCTTCACATGATTCATCAAAAGACTAAAGATCATATCTGACGGTCAAGATGAAATCTCAAAACTATAACTATACTTAAGTCCACTTCCCTACCCTAAGTGTATTTGTGTATGTTGAAGCCTTTGTCGAAGCAAAATTTTCTATTCACAAGGAGCATGAAATATGCATCTTCTAAATGCTAAATATCCCCCACTAAGTGCCATAATAGAGTTCTCATTTTTCTGAGGCACATTCTCAAATCAGTCTCACGGATTTATACTTCAACATTCCTCGTTTAAAAACTAATATCAATTGGAGGGCAATTATTTTGAAGTTAACAAAGGCCCATAAAGACTGACTTAATTCACAGGTCTAATCCCACAAAGGGAGTTCCATTCACTGACAAACATGTGGACCTTCACTCCTGAATGCCATATAGGAGTGATGTTTGTTGTAGAATTTAGTCATCGACATAGCTGAGTCCTCTCTTTTTGTAATAACAATGATTAAACCTAGAAAAGAATAAATAATTAAATAAACCTGAGGCATGTAAAAACATTGTCCTTAAGGATTTATCTGTCTCATACGTGCAAATCCCCCGGGATTCAACAACTCTTCTCAGAATGAATTTGAGATAATAGAACAACAAGAAACATATTGACCGGAAGATGTAACCATGAAAAACCAAATGGAATTAGAAATATATGACAAAGGGAGTATTCCACGTTATATCTATCGATATAAAACTAGGGGAGTTGTTATATATAGAAGAGATATAAAGGTCTTAAAGGTTTTGACTAATTCAAGTCAAAAAACATTGTTTGACAAAGTCAAATCATAAATAATAATAATAAAAATAATTTTTAAATAAAATATTTTATCATATTTCTCATTCAAAATTAGAAGATAAATTTAATTTAAAACTTCAAAAAAAAATATCAAAATTTACAACAATCCCCCACATATTTCAAAAGTTCAAAAATATTAGTATTTTTTTTCTTGAATTAACATCCTAAATGTGACGCATCAAACTGGCGTAACAAGCTATATGAACCAACTTTAGAATGATAATATTTAACACACTTTGAAATAGGTGTAGCAAGCTATATGAACCAAAGATACTTGGCGTATGTTAGAGGTCTACCACTCACATCACACCCCCAGAGTTCTTGATTTTGACGTTGTGGTGGGCTAATAGGCCGTGCGCGTGCCCATTTATTTTCATGAGTGCTCTAGAGATTTTGCCAAGATCTCATACAAGCGGCCCCACTCAACACTCACATAGGTGATTTTATCAAGTGTATGCTGCAAATCATACACCACCTATAAAAGATATGAAATTCATTAGAAGCTCTGTAAGCTTATCTTCTTAATAATGCAATGTCTATCACTTTCTCACATACACCATAGGAAAAAGACGTAAGCAAAAATTAATTATAGAATTTTTGATGCTAGTAGAACTAACAAATGACTTGTTCTTACCCATATGAACCTTTTTCATAGGATTTCCAATCACAGAGGTTGGATTCCCATAACTTGTTAATTTTGACTGACTTAAGTCCAATTCCTCTCGATGGTCATAAATTAGTTTCTTCCCGGGGTTTCAATATAGGCTCAACTAGGATCAATTTAATTTGAATTCTCAAAAATAGAGGAGATATTGCCTCATTATAAGTAGGTACTTTATACAAAATTGAAGAAGATACAATTTTTCTTTCATCGATCAATATTTTTTAAGACATCTCTAAGTCAATCAATTTAATATATTACTTAAGTCCATAACAATAAATTAAGTCACATCAATTAGACTTATACATGTCTGCTTAGAGATATCTAAGTAGTGTCACATTTAACAAAGATATTTTTTCAATAGGATATAAAATAAACCCAATTATGGATTTATTATACACGTCTTAAGTGACATCATCTTAAAAATAAATAAGCTTAAACGCATTCTTGGTTCTCCTATTTTCAAGTTTTAATTCCCCCATTTTAAAACCCAACTTTCTTGTCCCTAAACTTTACCTTATTTGGAATTTTGTTGGTCCCCTCCAAAATTACATTCAAGAATCCCATCAGCCCACAAGTATTCATTATATAGTGTTTGCTTGGAGTATATAAACACTTAAACATTTCTTTGTAAAAATGATGTGGGACTATGCAACATAATAGCTGATTCACATTCTTTAACTTGATCTTTTTCCAACTTCTAAGAGCTTTTCTCGAAATCGTATAACCTGTAGGTTATGAACTGCAGAGAGATTCCTTCTCATCTTTTTCTTCGATAAATCCTTAAGGTTGTTGTAGAATTTGACCATCGACATAACTCAGTCCTCTCTTTTTGTAATAACAATTATTAAACCTACACAATAATAAACAATTAATTAAACCTAAGGCGTTGAAAATACTGTCTTTAAGGATTTATCCGCCTCATACGCGCAAATCCTCTAGAATTCAACAGGCTCTTCTCAGAATGAATATGAGATAACAGAACAACAAGAAACATATTGAATGGAAGATGTAACCAGGAAAAACCAAAAGAATTTAAAAATATATGACAAAGAGAGTTTTTCGAGTTATATCTGTCGATATAAAACTAGGGAAATTGTTATATATAAAAGAGAGATAAAGGTCTTAAAGATTTTGACTAAGTCAAGTCAAAAAACATTATTTGACCAAGTCAAATCATAAATAATAATAATGATTTTTTTAAATAAAATATTTTATCATATTTATTATTCAAAGTTAAAAGATAAAGTTAATTTAAATTTTTTGAAATATATATCAAAATTTACAATAATGTCTTATTTCTCATCTCCCATGTTAATCACACCGGAAACGATTCTAACTATTTCCTCTATATAAGCGTGATTTTGATCCACACTTAAATACTCTTCTTAGTCACACTTACAACCGTTCCACCTCTCTCAAATATTGACTCAAACAATGAAGTGTAAATCTTACAAATACGTCATCTTTGATCATCAGAAATCATAACCACCGTATTGACAATTTCGCACTTTAATTTTTAATTTATTATTAACTGTTTGGTTTGACTTTTGGTAGAGGCAAAAACAATTTTAGAAGTGTCAAATTGATTTTGGAGTGGTTTTTGAAGTATTTGATTATTCTAAAGTATAACTGATTCTGCCTTTGTAATTGTTTTTATTTAAAGTTTAAATTTGTAATTTCTAATCATAAACATGAATTTTATACTTAAATTTATTAGAGAATTTCTTATTCCATCCCATAGAGGTGAAAATCACCATATGAAATTCTGAAAATGCCCCAGTAATATCAGAAATATACTTCTGATTCGCACCTTATACACTTATAACTCATTCGTTTTGAGAAACGCCCTTCAAAAGGTAAGAAATGAAATTGAAAATGTACTTCCGGTATAAACTGAAAATACACTTCTAGTTTTCAACAAAAGAAAACCTATGCACCAAGTGGCTCATGCCACTTTTTGTGTTGTTTTGGCAACAAAATTATTTTTATTGGAAATCGGAAATACATTTCTGGTTTGTACCGGAAGTGCATTTCTGGTTTTTTATCACTGCAATTTTAAAACCATGCGCACCCGAAATATATTTCCGATTTTAGGGGTATTTTTGGAATTTTACGTGGTGCCTAAGTAAAACATGGGGTGGAAAAAGAAATTGTCAATTTATTATTCAACTCACTTTTAGATAAATATATTCAAACATAAATCAATTCTGTTAAACCAAATATTAGGTCTCCATTAGTAAATGAGTTTATGCTAAAGACGCAATCCGACATAATTTGAAGAATACCGAATTTAATTCTTAGATGGAAACAATATTTAGTCAATATTATTTTATTAAAATCAATTCTACTAAAAAGTGTCAAAATAAATTCTATTCACTGCCCATTCAAATATATAATAGAAAAATGTTATTCTTATATCATTTCCTACACCTACACCGTATTTCACTGTTCACCTATACGGTGAACAGTGAAATATTATTAAAATAATATTATTGTTTAAAAAAATTAAATTATATTTTATTTTATTTTTTTAGATTGAGGGAGTACAAAAATAAAATTACTTTATTAACCAATTTCATAACTTTATTAACCAACTTTTTACCTTTCATTAATCAACTTTATAATTAATAAAAATCTAGACAGACTATTAACCAATTTTGCAATTTCCTTAACAAACTTTATTTTACTACAAAAAATTATTTTTAATGTCTAGATATTCATTAACCAAGTTCATCACTATATTAACCAATTTTTTACATTTCATTAACCAACTTTATTTTATCATGAAAAATCACTATTTATATATTATTCACAAACACTATTCGCTAACACTATTCATGCACTGCTTACACGCTGTTCACATTCTATTCATATTATTGTTATTATTTAAAATATATATATTTTTAAAATAAAAAGTAATTGGTGTAAATATTAAGTGTAGGATTTGGTGTACAAATAGCACACATGTATATACTCACTCTGTTCCTTTATAATTGTCATTTTTTGAGTTTTTACACATACCAAAAAATATAATAATTGTTGTTACTTTTTAGACAAAAAAATCCATCTTACCTATAATACCCTTAACTTTTTATTATTTTAATTTACTTTTTCTCTCTCCATAGTAAAAAGTAGGGATAATTTTGGCTAAACAATAATCATTATTATCTTGAAATTTGAAAGTGACAATTAAAAAGAAACAAATTTTTTCTCTAAGGCTATGTTTGGATACGTAAGAAAGAACAAAGCGGAATGAAATTGAGCAGAATGGAACGGAGCAGAATGGAGCAAAGTGGAGTAATAATATCATTTCATTGTTTGGGTAGGTCATGATGAAATACATTCATTTTATCATTCCGCCCAAATTGAAGGGTACAAAAATGATGGAATGGGATGAAATACATTCCATTCGATACTGCTCTATTCCATTCTTTTTTAATCAATCCAAATGATGGAATATAACTTTATTCCATTCCGCTCCATTTCATCCTATTCTATCAATCCAAACACACCCTAAGGATCTGTTTGGTTCAAATGAGGAGAAGGAGAGGGGAAGGATTTTAATGGAGGGGAGGAATTTATTTTAATATATATATATATATATATATATATATATATATATATATATATATATATATATATATATATATATATATATATATACACATTTTCTCCTTATGATTTTATATAAATGATATGATATTGAAAGGTAAAAATATTTTTTTTAAAAAATATTTGTAATATTGAGTGATTAAAATATCATAATTTATCATATAATGTTTAAAAATCGAATACACTAGATTCATATTATAACTCTCGACACAAAATAAATTATGCGTTGATAATAATTTTTAAACATATAAAATAACTTACTATTAAATATTATATATCTTACAATATAATAAATAAAAAAAAATGGTCTAAATTTTATATAAAAAATTATAATAAAAAATAAAATATATAACAAAATTAAAAAAACTAACATAAATAAATATAAAAATAAAAAATTATAAAAGAAATAAAAAATAAATTGTTCTGATTATAATTTATAAAAAATAAAAAAATTGAAATTGAAGAATAGTTATAATAAGTTGATTAAAACAATAGACAAAAAAATAAGGGAGAAGCAGAAACGAGAATGAAAATAATAATTTTGAAATACTAAAATAAAACTAAGGATATTATAGTAAATATGCTAATTTATTAAAGATTAAAAGTCATATTTCCTCCCCTCCCCTCCAAATCTCCCCGATTTGGGAGGACACAATAAATGTGATTTGGAGGGATTTTAGTTCCCTCCAAAAAATTGAACCAAACACATTTCATTTAAAATATTCTCTCCCCTCCCCTCTCCTCCACCTATCGCAAACCAAACACACCTTCAAAGTGGCAATTATATAGGAACGGAGAGAATAGTGTGTAATATTTATAACTTTTTATTTGCATGTTTGTTACGAT
This sequence comes from Vicia sativa, assembly GCA_021764765.1. Lineage (NCBI taxonomy): Eukaryota > Viridiplantae > Streptophyta > Magnoliopsida > Fabales > Fabaceae > Vicia > Vicia sativa. The sequence continues at coordinate 146,816,496 of CM038797.1, forward strand.
GTGGCTTTAGAGTATGTATGACCCATATTAGAATGACCCATTAGAGCATCTTTAATGGTAGTAGTAAAAATGGATAAACTAATTCATTTTATGTGGGGCCAAATTGACATGTAGGATTTAAACCATTCAATTTTAATGTAAATAATTTTTACTTTAATGGTTGTTGTTTATAAAGAATCCAAACTCAGTCCCACGTAAAATAGAAAATAATTTTGTCTTGTAAAATACTCTTTTCGTCCCAAATTATATGACGTTTTGGTCATTTCACGGGAATTAAGAAATTTAATTATTATTTTATGAAAAAGTGAAATGTTGTATGACTTTACAAATATGCCCTTCAATAATTACATTGAAAAGCGAAATAAAAAAATGAAAGAAGAAAGAGAAATAAATAGTAGATGGTATATTAGGTAAAATGTTATTAATGATGTATCGGGATTCTAAATTGACTTATAATTTGGTACAAATATTTTTGGCAAAGTGACTTATAATTTGGGACGGAGGAAGTATGTGATATCTTTCATCTGATAGTATTTTTTAATTACCATTGTCTATCATTTTAATAATATAAAATTACTTTTTATGAATAAAAAAGTTAGTAAACGTTGGCTATATAGAACACATCAATTATATTTATTGTCACATCATGTTTAGTCCAATGCATATAATTTATAAGGAACGTACACTATAATAAATATTTGGTTTAGTTCACATGCGCTAAAGGTGCTCTTAGTAGAGTTGGAAGGAGTGTCTGGCCCAATCTAATTCTTATTTAAGCTATCAATACTAACTCAAAGTCTCAAACCACATACTTATTTGGAAGTTGAAAGAGTATGATAGAAAGTTGAGATGAAAACCAAACCCTAGTTCCTCTTGGCGCTGTTTCACCATCTTCTCTTTCGATCAACCCATTTCTTCATTCCGAGTTCCACTCATTTAAAGTCACAATTTTTGTAAGTCTCTTCATCAACTCCAATATTTTATGGTTTCTTCATTCATATTTCATTTCTTATCTAACTCCTATATTTTTATTCTTATTTACACTCATGTTTATCTACACAAGATTACAACTTCAAGGGTTTCATTTTGATAAAAGGTAAAAAAAATAATTTTTTTTTGCATTTTTATATGATTTAGGGTTTTATTTTTATGTATCAGAGGTTTTTACTCATGCTTGTTTATGTTTGTTTTTGTTTTCTTTCATATTTTAACGGTTATGAACTAATGACTTGGTTCGGCTCTAACTAATATAAAATGGTTAGTGATAATGCTTCAATTTTAACTCATGTGTGTATTTTTTTCCATCTGTGTTAGTGTTATGACTAGTTAATAATATGAATGTATTATTTTAAGGATACGAATGTATTTTTTTTCCATGTTTGTTGCATAATTAATGATATGAATGTATTATTTTAAAAATTGGACTATCTTTCCTTTTCTTTTGTAGCTTATTTGTTTAAATTTTGATTGAACTTTTAAAACATGTTTTTTATCACAATACAGTACCCATTTATAATTTCCAACTATTCATATATTTTTTTAAATGAAACATAATAGTAACTTTTTGTTCATTTTTACAGTTGTGACTTATTCAAAGGCTTCACCATTTTTCATTTACTAAGGTAATTGTATAATTTAATTTAATTTACTTTCCATTTTAAAAGATTTAATCTTTTATAAATTGTTTTAATCACTTTATTTGTGTTCTTTTTATGTAGAAATGCAAGGAGCTGCAAACGTTCAAAGAGCTGCAAACATTTAAGGAGCTGAAAATTTGAATAGTAATAGTAAGTTTAGGTTTAATTTATGTATGCTTAAGTTTTTAGAAATTCAAGGAGCTGGAAATTCAATGTATCATGTTGAATATTTTGTTTTGTATCTTCATATTAGTACTAGTGTTTGTGTATGAATTGATCACTAATTAAAAAAACCTGTCTTTTGTTAAAACAATCACAAAAGTGCAGCTAGCTAAAAATTGAACATAGAATGTAAAAGTTGAACACGTCCACTTGAAAATAAAAGTCTGGACTTAGAAACTTAGCAGAAAAAATTAAAATGTAACTCAAATCATTTAATTGATTGCAAATTGAAACAAAGAGTACAGGGTTGAACATATCTCACATGAAACTAAAGGTTTGGAGTTTAACAGTTAACAAACTTTAAAACTAAACATCTAAATACTTAATGAGTTGATGATGTTGGTTGTGTGTTGATTATAATGTTCATTCATTTTCAATAATGGAGAATGATACTCAAAACCAGCCTTCTTCATCAACATTTGGTGTTGTTGCAACTGGTGTTGCTGCTATTGAAAATCATGTTGTTGGGCTTCCTCCATTAGGAAAAAAGAGAAAACAAAATGCTAATGGTCCTAGGAAATCCTCTCCTGCCTGGGGTTTCTATGATGCTACTATGGAATTTTCTTCATCAAAACAAGTATCTCTTCATAAGGCATTCCACCAACTAGCTTCAGTCCACTGTGAGCTGCAAAGATCATCCATGAACTTGAACACAATTTTAGCCTCAATGGGATATGAAATGAAGCAGAAGTATGACACATATTAGGGGGAAATTAAAAATATCAACAAGTTTAATTTACTTTGGTGTGATTCTTGACCCTCGATTCAAGTTAGGATATGTACAGTGTTGTTTTAATGATATGCAAAGTGGCGAGTCTGTGCCTTTTACTACTCTGATTGAAGTTATAAAAAGGAGTTATTTAAACTATTCAATTGGTACACGGGTATACATGACAAGCAACATTATCTTGGACCATCTGCTAGTCCTATCGAGGGTAGTTCACGTGGTGATGGTGTTGTTCTTAATGCTGAAGTACCATCTCATTTAGCAAGAGTTCAAGCTTTTAAAGTGCACCTTAAACAAAAAGATTCAATAGATACAAAAAATGATCTTGAGAGGTACCTAGATGATCAATGTGCTGATGATTTTAACTTTGACATTCTTATGTGGTGGAAACAAAACTCTTGTAGATATCATATTTTAACAAAAATGGTGAAGGATGTTTTAGCTAGTCATGTGTCCACTGTTGCTTCTGAAAGCACGTTTAGTACTGGGGGAAGAGTTCTAGACGCGTATAGAAGCTCTTTAAGCCATGAAATGACTGAGGCTTTGATTTGTGCGCAAAATTAGTTGAAACCTACACTTAGTCAATTCAAGGACTTGAATATAAATGAATATTTTGAGGTTTCTGTCACAACTGTATCAGGTATATGAAGTTAGTTTTGTAATTAGTCTGTTGATATATTGGATTTGATTTTGTTTTAATTGTTTGGTTTCTGTTTAATATTATGCAGAATTTGGTGGTCTCTCTGCTAGAGCATCAACATCTGGTGGAGGTTTTAATGTTGTTGGAAATGGAAATGGACCGACTGTTGGTTCATCTCAATCATATACCTGAATGGTGGTAGTGGTTAGTGTATATTTCAGTTGACTTACACTTTTTCTTATATCTATGTTTATTAAATGTATTAACACTTTCTTTGTTCTATTTCAGTTTGTTTTTAGGAGTCATTTGTGAAAATGACCTTATTTTGGGTTGGTGATTATTATGGATAATCAGCTTATTAACTATATATTGGAATGAAGTGTGATACCTATCTGCCAATATCCTCAACAGTTCACTTTTTTGGTATAGTAGATCTTCGACATTGATGATGTTTCAGATGTGTAATACTTCTGTATGTAGCTTTGCCACTGCTTTGTAAAATTACAATTTCTTTATTAAACTTTTCTCTATCCATCTCATCTTTTCTCTTAATTATTTTTAAGTGCTGAGCTTGTTACATGGGTCTTTGATTTAATGTTATCTGCTCATTATTTAGTATATCATTATCTTAATTTCAGGTGAACTACATGTTCTAAGTACAATTTATTTTGACAGGAGTATATTGCTGGTGCGAAATCATCCATAGAAGACTCTCAGATTCATTATCATTTTCAATACTCAAAGATGGATTTACATGATCATTCGAATATTCAATGGGGTATGAATCTTTTTTATTGTCATATAACACACTGATGGTGCACTGTTGTTTAGGAGGTATTACTAAATGAACACATTAAGATGTTGCATTTTTGTGTGTGGTTGAAATTTATCTTTTTGCATTATTTGGTTAAACTCATGTTGTCATATTTATGTCTCAATGAAGGAGTTGGTGACATAAAAACTTCTAGCTCATGCTATAGTCCTGGTGATGTGAGGGGATGCTCCTTGGAGCTTGTTGACAACTATCTATTTGATGATTAAATAGAGAGGAGACCAAGTGAGATAACTCTCATCCATGTATGTTTAGATTCTTGTTAAGTTTTAGTTGTTAAGACAACTTAATTTGTTTAGCCACTGTTGTTAACATATCTTAATTTGAGTATTTGTAAAATAATGCTAAACTTGTTACATGGTTTCAGGTACAAACCATTGCAAAACTTATTACATGGGTTTTTTATGAATGAAATGATGATGATGATATGGTTTCTTACTTGTTGATGGATGGAATCATGATGTTGTTATGGTGATGTAGTTCACTTTTTCATGAATCTGTTTAGGATATGCTGGCTTATGATGAATTGTAATATATTGTATTAGCTTATTACTTGAATGATGATGAATGTGTAATATAATGTTAATAGTTTCTTACTTGAATGATGGAAATGCAATATAATGATAATAGTTTGTGGTTCAATATTTCTTTTAATGATATAAAATATTAATGAACTTTAATAAGTAGTCTTTTGATGACTGTACATAAATATAAAAAATCTGGGTTAGAATTTATTGGTCAAAATTTTGTTATTAAAAAATATAAAATTGATCATATAGTAATACAAACCGATTCAACCCAACCAAATGAACCGTTTAAACCGACAATTAAACCGACAACCCGTCAGTCGATAAAACCGAACTTAATGTTGGGTGAAATTGGGTTCAAATTCTCCAACCGTCGGTTAATTCAGGTGAGCTGTCTTGGGCCCGAACCCACCCATAATCGACCACCGTTCGACCGCCGCCCACCCCTATGGAGAAAAATTTCCAAAGAAACTTATAATTAAAAAGTTGGAAAAATATTAGCAATGGTCAATGCATCTAGTTCATTAACAATTCACATGGCAATGATGTGATCTAACTATTTTTGCCACTAAATTTATTGGCCAACGAGCTTGTGTTTCTTCTGACTTTTGTTCACGATTTCATAAGGGTTAGGTCTCTAAATATTGATTAAATATGAGCTGAACAGAATTAATTAAAGGAGGTATAGAATTGAGATTTTAAAATATTTTTAAATAAGACACTTATTATGAGACGAAGGGAGTAATAAATGTTTTATGAAACAATGCGTAGTTTTTTAAAAAATAATTAAATGTATCGGCTTTAGTGAAAAAGTTAATATCATTTACTAGAATACCTTATTAATTATACTTTCTCCACTCCTTTTTAATTGTTACACTTGCCAAAATCTCTATTGTCAAGACAACCAAAAATGAATAAATATATTCATCTTTTTTCCTAATTTAACCTCACATTTATCACTTTTCTTTCCTAAACACTCTTCATTTAATGTGTCAATAAAAAAAGTAAGGGTATAATTGACCTTATATCTATAAAGTGACTATTAAAAAGGAATCGAAGGAGTAATTAATTAATAGAGTAGTTGAATAAAGTGAAAGTCAATAAATAAGAATATAGTAGTAGAAAAATAATAATAATTGATGCATTGAAATTGTAAGTGGACAATTAATTTAAGACAAAAAATATATATAAATAAAAAACTTATTATAAAACGAATGGAATAATTCTTTGTTATCAACTAAAACTCTCATCTCAAATGAGAGATTTTTGTAATATATTATTTCAAAATTCGTATAACTTAATTCTTTCAGTATACTTACCAATTCAAAAAAATTCAATTTGTCGATATCTATTTTTAAATCATCAACTTATCTTCCTTCATATACACTTAGTTCATCATCAATTTTTAGTTTTAGATAATCGTCCATTTCATATATTGAAATCAATTTCTAAATTATACTGTGTCCTAATACACTTATACACTTATAGAACAAACAAATAAAACCCTAAAACATGAAAAACCTTAAATCTACCACTCTCAAAACGATTACGTAATTACTAATTTATATTCAATAACATCTTTAATCTTTTACTTCACCTTCGATTTCGCGTTCAATCACACATTCAATCTTACAAAATGTTAAAACTCTTTTCGCTTTTGACTTTAAAGTTTGAATTCTAAAATTTATGTTTCGAAGATTTCTTTTCATTTTTGTTATATCTACATCATTATACATCATAATTAGATAAACACTTTATTCCTAACAAAAATAGATAAAAGAACAAATATATTATTATTTTAATAATTAAGAAATTGATGTTTTAAAATTAAAAAATCAATTTAAACTCCGAAATAAAGTTAAAGAAAAAAAATATTTTATCAAAATATTTTTGTAAAAATATATTAAATGACAAATTTGGCATCACAACCGTCACCATAAATATTTCCTCTTTGGTTCAACATGCTAATGTGAACTAACTATATAGTGTGGTCACCTTCTTCTTTTTCAAACCAAACCTCTTCATTAATCCCTATCATCATGCATGTTTCATTTCATATTATATCAACCAAACACACTTAATAATCCAACACCATTAATAGTTATTGCATTTTAATTTCTACTTTACAAAAGACAAAATGTTCCATTCCATCCCCACTTTTGGTTTCATTTTAGCATCCCACTTTTATTTTTGTTCAAAGATTTAGCATCCATCCTACTTTATTCCATTTTATACAAATTCATAATTTAATTTAAATATTTATAATCCTCTACACATATTGTCAAAAAGAAAATTAAAAAAATCTGAAAGCTACATATGATTGATACCCTATTCAACACAAGCAAAATAAAATCAAAAGTGGTTGCTATAAATTTATCAATGTATCTAGAAGTTGCTTTAAACAATAGGCCTATTTTTATTTATTTATATTTTTCATGTAAAGGACACTCAATGATTGAAAATAACTATTTATTTTTTTTCTCAGTAAAAAATAATAATAATATTAATAATAAGAATAAATATAATATAATAAGAACATGACCGTTTAACAATATTAATAATCCAAGATTAGCAAAAGTGATTTAAACATAATCATGATTATGGACCCCGTTGTGCTATGCATTCACACGCATCCCTTACTTAAACGATACTGTAACGTGATTATTATTCTACTAATTATAACCATAAATTAATAATCTTTGTCTAAAACAAAAACATGAGCATTGATTTATGTTAATGTTGTGTCGTTTTTACTACAGTTGATGGGTCACAACCGACACCCAACAATATATTGCTAATATCCCACTTGAAAGACAACATTGGAGATTGAGAAAATGGGGTAGCAAAAAGCTTACTTTTTTCGCATTTTCCGTGTGATCATGATAATCTCAATGTCAGATTTTATGATTGTGGGGTTTGGTTGACTCAAATCTTCATACTTTTTGCTTAGTTTTTGTGTTGATCAGTGTTGAACTTCAAGATTATTCACTTGGTAAGTACTTGATCTCATATAGCTATTGAATGTTCGTAGGTTTTTGTTCATGATCACTAATTAGGATCCTAATTGTACAAAGGATTTTGCTACTTATGTTATGCCTTCCTATTGTTTGATAATATGCTTTGTTTTGTTTGACCATAGAAACTTCTCTTGTATGAGTGGAATTTTCTCCATTAAGTTTTTTCTGTTCATATAAAAGTCAATCGAGATGAAAAAACAATGAATTTTCTGGTTGTGTTTGAATTTAGGAACCTTGCTTTGCAATTTGTCATATAATTTGTCATCTTCAATATGGATGCTATGATCACGCGCATGTAATTTAAAAAGTTTTTCTTTTTGGTATCATCTCTTTCTTTGCAGTTGCTTTTGATATATCAACTTGTCGGAAGTTAGAAAATCTTAAACAAGAAGCCCCCCAACTCTTATAAATTTGAGCTTTGTTCAATTTCGCAGGTAATGATAAAACATTACTGATGAAAAAGTTTATAATTTTCTTATCTACTTGGGATTAAAGTTGGATTTTTCATGAACCTGAAGCTGGTTGTTATGTGTAATATGTTAGGTGCAAGAAATGGCGAAACAGAACTGAAGAGTCTCAAATAAGAACAACATTATAATATCAAGTTTTTGCCAAATCAAAACCACCTTAGTTATGGCTACCTTGTCACAATCTGAGTGCAGACGATTATATTCTTGGTGGTGGGATAGCCACAATAGCCCAAAGAATTCAAAATGGCTTCAGGAAAATCTTACGGGTTTGTCTTTTTTTTCTCTCTTTCTCTATTACATAATTCTTTTATTGTGCTAGAGGAATCTAAATATATTGTTGAATTGAACTTGTTATGGTTACATAATTGTTTTATTACAAAAAGTTGTTAGTTGTTAAATTGTTTATGGTAAATTAGTTGTCATAATAATGAACTGATAATAGCATAAATGCTGCATTTAAGTTCAAACCAACTTTCCACATCATGACCTACCAAAGGAATAAATTTCCACATCAAGAGACTACAGACAGAAAGACATTTGTAAAATATCATTAGGGTGGGTTTGGCTGGAATGAAGAATTTGATACCATAGTGGAGGCCCATATGTTCCATGCTTTATGAATATTAACTTGTGATGACTCATGTTTAGCCAAGTTTCACCATATTCCTATAACTTGTTGCAACAAAATTCAGATGAATCGTTTGGTCGGAGTAATAGGATAGTTTTATATAGCACTTTTTGATTTGCTTCTCTAAAATGAGATTGTCGCCACATTACTCTTCTAAGATATTTCACCAATGCTCTTAAAAATTAGTGTAATGTACTAATGTCATAATACCATTTTGAAAAGATTTTTCACTAAATTAGTCTGTCAAATATACTAAAACATCACCAAGTTTGTTATCTATAAAGGACTAATTCAGTGAAAAAATGTTTGGAGCTCTAATATGGTAATTAGTTATGCTTCAACTTTTTAGCAACTTGTTGACAGAAATATTTAGATGACTAATGTTGCGACATTCTATTATTTGGAGGATCATGCCGTGGATTTATTCAATCAGAATGTCATATCGATCTCTACTTGCTTGTTTGAGACCAGAGAAGAAATTATTTGAAAGAAATTGTGAAATCTGGCAATATAGAAAATATAGTTGAATCCCACTTTAAGTAGTCTGGAGACATAATTAAGGTGTTGTTTGATTCATGTAGCAGATTCCACCTAATGAGTTAATACTTGTTTGTTGTTGTAAATTCCTTAGGGCCCCAAAGCTTTCTGTTGATTATTTCACCACACCTATTGTTTATGGTCCATGCTTTTTAGCTATTACTTATTATGCATATGGTTCTTCTATATCCCTCATTAGAGTTGAAATAATTATAGGTGGTGAATCAACGCATGTGTATCATGGTGACTAACATTAATTTTCTTCAATATCTTTGATTCTTTGTTTGAATATTCACTTGTTCATCATATAAAATTATAAAGTTTGGAACTGACATTTAAAAGGTCACAAACAAAAAATCGTTTTTAAGTGGTGCCAATTCTACACACAATCAATCACTTAGAAGACTTTATAAGGTTTAACGAATGCAATTTCTGCTTTATTATAAGACTCACTGTTTGTGTGTGGAATTGCATGAAAATGGAATCAAAAACTTTTTATAACTTGGAAATTTGGTTTCACTGACTTTATCCTTAGGAAAACTTAGTTGCCAAAGATATCTTAGATACAACACACATGGTATTTATAATTTGTGAAAGCTACAATCAGTAAGGAAATTACAACTGATTTCTGTCCATGCCTCTATGGTTTAAGACATTAAAACTTATTTGCTGTTATGTAATTTATACAGATATAGACACCAAAGTCAAATCAATGATCAAGCTCATTGAAGAGGAAGCAGATTCGTTTGCAAGGAGGGCAGAAATGTACTATAAGAAGCGTCCAGAGCTCATGAAATTAGTGGAGGAGTTCTACCGAGCATACCGGGCATTAGCAGAGCGATATGATCATGCAATGGGGGAGCTACGTCATGCACAAAAAACAATGCCAGAAGCATTTCCCAACTCAGCACATTACATTCTGAATGATGATTCACCATGCAGTTCTTTGGGCCCTGAGGCTCAATCACCTGGACCAGGAGTTTCACGCCCAGTTCATCAATCAAAAATTAATGAAAGGAGTTCAGTAGAAGCTGATGGTGAAGTTCAAACCTTAAGGGAAACTATGTCCAAAATGCAGAATGACAAGGATGCTCTCTTTGTTCAGTACCAGAAGAGTTTGGAGAAGTTGTCCAAATTGGAAATTGATCTTAATAAGGCACAGAACGATGCTGGAGGCCTTGATGAACGAGCGAGTAAAGCTGAAATTGAAGTTGAAATTTTGAAGGAATCTCTGAGGCAGCTAAAAGCGGAGAAGGATGCTGGAGAAATTCAGTACAACCAGTGTCTAGAAAGTATAGCTAGATTGGAAGCAATGTTATCTCTGGCTCAGCTGGAAGCCAAGGGATTTGATAACAGAGCTGCTAGGGCTGAAATTGAAGCCAAAAATTTGAAGCAAGAACTTACCAGAATGAAAGTTCAAAAAGATACTGTTTTTCTTCCATATAAGCAGTGTCTTGAAAAGATTCCAATCTTGGAGGGCAAGATAACTCTTGCTGAGGAGAATTCAAAGATGCTAAATGAGCAAATTGAAAGAGCAGAACTGGAAGTAAAAGCATTGAGGAAGAAACTTACTGAATTGAATGAAGAGAAAGAGTCTCTTGCTTTCCTTTACAATCAGTGCCTGAAGAAAATATCTACAATGGAGAATGAAATTCTGCGTGCGCAAGAAAATGCTGAACAATTAAAAAAATCAAACCAAAGTCTTCAGTTAGAGGCTGAAAATTTAGTGCAGAAAATAGCTTTGAAAGATCAAGAGGTTTTAGAAAAGCATACTGAGATAGAGAGATTGAAGACTCTGATGCATGGAGAGCATTCTCACTTTATTCAAATTGAATCAGCTCTAAAGACTCTACAGAAGTTGTACTCTCAATCACAACAGGAGCAAAGAGATCTTGCTTTGGAGCTTAAATACGGGCTTATGATGTTGAAGGACTTGGAACTTACCAAACAAGATTTCAAGGAAGAGATGCAAGAGATTGTGGAAGAAAACAAGACTCTTCATGAACTTAACTTCTCTTCCACCAGGTCATTAAAGAAACAGCAAATGGAAATCTCTAAGTTGAAGGATATCAAAGAGAAACTTGAACGAGAGTTCTCTGTAAATGCTGAAGAAAGCAACACCCTCCAGCTTGAAACTCGCCAAATAAAGGATGATATACAGTACTTGAATGAGAGATATCAAGCTATGCTGGAACAACTACAAAGTTTAGGTTTGAATCCTAATTCTCTTGCAGCATCTGTTAAAAAACTACAGAATGAGAACTCGATGCTAAAAGAGGCCTGCCAAATGGAACAAGGTGAGAAAGAAGCTCTTCGCGAAAAATCAAAGGATATGGATGAAATTTTGATAGAAAATGCCTTTATAGAATTTTCCCTTTCAAGACAGAATGATGAATTAGATGGATTAAGAGAAACAGTGAAGGAAATCCAACAGTTATGTCAAGTTCTCCGGGAAGAAAAATCAATTCTCTTTGATGAGAAAACGGCTCTACTGTCACAGCTGCAAGTTATGACTGAAAGTATGCAGAAGCTATTGGAGAAGAATAGCTTGCTTGAGGAATCCCTCTCTGATGCGAAAATTGAGTTCGAAGGTTTGAGGACTAAATCGGATGATTTGGAAGAATGCTGCAAATTGCTAAATGATGAGAAGAACAATCTTATAAATGAAAGAAGCATGCTAATATCTCAATTGGAGATGGTTGAGGCGAAACTAAGTAACCTGGAAAAGAAGGTTACAAGTTTGGAAGAAAAATATGCTAATGTAGAGAAAGACAAAGAAAGTGCAGGCAATCAAGTAGAAGAACTCCGCCTTTCAATTTTGGCACAAAAAGAGAAACATTCTAATCACAAACACTCAAGTGAGGCCCGACTTGCAAATTTGGAGAGTCTAGTTCGAGTACTACAGGAAGAGCAGCGGTTGGGGAAGGTAGAATTCGAGCAAGAACTTGACAAAGCTGTAAATGCTCAAATTGAGATGTTCATCTTGCAAAACTGTATTGAAGAGTTGGAGCTGAAGAATTTGTTCTTGTTAACTGAATGTGAAAAACTTGTTGAGATGTTTAAATTTTCTGATAAAATTATAATGGAGTTGGAGAGTGAAAATCTTGTGCAACTTATTGAAGAAGAGTTTTTGTTACATAGAATCAGAAAGTTTGAAATGGATATCCATAAAGTGTGTGGTGTTCTTCAGATTGATTCAGGTGGAGGGTGTGACAGCGGAATCAAGCAAGAGGAAATACCGATATCGCGTATATTGGAAAAAATTGAGGGATTAGAAAGTTCTCTTGTGAAAAGTGAAGAGGAGAATCAGCATCTGCTTGTTGAGAAGTCTGTCCTCATTGCTTCACTTCAGCAGCATCAATCCGAGGGAGAAAAACTTAAGTCAGAGGAAAAGATCATGGAGCAAGAGTTCGAGAATATGAGAGAGCAGAATGCAATCTTGCAGAAAGATAAAGTCGAACTTCTAGAGGAGAACAGACAACTGAGGATTAAAGTGGTAAATGGAGAAGACAGAGAAAATAGATCAAAATCCACTTTGGTGGCTCTGCATGCTGAGATGACAGATTTGCGGCGAACAAATCAAGTGTATCATGAAGAAAATGGTAAGATGCTTGAAGAGAAAAATTCACTGCTCAAGAATGTTTTGGACCTCGAAGATGCAATGTCTTCTGCTGAAGATGGAAACAATGTAATGTTCAATGAGGTACTAGCTCTAAGCAACCTCAACTTGGTTTATGAGAGCTTTCTCACTGAGAAAGCCGTCGAACAACAAGCACTTTGTGAGCATCTTGGCAATCTTAGCCATTTGAACAATGACCTCAACCAGGAACTTGGTGTTTTAAAGAAGAATTTGGTGCTGAAAGAAGCAGAGAATGTTTTTCTGAATGAGTCAACTGAGAGGATGGACGAAGAGCTGATGGAAATGGAGGAAAGGCTGAAGGCTGCAGAGACGCTGAATGCAGAGTTTTCAAGACATATTGAAGAGCTGAAGATGGAACGAGAAGGTTCAAAACTGATCAAAGAAAATCTAGACAAGCAGATTCTTGAACTATCAGAAAATTGCACGAATCACAGAGAAGAAATTGAACACCTTAATGATGCAAACGGAAGTTTACAGTCTGAGATGAAAAGACTTTGTAATGAAATTGAGCAACACCGGGTTAAGGAAGAAACACTAAGTTTAGAGTTGTTGAATAAATCAAATGAGTTCAAACTTTGGGAGAATGAAGCTGCTGTATTCTATTATGATCTCCAAATGTCATCTATTTGTGGAACACTCTTAGAAAGCAAGGTTACCGAGCTTACTGGAGTTTGCAAGAGACTTGATGATGAAAGTTCTGCAAAACGCTTGGAGAATGAACTCATGAAAGAAAGAATCAGTTTATTGGAAAATGAAATTGGAGGACTAAAGGGGAAGTTATCTTCATATGTTCCTGTAGTTTCTTCTTTAAAAGAAGATTTTGCATCTCTAGAACACATTTCCCTCCTTTGGACTAATAGAAGTTCTGCTGTTAGCAAAGGAGCGCAAAAGGTAGCATTTTATCATACCGTACATTTATATGTGATTTTCTCCCCATGCATTGCGTGGGTTCTCATGCTTATTTACATATATTTATATATCATGAATGTTTCTTCAGGATGTAGTAATTGGGACTTCTCTCCAAGAACACGGTCATCAAAGTTTAAGAGAAAGTGAAAGTGTGTTAATACCAGATGGAGTTTCAGAATTGCTGACATTGCAGACAAGGATCAGAGCAGTAGAAAAGATTATGATGGAAGAGCTTAAAAGACGCGTCAGGCAGAAAAATCTTACCACGGAAAGGACCGGATACTCGGCTTCGGATGTTGGCACATATCCAAAAATTGACACCCGAAAAAAAGTGACAGAACTTAAGGAAGAGAGCATGCCTGACCATAATACATGGAGGAAAAAACCCAAAATTAGGCTGTTGATGAAAGACATTCCACTTGATTGCAACGTGGATGATCGACACTCCAAGTCTTGGAAAAGAGAGCATAGAAGGACTGATGATGATATGTTAGAGTTATGCGAAACTAATGATCATGAACCAGTATCTGCTCCAATCGAGGATGTTATAATATGTCATCTTTCAGACAATTCAGGAAGATATTTAAATTACTCCTCAGAATTGGACATAGAGAAGGAATTAGGTGTTGACAAGCTCGAGTTGTCGAAAACTGTAAGAGAGAAAAATGAAGATGACAAAAGGAGGAGGATCTTGGAGAGACTTGTCTCGGACGGTCAAAAATTAGCCATTCTTAAAATGGCTTTGCAAGACTTGAAAAAGAAAACCGAGACAAAGAAGAAAAGCAAGCAAGGAAACGACTTTGAATATGAAACAGTCAAAAGACATATAGAAGAAGTTGAGGAAGCTGTTATGCAACAAGCAAGTACGAACAATCAAATGGCAAAGAATGTTGAAGAGGGAACTTCATCACTTTTGGATAGAGAGATTCCAATGGAACTGGAAAAATATGGACATGTCGAAACAAGAAGAATGACAGAACAGGCTCGAAGAGGTTCTGAACAAATCGGACGGTTGCAGTTTGAGGTACAGAACATCCAATACATATTGCTGAAATTGGCCGAGAGCAACATCAAAGTGAAAAACAGAATCTCTGGAAAAACAGGTATATTGCTGAGGGAGTTTATCCAAATTGGAAGGACAAACAGCAAAAGGCGAAGAAAACTGCGTGTTTGTGGATGTTCAAAGCCATCAACTAATGAGGATTGAGTCAGAAATTTAAAATTAATGTTGTAACTTGTAAGTGCATTATTCATTTGGAATGTTTCTAAAACTAGCTTATTAATGCTTAACTTAGTTTTATCATAAGAAATAAGAGATTGTCAGTTAAAAAGGCTTGTCTGAATTAAAAGTAACTTCACATTTGCATGTATGTTCTAGCTTCCCAAGAATTGTACCGAATGACTTATATAAAGAAAAGCATTATAACAAAAAGTAAAACTCTACTAGCAGCTGGTTTGTAGTGTACTGTTATGTTTTCCTTTTTTGTGCCTATCATTCAACACTCTATTAAGTCCTAGAACATTCTTTGTGGGTTGAAATATAAATTTGACCAGTATTATCTATTGTCACATATTTGTCATAGTCATGCATGTGGAACATCTTTAAGTCTGGTCAAGTCAACAATGGCTGACACCCCCACAACAAGCATGCTTGATCACAACTCCAACTATATAGACCCTTCTTCCATGCAACTTCCTTATATTAGTTTTTCTCTTTTCTTTTTTAGTTACATGACTTTATAAATAGCCTAAAAATCAACTCAGAAAAGAAACACAAGGTCTGTGATGGAAGGAACTTTAATTTCTTCCAAACTATATTCCAAAGAGAAAATTGATTTGAACCAAATCACACTCCGACCCCTTCATCCTTCTGATCTTGATGATGTCATGGTATGGACAACTGATGAAAAAGTGACCAGTTTCTGCTCTTGGGAACCTCACACCAGCAAAGATGATGGCATAAACTACATAGAAAATATAGCAACCAAGTTTCTATGGTGCAAAGCAATATGTTTTAATGATCGCGCTATTGGATGTGTTTCTTTGTTCTCGAGCTCACTTCATGATATAAGCAGGAACAGAACAGCAGAACTTGGTTATGTTCTAGGTTCTAAATACTGGGGTAAAGGAATTGCCACATGTGTTGTGAAACAAGTTGTTAAGATTGCATTCACTGAGTTTTCACACTTGGAAAGGGTTGAAGCTCTTGTTGATGTGGAAAATGTTGGGTCTCAAAAAGTGCTGGAAAAAGCTGGTTTCCAGAAGGAGGGAGTTCTCAGGAAGTATCTGTTCATGAAAGAAAAAAGCAGAGATATGGTCATGTTCAGTGTTCTTTCTAATATCACTTAAATGTAATGAATTCTCAGGAAGTATCTGTTCATGAAAGAAAAAAGCAGAGATATGGTCATATTCAGTGTTCTTTCTAATATCACTTAAATGTAATGAAATATGTTACTCTTTCTATAAAATAGTAATTTTTTTATGGTCTCTTTTTTTTTTAGTTTTACTGTTTAGGATTACTGGTTTGTTTTATTGAACGTCGTTCACGCATAGCATGAATTAGTATTTTATTGACTTCAACTATAGTGTTTTGTGTGGGAAATGACACGTATAATGACTCGTGATCCGTTGGAACATGAGGTGTTCACTTTTGAAGTAATAAAAGATTTTTATTTTTTTTGGAAATCTTGATATCTGGCATAAGATTTCCAAAACAAAGTTTGCTAGTAACAAACACTAGGATTTGAACTCAAGACACTCTCAAAACCTAAGCCTCCACCACTAAGTCAATCCATGGTGGATAAGTCATAACCTATATTTGATTTGATGGTGTATTCTTGTTTGTAGTTGAAGCATTGATATCTCGGCTCGACTACTTGCAAAAACACTTTGATGTCTAAGCAAAATGGGTGTTTAAGGCATATTATAATGTGTGTGATTAAAGATAGAAGATTTTTAATATAACACACAACCCTCAAATCATTTCAAGTAAAGTGATTAAACATGATAAAGTCTATTATGATAATCAACATGTTTGTTGTATATCATGTGTGTGACACTTTTGATTTTTTAGTACCAAAGACACCAAACATAACTTTTACAAAGAGATCAAAAAATCATACATAGCAATGTTGTTTCTTAGTTTAAAAATATATAGTAGTTTTTAGGGTTGATTTGATCATCTAAAAATATATAGTAGTTTTTAGGGTTGATTTGGTCATCTAAAAATATATAGTAGTTTTCACTCACAAATTTTAACTAATGCAAATTCTAACCTATGATGCTTTATCCACATATATGATGTTTAATCTGGCCATTGTTGACTATCATTATAAAGAGGTAGTGAAATCATAAAATATAAGATTATAAAGATCGGATGATTTTATTCAATTAATTTTATAAGATTTAGGGAGGAAGCAAAAATCGTAAAACATAAAATTATAAGATACTACTAAAATAAAATGTAAAGCTTTGTTTTTACATAGTTAGCATATACTAAACTAGATTTATCACGGTTGTTGTATGTAATTCAGTTCATGCATCACCCAAAAATGACTATTGTATGTTGTATATCAAATTTGCACCATGAGAGAAGCAGGGAATAAAATGTAATTGAGCTATATATGTGAAGATTGTCTTGAAGGTGTATTGAACAAAATTAATAAAAAAAAAATCATAAAAATAAAAAAAAAAATTCATATAAAAATATTCAAGTGTATTCAATATGATTCATATGATTCATGAATATAAATGGTAAAATATTATTTTTTATTCTTTAATTATATTTTTGAGTTTATATTGGTCCCTTAATATTTTTTTCTATGTTAAATAAGTTATGTGACTCTCTTCCATCTATTTTATTAGTCAAAATCTGTTAAAAATTTATATGACAATGATAGGTATTAGTCAAAATCTGTTAAAAATTTATATGACAATGATAGGTGAACTTGACCAACTCTTATAATAGAATTAGTGTTGGAAAAAATCAAAGCTAAAAATTATTTTTAGATTTTTTTAATTTTTTTTCTTAGTTTTTTTTTTTTATTTCTAGATCTTTTTTAATCCAAAATCCAACACTATTAATATGTTGAGCCACCGATATTAAGGGTCATCCTTCTTACACAAATAGACACATGTTTAGCTACCGATATGAATTAATAAAAAATGTTTATTCAGTCTAGAATCTTTTTGGTAAATAACTAGGGAAGTTTGAGTATCCAAAAGAAAACTAATGCAGAGCAAATCAAATATAATCGTTTTTTTTAATGACAGTGACATTTGTGAAATTTTGTTTTGCATGTAATAGATGTTGTTCTGATGATCATAATTATAGAAAGATCATAAAATTTAGGGAATTTCTTCATCCATGGCAAGTAAATCTGTGAATTCACCTTGTTGGGTGAATTCGCAAATTAACTTGCGAAGTTATCTTTCTGGGTGAATTCGCAAATTAACTTGTGAATTCACCTTATTTTGTACGTTTTATTATTTTAAACGTTGACATTTGAAAAAAATCAACTTAATTCAAAAGTTAATTTACGGAGTGTCTCTTTGTATAGCTGCATGTTCACCTCTTTCCCTATTCCATTCATTTTCTACAAGATAACACAAAAACCACTCAACCCACACCCAAAATCAATACAATTTTTTTCATCCAAATCAAGTTTCAAGTCAGTGATCCTATCAAAGTGAGCATTGCAAGCTACAATTTGAGGTAAACTTTCATCCCCTCAACCTACATTTACTACATTGTTGTTGTTAAAGTACTGCATGAAACACCATCGCTTTGCAAGTTAACCTGCGAAGTACACCAGATTAAATTCGCAAGTTAACTTGCGAAATGTTCCCTGATGCCTCAAACCAGAATTATGTTTTATGGTAATTTGCCTAGTTTTAACATAGTTTTATATGTTATAGGTATGGTGCACCCCGACAATATTGTCAAGGTTATTACGAAGGTTCGGATTACAGATAAAGTGAACATAGACGATAAGTCGATCGTGGTCAAAGAAGTAGATGGTACGATTGATGTTGTGATCGATAATGAAAATAAATTTCGAAATGACAAAACTTTCGATACTTGTCAACAAATGGTTGATTATGTTAGAATAGAAGCAAGCAAACTTGGTTTTGGCGTTGTGATCGCGAGGTCCGACAATGAGAGTAATAATCGACAATCATTTTTTATTTTGACATGCGAGAGAAGTGGAGCATACGTTCCAAAAATCCGCAAGTTACAACACAAAGACACGGGTTCAAGGAAATGTGGGTGTCCGTTCAAGTTGCACGATAATTGTAGAGTGGATAATTTATGGCGGTTGACTATGATGTCGAGAATGTATAATCATAACTTGGAGACCAAGTTACACGGGCATCCTATTGTTTATCGGCTTAAGGCGGAAGAGAAGAAATATGTTTCCGAATTATCGTTGATCAAAGTTGCGCCTAAAAACATACTTTTCGGTTTGAAACGGAATAGAGCGGGATGTGTGTCAAATATAAAATCGATTTACAATTATCAATACAAACAACATGTTGCTCAAAGGGGTCCGAGGTCCGAAATGCAATATTTTATTGAAATGTTTGCACGATAACAAATATGTTTCGAGACATAGAGTTTGTGATGACAATGTAAGTGTCTGTGATATATTTTGGACGCATCCGTCGAGTATCGATTTGTTCAATACATTTCCAACCGTTCTAATGATTGATTCGACATACAAGACAAATAAATATAGGCTTCCACTTCTTAAAATTGTTGGTGTCACCTCTACCAACAAGATATTTTTGGTTGGTTTTTGCTTCATGGAATATGAGAAGGAAGACAACGTCACTTGGGCGTTGGATGTATGCAAGACTTTGTTGAAAGATAAAAAAAACATGTATTTGGTTATCATCACCGATCGAGATAACGCTCTCATGAATGCGGTTGCCACCGTGTTTCCGTTGTCTACCGCTTTACTATGTCGGTATCACATCATAAAAAATGTGAGAGCAAGGCTAAAACCCGCGGTTGGCACCAAAGAGAAGAGAGACGAAGACGGCCAAATTGTCAAATCCGGTGTTGTGGTGGAGAAGATTATGAGTGCATGAACGGATATTCTTAATTCTTCTACCGGAGAGATGTATATCGTTAATGTGATACACTTTAGAAACTTGTGTGTTGAATATCCCAAATTTTTTAAATATGTTGAATCCACTATTCTTGATCAAGTGAAAGAGAAAGTGGTGTGTGCATGGACGGACCGTGTTAGACATTTGCAGAACATAACCACTAATAGAGTGGAATCCGCACATGCGACTCCAAATAAGTGGTTGGTGATAGTAAGGGCGATCTATGTAGAGATTGGGATGTTGTGACCTAAATGCTCACAAACCAACACAATGAAATTCAAACAACATTTGGAAGGAGCAAAATTGTCTTGCAACACCGGTTCAAAGGAAAAACTCTTTATGCACAGTTGGTTCACAATATATCTCGGGCGGGATTGATTTTTATTTTTTACGAAGCAAAACGAGCGGAAACAACAGGTCCCGATAGTGTGAAATCTGAGTGTACTTATGGACTCCCGTGTGCTTGTATTATTTCCAAAAAAAAATGAAACTCAATTCCCTTATTCGAATGAATGAGATATGCACTCATTGGAAAATGCTATGTGTTATACCCCAAAATTTGACCTCCCACTTCCCAAGACAATACACAACTCCATACTCAAGGATTTCACAAGGGTTGACCAGACAAACCCTCTCCTAAGCAATCAACCCAAACTAGGGTTTTGCTCCTCTCAAGTCAAGATGGATTTCCAATGCTCTAAGTGGTAATCATGCCGCACCATATGCTTCAAGGGATCACCATGTCAAGTTTCAAGCCTTACAAGCCAAATTTGCTCATCCAATTGCTCAGATGGTTGAAAATCAACTGTATTGGACAAAAAGTCAATTGTGGTCAACATACAGTCAAACGTCATAATTTTTGGTCAACCTCAATATTTTGAACTAATATTCATCATTTGATCAAGGTTTGATCATGATTCCTCAAGAAAAGTCAAGATCTGATAAAAAGTCAAAGTTTCTAAATTAAGGTTTTTCAAACAAAAGTCAACAGAACTTTGACCAGGCATAACTTTCATATACTTTATCAGAAATTTTTCCACCAAAGCTCATTTCAAAGGGAATTAAATTATCTACAACTTCATGTATCACAAGCTTTGGCTAGAAATGCTTCATTTGAAAGTTATGGATCAAAACATTACAGGTCCTTTTAAAAATCAACAAAAAGTCATCTTTTTGCAAAGAAGTGTTCATGAGTATGGAAACTTCAATGGAGATGAAACCAAAAGTGTTGTTTATAGGACATATTGAGCTTTGTAAAAAGTCCAAGAACACCAAAAAATGTTTAAAATTGAGCAAGATACAAATTGTGCAAGTTTGACATTTTTGAGGAGATGCACAAAGGAAAATACCTAGCAAATGCAAATATTTTCCAAATGGGCTTAAGTTTTCATGATCCAAACTTGATCTTGACATTATCCATGACATCCATACTCCTTTACACGCCTCTTATCTTTTTTATTTATTTATTTTTGAATTAAATTACTTAAGTTCAAATTTAATTAAATAAAATACAAAGGTAATTGATAATACAAGTTAGGCTTGGTTTCTACTTGTCTTGAGGACCAAGGAAGCCCATAAAAGACTTCCAAATTCGTGCATGAAGATAAAAGGCAAGAAAAAGCTATTTTGAGAAAGATTTGATAAAATTTTCAAGGAAATATTTTGGCATTCAAAGCAATATATTCCTTCATTCTTCTTGACTTAATTGGAAGCTCTCTATATATACTACAAGTTCAGAAGCATAGCACACAAAACCCTAGCCTCTTACAAGCCCTAAAAAACTCACAAAAATTCAAGAAAACTTGAGAATTCGTATTTCAAATTCCAACCGTTCTCAAGGTGATTTAAACGTTCCATCACCTTCCTGAGGTTTCCAGGAGTTGATTCAAATCAATTGCAAAGCCCTATAGTGCCCAGAACCATCCCCACAAGGTTGCACCGGTTGGTAAGGTTCTCGAGTTTCAAACCTTCGTTTTATGCAATATAAATGATTTCGATCTACATTTTCATGCTTCTATTGATGTTTGTGACTGTTTAGCACCACCGTTTGCAAGGTTTGAGGCTAGAACCACGTTTCACCATTGTTAGGGCACGAGGCTTCTGCTTTGTTGAAACCCTAATTCCAGGACGTTTCAAGACAAACTAACCATGCCATTGGATTCGTAGCATCCTAATTAATAGATATGAGTGGTTTTGGTTTGTGTTTTCATTGACTTTTGCAAGTTTGATCTTTGTGACGATTGGAGAAGGTGACCGGAATTGATCTTCGGCACCTCTGACTTTCGTTTGACTGGCAAGGCGTACCTGGCTCATTCTGATTGGCCGATTCCAAATCCTGGACCCCACGCGTGTGTCTTTTCAATTGTTCTGATTTTCATAGCACATATATATTTATGATTCCAGCAATATGAATGGATGTATCACCGCCCCAGCGGTTCAACATGCGCGTGCTAGTCCCTTGCCCTCTCTAAGGTCGCGGGTTCGAACCCCACCTTTTGCAATTTTTTCCAATTTTCTGATTTTTACGCAGTTATCACACATATGCTCCCAGAGGCGCTGTTCTAAACCACATGCAGCATGGATGAGTGGTAAAATTTTAAACCAATGACCTCCAGGTCACGGGTTCAAACCTTGCAGGGACCAAATCCTCTTTTTAATCACTTTTCCTCTTCAATATTTCCTAACCATTTTCTTTTTTTCAATTTTATTTAATTTCCTTGCAAAATTAATTTAACCATTTTCAAAAATCATTAAAAAAAACATTTTAATTTCAGATTTAGGTTAAGTAAACATTTAATTAATTTTTGACATAAAAATAATTTATTTTTCTCATAATTTAAATTATTTTTTATAATTAATTAATAATTAACCTAGAATTAGGATTTTTGCATTAAAATCAATCTTCAAAAATATCAAAAAAAAATATTTTTTTTCTTTGCAATTAGGATTTAGATATTTCCTTTTGTTGTTAGATATTTTTTATGCAATTTATTTCTTTTATTTCGCATTTAATATTAGAAATCGATGTATAGGTCGCAAGGATATTTTTGTAATAGCGTAGGATTTATTTTCTGCCTTTACTTTCCGCACTCCTTATTATGTAACTACCCCAAAGCCATGTAATAGTGTAGGACCTTTACTTTTCCGCACTTTACATTTCCGCAATTTATTTTCCTTACATATTTAACTGCTAGTAACTAGGCGTGTATGGCAAGATTAAAATCAAGCGATCACTTCTAACACAAGATAAAATATCTTAATACAATACACTTTTTCACACATGCACCCACCTTAGGGTATCTTCTCTTGTTGTCTTACGAACAATGGTCATGTCCCTCGAACGTGGGGATATCTTAGCTAAGACGCTTACAAACATATCATCATAGTCCCTTCGATACAAAGATCATAGTCCCTCGATGTTGCCTACGAATATATGATCTCGTCCCTCGATTGTTGCCTACGAAAAGTGATGATTGTCCCTACGAATATGCTAAGGTATCCTTACAAGTTGCCTTCTATGACCATCCGATGTCCCTTCGAATGTCCCTTTTACATCCAACGATACCTACCAACTAATGGTATGGATAGCTTTATTCTAAAGGAAAACAAAATAACATGGAAATGACCGTTCTGAGTAGGTAACTAAGTCTCTTTTGCTTGCTCAATCAAATACTTTGCACACCTCACACTTTTTTTCAAAATTATTCAAAACACTTTGTATACATTCCAGCGTGAATCATTACAAAGTCTTTTCCAAAACAAAACATTTCCAAACACTTCGTATACATTTCAACGAGAATCATTACGAAGTCAAAGTGAAATGACTTTTCAAACTATCTTTTAAAACACACACACACAAAAAGCAATTTGTAAAGTGAGCTAAGCAATTAAGAGCCCGTAGATAACTACGGATGGAAAGGGTGCTAACACCTTCCCTTTTCATAACTGCCTCCCGTACTCATAATCTAACAAAGGTATTTTCCTGTTCTTTTCGCCTTCCCTTAATTGGATAAAAGAAAAGTCGGTGGCGACTCTTGCTATCCGCAACATTTGCGATAAAACGCAAAACAAACAAGTCAATTCTCCCACCATATTACACTATGTTTCGATAATTACGAGTCGGCAAAGGAAGGTAGTTACAACATTACCATCACAACCGAGTTAGAAATCATAGTAGATTGTTTTTCAAAAGCGGGCGATGCTACAGAGTTGCATATTAAAGAACAATTGAGAAAAGTAGCATTTCTGAAAACAACCGATTTGAAGCCTCCGACCCAACCGGTAAAAACAAAAGGTGCCCCAAAAAAGATAAAAATCTCACAAGCCGACAGTACAACCAAACGTACTCCTTCTTATCACGAAGTTGTCGATGAATTATTCTTGGATTCTCCAACCCCACAATCCAAGACAAGTACCAAAAAAGGAGCGCGGATTTCAAAACCACCTCGGTCACCAACACCACCACCACCACCACTGATAATATACATTGATGAGATGCCTTTATTTATGCACAACCACATTGAAAAAATCGTGAGTGTGGGAAGCGATGGTAATGGAGGGTTTCGGGTCGTATCCGTTTTGCTTGGCCAAGGGGAGGAGCAACACGTTCTTGTTCGGAAAAAAACTTATCTCGGAATTGACCTCGCATAGTGAACTTTATACGCATCTATACGCGTCAAAGGAAAACTTTAATAAAGTTCACCATGCTCTAGCTCCGAGTGTTACCGTCCATGCACCGGTTGAAAAATGGATGTGCTTCCCGGAAATGGGACATCTAATAGCAAGTGCTTATAACATGGTGTGTGTCGACTTGACAAGATATGGTTTTTCGGGGGAAAATTTCCTCTACAAGCTCCACCGCCTATTGATCCATCCAAACACATTGTGTGTGTTGGCTATCTATGGTCACGTCATTTTGTTCAAGTATATTTGAATTCGGGTTGTCCAATTTCGGCCACTTTCGTGGAATGGATGGAACATCACGAAAAAGAGGCGGAAACTTGGCCGAATCATTTTTTGGAGAGAATGACGGAGTTCATTCATTTGATGGATCTTGAGAGAAAAGCCAATAGGAAGAAATCAAAGAATGAACCGGTTTTAGATATAAGCGGGGACAATTTTTTCGGTTCATTTTAGAATGTAACCGAACCATTTTTTGTATGTATTGTTGAAACATTGTAAAATCCTATCGTTTTAATATATATATATATATATTTTATGTATATTCCATTTTATCTATATGTATTACTTTTTGAATGTCAAAAACACCACAAAACAAAATTTTGTTTCAGCCAAAACTGAGTTTTGGTTCTGTTTCTGCATAATTCGCAGGTTAACTTGTGGAATGCACTAAATCAGGTTAACTCGTAAGTTAACTTGCGAATTATGCTTGATTACTTTAAAAAAAATAACACAGGGAATATTTTGTAAGTTCACTTACGAATTTACCTAATTTACTGCATTTCGCAAGTTAACCTGCGAATTATGCCTGATTATTTAAAAAAAAAACACAGAGAGAATATTTCGTAAGTTAACTTGCGAAATGTTAGATGTTATGAATTTTGCTATAAATTGGGTCTACAACTCATTTATTTCTCCATCACAAACCAAAACCAGAAAAATTACACAAACTTATCCACATCTTGTGTTTGTCTACTTCACTGTTGCGCATGAGCCAATACAATTCAAGCTCTCGCAGGACATCCCGTACGACGAGCTCATTACGACATTGCATTCTCTGTTGCAGTATCTAGATAATCGCAAGGTGGTCAAGCTGGAGTACCGTTAACCTTCACTCGATGTTGAAGGAAAAGTCAAGTTCACCCGGTTTCAATTGAAGAACGATGATGACTTAGAGGTTATGTGGGAGATCTTTTATCAATACTCGACAAAAGGTCTGATTGAGATGGATGCGTCGCTTCGTAGATCGGCGGAAGATGTTATCAAGATGTTGCAACGTCCACAGCTTCCCGTTTATAATAATATGTAATCTAATTTTCTGCATCTACTACGTAATTTTATGAATTAAGTTGAACGAATGGTATGAATTGTGTTAAATGTTTTATAAATCTGCCTAGCCCAAACTTCGTAAGTTAACTTACGAATCCACCCAATAAGGTGAATTTGCAGATTCACTTGCGAATTCACCTTATTTTTTGAAATTCTTGGATTATTTTGTAAGTTAACTTGCGAAGTCCACCTCCGAGGTGAATTCGTAAGTTAACTTACGAAACTTGGTGGTATTTTTGTCTTTTCACCAGGGGTGAAGAAGAACCCCATTAGGTGGAGAAAGAAATTTTCTAAAATTTATTCTGCATATTAAAGATGTTAAAGCAAACCAATACAATGATATATCACAACATACAATCAACATGATAGAGATGCAATATGATGACTAAGACTATGTACAATGGAGGTGTTGCATAAATTATTCAATAGTTGAATGCTTGCAATGAAGTGTTGAATGAGATGTTGAAAATGATGTGGATTAATTGGTGTTAAAAAGATTCAACATGTTGAATGAGAGGAATTGGAGGCTACATACAATACTTTGCAAAATCTTATTGGTTGTTGTGATTATTTAGATTTTTAGTGTGTTGTGAATGGTGGTGGGGTAGGGTGTTGAATTTTATTAAACAAAACTATTGTAGTGAGTAAAAATTGAATGAATGTTGAATTATTAGGTGGAAGAAAGAGAAGATGATGTGGAGGATAAAAAATGAAAAAATATGGTGTTGAATAATAAAACCATTGTACATAGTCTAAGGTAGAAGAACAATGAAAGTACACTCAGCATATTAAATGATACTCAGCATAACAAAGATGCAGCAGAAAGTCAAGCAATGCACTTAAAACGGTTAATGCAAGTCATGGATTTTATAAGAAAGACTCAGATAATGATAAAGGAAATTAAAAGTCTCAAGTCATCTCAAAGCAAAGGTCAAACATATAGAATACATCAGACACAAGATATAGGTTGATCATCCTAAAATAGCAACTGAGTGAATCAAAGCAAGCAAAAGTTCTTTCTTTGTAGAAGACAAAGTAGTTGGTTGTAAGCAAACACACTAAAACTTTTTTAAAAAAATGCTTTGAAATAAAATGAATCGAGACAAATATATAAAAGTTGCATAAAAGTGATGAGAGCATTCAAAAAGTCATATATGTTAATCGATTAAATAAACTCTTCCTTGCTAAACAAGGCAGTTTGAATTCTCTCAAACAATAAACAACGACTACATATCAAAACCTACCATTTTGAAAAAATATAGTTGTTGAAACTTATATGTTAATCGATTAAGTCAATCCCCTTCAAGTTCAACATAACTTTATTCATCCAACCTCTTGTTTCAAGAGATTCTCAATTTGACCCTCATTTTTCTCATTTTTCCCAATTTCCATCGATTGCATATATTTCTTCTTTGATGACAGTTATTCTAAAAGAAAAATTCAAGAGAATTATCATCGCTAAACAAAAGGATAGAATAAAAAAAGAACTTGTATATTTTATTGCATGAATAATTTCCTTTTTACTCTGTTTCTCATATGTTTTGCTTCTTTCTCTTTCTCTTAAAAAATACTTTCGATTTATTTTTCACTTTTTTCTTTCATTTTCTCGTTAGAGTTAGTTTCTCTATTTTTCTAGCCTCTTTTGTATGATCATTTTAATAAAAATATCTCACACACTTGTGCTTAAATTTCTTGATATAGATGGGTACCCTTCTTCCATGCAACTTCCTTTCACTCTTGTTTATTTTTACTTTTCAATTCCATGACTTTATAAATAGTCTAAAAATCAACACTTGCGTGCATCCAAATCAACTCAGAAAAAATGGAGAGAACTTTTATTTCTTCCATACAAGAGAGTATTGATTTGAACCAAATCACACTCCGACCCCTTCATCCTTCTGATCTTGATGATGTCATGGTATGGACAACTGATGAAAAAGTGGCCAATTTCTGTTCTTGGGAACCTCACACCAGCAAAGATGATGGCATAAACTACATAGAAAATATAGCAACCAAGTTTCTATGGTGCAAAGCAATATGTCTTAATGATCGCGCTATTGGACGTATTTCTCTGAAATCAAGATCACCACATGATAAAAGTAGGAACAAAACTGCAGAACTTGGTTATGTTCTAGCCTCTAAATATTGGGGTAAAGGGATTGCCACATGTGCTGTGAAACAAGCTCGTAAGGTTGTTTTCAATGAGCTGTCAGACTTGGAAAGGGTTGAAGCTTTTGTTGATGTTGAAAACATTGGGTCTCAGAGAGTTTTGGAGAAAGCAGGCTTCCAAAAGGAAGGAGTTCTGAGGAAGTATCTGTTCCTGAAAGGAAAAAGCAGAGACATGATCATGTTCAGTGTTCTTTTTAGTGATATCCAACTATGATTTGTTTGGTTGAAAAATCTTTTATGGTATTTCAGTTCTTTTTTGTTACAAAATGTTCAATAGGGCCTTATATGAAATATCAAAACAAAACCTCAAGTTAGAGGAATATTATTATAATATATATATAAAGTTACATAGTCAAGTCAATTATGGCATACCAACATAGGGCCAACAATCTTGCTTGATCCCAACTCCAAGTAAATAGATACCCTTCTTCCATGCATCTTCCTCTAAGGTTAGCTTTTTTCTTTCAACTCTGACTTTATAAATATAGCTTAAAATTCAGTAAACACCATCAACACTTGCAAGCATTTAAATCAGAAAAGAAAAAAGAGTGTTGTGATGGAGGGAACATTTGTCTCTTCCAAGCCAAGTGCTAAAGAAAATAGCATTGATTTAACTCAAATCACACTGAGACCCTTTAATCTTACTGACCTTAATGATGTTATGGTGTGGACAACTGATGAAAAAGTGGCCAAGTTCTGCTCTTGGGAACCTTACACCAGTAAAGATCAAGGTATCAGTTTCATTGAAGATACAGAAAGCAAGTTTCTGTGTTGCAAAGCGATATGTCTAGAAGATCGTGCTATTGGGTGTATGATGATGTTCTCACCTGATGATAAATGTAGAAACAAATCTGCAGAACTTGGCTATCATCTAGGCTCTAAATATTGGGGTAAAGGGATTACTACATGTGCTGTGAAACAAATTGTTAATCTTGCATTCAGTGAATTGCCATACTTGGAAAGGCTTGAAGCTCTGGTTGATGTAGAAAATGTTGGGTCTCAAAGAGTGTTGCAGAAAGCTGGTTTCAAAATGGAGGGAGTTCTCAGAAAGTATTTGTTCATGAAAGAAAAAAGCAGAGATATGATTATGTTCAGTGTTCTCTCAACTGATCTCTAACTATGATGGTAGGAGGATAATATTGGAGTTGGTGTCTTCTCCATTTCTCTGCCAGACATTTTTGGGTTTGTTGAGATCCAATTCACCAATAAAATATTGTATTCACACATACAAAAAAGATTCATCTCATTCCTAATTTCATTTTAAATTGATGTCTTTAAGTGCCTTTTCATATGTTTTAAAAAATGCTCAAAATACTTCAGTATAGAAACATAGTCTCAACTTCCAAGTTGGAACCAATTAGGATGTGTCAATGTTTTGTGATATTTGCTGTTTGTAAAATTAGAAGATAATATTGAAACTCATGCTGGGTTTTTTTTTTATATGGAGGACAACAAATGTTGCTATTATGTTGGTTGCCAAAATTCATTTCAACATATGATGATAGGAAATTAATTTTGGGTGCAATACAACAGTAGTTGACATTAAAAGAAAAAAAAAATTATTAACACACCAACTGTAATCACATAGAGAACCTGATACATCAACTAAGCAACTATATGTTGCCTCGGTCAGTACCAATTGTAATCACCAAGAGAATTTTTTACATCAACTAAGTAACTTACTAGTCAGTAAATTAAGCAACAAGGTCACACCAACATGATATACGAGATTTGTTCGATAACAGGGTACAGAAAGGTGCACTTAAACTGCAGCAGGATCATTGATCACACCCAAGAAATCATCTTTTATGGTACCTATGCAGAACTGCAAAAAGGGGTGATATGTGGCATTAAACAAATGAATTCTATAAAGTATTGAAACCCTAAAACATGATAAATAATTTAAAGACCAAAGAAAAAACAATTTAATAGTTTTGAAATACTGAAGAGTAGCAAAAATCAGTAAAACTTGATTCTCATCATATCATAGTCATATGAGAGAGTGAGTGGAATGGATACATGAGTTTGGCACGTGCATGAGTATTAAAACTTGATTCTCGTCAAGAAATAGTCAAAATCATTATCAAATGTTAAAACTGTCTGTCACTAGGCTGCAAGGCCATCGGTATGACGGGTTAATTAAGACATCTTACATACGCACGCAGGCATACAAGATAATCATGTCAGGAAATAGGAACCATGATTCGACATGTAATGATGAAACATCAACAAAATGGTAGAATAATAACCATTATCGGTGCATAAAGTAACTGTACAATTAGTGATCACAATTTTCTCACAAGTTCTAGTGTGTTCTGTGCATCTACTAATAAAGAAAAATTGCAGCATGGAGCAGTAATGATTCTTGCAAACCACAAAAGTGTGGGGTGAATACTACTTCCTCAAGGTAGCTAGAAACATATACTTGTTACTGATCATTGTTGAAATGGGTTGTCAGAATGGTGATAAAAGATTAACCAACACCGTGATAAAACACTAGCATAAGCTTATCGCCACTTTTATGATATGTGCAAATCCATATGGCTAAGCCTATGATTTACATGAGCTCAAAGTTAAGACAAGCATAAACTGAGGTTCTTATAATAGTAAACAGACGAGCAGGAAATGAAAGCTATATCTGCCACAGTGCTATTAAAAACGTTCACATCCTATTAATTTGAATTTCTTAAAAGTATTATTTACCATAAAGGCAATGGAGCTTAATATCATTCATAAAAGTAAACTAAATTAAATGATGCAATATTATGGACCTTACAATTTCAGTAGCATCCACTCGAGTCCCAATAATCTTTAGTCTCACTTCACTATCTTTCTGAATTTTAACCTGCAAAAATACAAATTATCAATGCCAAAAACATAGAAGAAAACACACGAAAATGAACCACTAAAACACAATTTGCTTGCTTCTTCAATGCGAGGTTATTACAAATGATACATACTGATCCATCCGATGTAGTGTAGTTTGGCATGTCCCCAGACTGGAACTCCATATCATCTGGAATCAACTGAAAGGACAAAAAATATACCATAATGTACAAAAGTTGAAGCATTTCCAAATGCAAAGTAATGACAAAAAAGTGGATAATAATCGTTGGAGAATCGGAATTTTATAACATAAATGATATTATAATAACAACAATATCCAAGGTATAAAAAAAAGATGATAGAGGCTTTTTATGATAGGTTATAAAAGAGGTTACATGGTTGGAAACGAAGATTTGAACTGGTCCAGCTTCAGCAAAAAATCCCATCTGAATAAACAGAAGTTGAGAATATAAAGCAGTTTATGAAGATGGCGGCAGAGTAGAATATAGAAAGAAAGGAATAGCATAAACCTTGTTGACCATTGTAACAACAGATTCTAAAATCTCTCCCTTAAATGGTCTGAAGACAACACATTGGTACTTAACCGGAAAAGTGACAAACCCTGTCCCATCACGAATGATCCCTTTCCCAATGTTTTCAATCCCAGTAACGGCCACGACAAATCCATGTCGACCACTACAGGTACCTTCCACATCCTTCATTAGCTTGGACACAAGATTATCGCGAAGGTTGCGACCAAAATAGCGCGGGTGCAGTTGCATGTTTCGCTCAAGCACTATATGGAAAAACATTTTTCTTTTTCACCTAAACAGAGAATGTTGAGAGTTAGAGATAAAAATAAAAGGGGTTTCCATATTGATTAACAAAAGCTGAGAAATTCATACATACACAATGAATATAACACTAACACACTCAGCTTATCAAAGAATGATTAAAACTAAAACCCTAATTGCGGCAAGAATGGGCGCGTTCGCGGCGGTGCAAAGGGGGCGGCAACGGTGACGATGAAGAAATAGAAGAAAACAATTGACAGTACGAACAAGCGGTGTAGTTTGAAAAAGGAAGAAGGTTTCTGTCACCAATGGCGTTTAACAGAAGAAGCTCCAAAACCAAATTTCTGCCGCAAACTCAGTTTCATCAAACGCACGCTAAAGAAAACATTATTCATGAAATAACAATAATATTATTTGCTTTATTTTAAAATGATTGTTTAACTAGTACTATTAACAACTTGTTTAAATCAACACTAGTTTTTTTTTTTCATTAAGGAAGGTCAAAGTCCAAAGAGAAAAAAACTAGAAGGATATTATCCTAAAAGAAGGAAAGCCTCTTAAGTCCTGCTCATAAACAAAAGAAAAATATCACTTGGTAAATCACTAACTCATCTTGAAGATCTTTATCAGCACATTCGTTAACTTCTTTAAAGGAATGCAACAGATCCTCTTCAAAATTAGACATGAGCATTGATCGAAAAAATAGCAAGTGTATTATTTTCATCGATGTAGTAATAATGGGTTTTACTCCAAATATCGATCTCAAAGATTGCGTAGGAAATACTAAATGTGATGACTTACTCAATTGAACAAAAACAATAGTTTGATGTTGATTGGATTAAATCCTTGTAGAAATATATAAATCTGACACAATGTAAAAATTGACTTATTGTTTGACTTAAACATGATAGGGTAAGTGTATAATTTGCCATGTAAAAATCTTGCTCTTTGATCTATTCAAAGAGTTTATATGTCTAAACTACTAATTCTCAATATTATCTTTTCCAAATACCCTATAGGAGAACCCGAGTTCCCCATACATTTTTCAGCAGCTTGTTTTCACTATGATAATGGGAACCGGTTACTCCCCTGGAGGAATCGGTACCATGGATACTTTTTAAAAAATATTAAACTTTGAAAATTAATAACTTTTGAACCGTAAGTCCTTTTTAATCGTCGTTTTGGACATTATTCCTTAAATTAAATGTTCTATTTTATGAAATAAAGAAAATAATATTAACTTGGTTTTATTTTAGAAATTAGTGATTTTCCGACCTCGTGGTTGTCCGTACCTCGTGTACTTGGTGGATAGGAAACGATAATGTTGTTGTGTTGATGTATTATGTGCATATTGATGGTTGTACGCTTGTTTTGGTGATGATGTTGCAGTAATTACTTGTGCATGTTTATGTTGTTGATGATGTTCATGATAAATGATGTTATCATGTTTTAGATTGATGATGGTTTATGATGTATGATGTTATCATAACCTGTGTTGAATGTTGCATGTTTGTTGTTGTGCATGCATATACATCGGTGGTAGATAATTCCCATTGTGTGGAATTACTGAGTTGGCCAATAACCGTTGTCGAGTTGGAATGGACGGTGAGGCGTATCCGTGTCCGAGTTGGAATGGAGCAGATGTTGATACTGGGTCCGAGTTGGAATGGAACAATATGGTGAATTCAGTTCACTTTTGGTACCACATACATAGAGTCTTGCATTGCATTGTATGGATTGTAACATGTTATGATGAATTCCAGTGTTATAGTCTGGTTGTTGTGTGTCATGTATATTTATGACTTGTGTTGTTGAATGGATGAATAAATCTGATTATGCTGAATAGGGTGGAGTAATAGCTTATGAAATTCTATTGTTTTATAAATTTATAATGCATTTTAATTGTGATGAAATCTCACTCTTACTTTGATGATTTCAGATTGAAGCTTTAGGGGCTAGGAGTTGGTGAGGATGGCTCGTAGAGTTATGCATTTTATTTTATTGCGTGATGATGTCATGCTCTGATTGTAACACTGGAGAACGTTTGTCTAGAGTTATTATTAAACTCTATTTTTATTTGATGTTTAAATAGGATAATTGTTTTGGTGATTCAAGGCATTGACCTTGTGATATTTAATTGGTATTTTGAATTATCCAAGTTTGAGGTTATTCCGTTGTGTTAAACATGTATTTCTTCTTAAATGGAATTGTGTTTCCCATGAAAGCATGACATTGTATAAGAGTTTTATGTTTTTAATTAATTGTGACGCACTTTAACGCATGTTAACTCTTAAATAATTTATTAATTGCGGGGTTTTTAGAAGGGTGTTGTTACACCTGACACAGACCGTGTCGTGAGACACGGACCGTGTTGTTTTCCATTCTTTAAACTTTTCCTTTCTTTGGACCTTGTACTCTTTATTCCTCTCCGCACTATGTCTGGGATCATTCACTCAACCTGAAATATGCATGCTACCAACCAACAAAAATATCTAAGTAATTCAAAGACATCAAAATGCAAAGAAAACAAATAAACATTGAAACTTAAACACAAACACTCAAACTAAAACTAAATTGTTACCAAATTGACCAACTTATACCGAATGCACGATACAAATTAAGTAGAAATGGTGACCGATCAGCATACAAATATTACCAATCAAATTGGCAACACCAAAACGCTTCTTAAACCTCTATTAAATATTGTCCACTACAACCTTCGAGTCCATACTAATTTCTACCTTAGTATAACATCTCTCAATAGTCAGCCTCAAATCTTCTAAAATACCCCAGAACTCTGCCGCTAACACGCTACAATGACCAACAAACTTCAAAAAGCCTTTCAACCAAACAACATTCGCATCACTAAAAATCCCTCCACACTTGGATCTACCGCTAGCCTCATGCGAACTATCCCCCATTTAGTTTAGCAAATCCCACTTTTGGTTTATACCAAACCAACTCCTTAACCTCAACCGGCTTTTCCGCTACAACTTTTCTCAACCTCGTGGCCTCCCTATAATTAACACTAGTTCTTACATAACAAGTAAAATAATTATTCTTCACCAAGATTAATATCTCCAAATTTTATTAAATCTTTTTAGAAAGATAAAAACTTATAATGTCATTATAAATTAATTTATTATACTCCTGAGTATCAAACCAAAGATATTGATATCTCGAGAACATTCCTAATAACTCCCTAACTTTGAGTTCCACGTGAAGAAGCAAGTGGAGCAGTAGCTACAAAATCTTCCACAAACACATGGATTATTGCGTAGACAAATATGAATGTTCAACTATGGTAGAGTAGTTTATGCATGTCCTACGGGGAGTTGATTTTGCCAAAGATGATAAAAATATGAACTCTCAACCATTTATGCGTTTGACAATTGTTTCTTGTTTTGTGCCAAAATAATTTCTAAATCACAAATCGAAACAAGTGGAATCAAAGGACATTATTTGAATGTTACTGCGAGTACATGTGAAGAAATGCTAATGGCATCGTAGTAGGTAAACTTGAAGGGGAAAAGTGATTATAGAAGTCATGATATTTATTTCATTCAGGATTGGGTTTCTTTACAAGATATATAATCCATGTTGTTTCCTGGAGTATTCACGTTTAACATATGCCTGCTCTGACTTAGATATTTGGAGATGATTTTGTACTCCAATTCGGTAGAGAAACTTCACAACACCCTTGGGGTAATACATCTGGTGTTGTAGCGAATCAAGTAGCTTTGAAAGAATGTGATCTTGCTCGTAAGGGTAATGCAATTATCCGTGAAGATGACAAACGAAATCATTAATTAGTTGTTGCTTGTGAAGTTTAGAAGAAAATCAAATTTAAATTTTCAGCAATTGACACTTCATAATCCGATAATAATTACAAAAATGAATGAATGGAAAAAAGATGTTGTATTATATCAAAAAAAATAAAAAACATGTAAAAAAAATCATTCATATTGAATCCTACCCAATACCATTGGGTTTAATTAATAAAGGTATCGAGCACCTAACCGTTAGTTTCATGCAGAGCCAGGATGCAACTAATCCTTCGTTTCATGCAGAATCGGGACTACGAGATTGTTTAAAGGCCTTTCTAATTACGATATTGTTTAAAGGTCTTTCTAAGTACCTGATTCTTGAATGAAAATAAGAGATTATAGCACGTCAAGTGAGACAAAATTAAATCTAAGTGTTTGCATCATCATCAACAAGGTTGTATTTACTAGAATATGCTTCCAGAAATGAGTTCAAATTGATCATGAAGCAAGATCTCCAATGAACATTAACATATAAACAACGTCTTGCACCTTTATAAGTTTTTAAAAAATGAGTTCAAATTGATCATGATGCAAGACAGAATCCCCAATCAACATTAATATTTAAAGAATCTTGCAACCTTCTGATCTTCAAGGAATGAGTTCAAATTACATAATCTCTAATGAACATTAACCTATAAACAATGGCTTACACCTTTAACAATGGCTTACACCTTTTTGATCTTCAAGAAAACTCAAATTGATCATGATGCTATCTCAAATGAACACTCATTAATATATAAACAATGGCTTACACATTTCAAAAGGGAATGAAGTTTAAATCTATTAGAAGTAGTCAATTTTAAAACACTTTAATAACTCAAAAGGGAATGAAGTTTAGATCTATTAGAATGCTTTAATAACTTGCTGAATGTTGCAAAAAGATGGTTTCACACGGATGGAGGTGTGCCCTCTTGAGGTATAAAAACAAAACTTGTAATTGATAAAAAATCAATGTAGTTTTTACAATGTTTTTTTATAAGCAAATTGAAGTAAGATTTGAAGCAAATTAACCCAAGAAAGCCTAAAAAATCAGTCCCAAAAATAACAGGAAAACCAAGGCCACAACAAATACAGCAACTGCAAGAAAAACAAGCAATGAAGACCAAAAGAACCCGAAGAGATGAAGAAACCAAAAGAACCAACAATCAAAACCAAAACAGCAGACAAATTGCAATACAACCAGAAGCAGAAAATTAGGCCGTACAAACAGGAGGTTCCTTGAACCAGTGTGTTTTCAAGCAAACTTGGGGGCCATTGACCATAGAATCAAACCAATCACAAGCAAGACTTTAAGCTAGGCAAACAATGTCAGACCTGAATCAAATTGCAAAACAACCAGACACAGAAAATTAGGCCGTATAAACAAGAGGTTCCTTGATCCAGTCTGTTTTCAAGCAAACTTGGGGGCCATTAACCATAGAAGCAAACCAATCCCAAGCAAGACTTTTGGCTAGGCAAACAATGTCAGATCTGAATCAAATTGCAATACAACCAGAAGCAGAAAACTAGGCCGTATAAACAAGAGGTTCCTTGAACCAATCTGTTTACAAGCAAACTTGGGGGCCATTGACCACAGAAGCAGACCAATCCCGAGCAAGACTTTTGGCTAGGCAAACAATGTCAGACCTGAATCAAAATAAAGCAAAAACTTGGGGGCCCTTGACCATAGAAGCAAACCAATCCCAAGCAAGATTTTTGGCTAGGCAAACAATGTCGAGACCTGAATCAAAATAAAGCAAATGATCCATACTTGAATCATACTGGCCAGCCCTACAAACTACTAACCAATCTGTGATATATTCACAAATCTTTTCAATATTGGATATTTTCAACCAAACTAGATCATAATAATAGCATTTTCGCTCAAGAGAAAATCAGACAACTAAGGGGCATGATATGAAAAGGATACCAACAAGTAAAACTCAACACACAATAGTATGAAAGGTAAGGCTGAAGCTTTAGGTCCAAAATTGTTCCAATTCTTGATGATGAATTACAAAAGATCCAGAAATAATTATGAATAAAAACTTTAGTCAACAAAACTGAGTGAAAACAGCATACATCCTAAACAAACAAAAATGCATACTAGTTGGATCAAGCTCCAACAATTTCTGGGGTTCCCTCAACCACTGTCTCATCAACAGGTCTTTCCACCTTGGTACCAACATCTTCTGAGTAATCACCGTGAACCTAAAACAGGTAACAAACAGAATAAGTAACTATACAAAAAATGTATTTCAAATAGTGTATATTCAAAATTACTCTACAATTAATCACAAATTGAATGACAGACTAAAAAATCACTCATTTCAACAAGGTGATGGTAACAAATCATGATTGTAACATACACTTCATTTGAGAATTTAATTCTCTGCAAGAACGATATGTTTTTAAAGATATAAATTGAACAAAAAACTATACCTCCATCAGTTTCCCAAGATCAAACTTAGGAGCTTTCAGGATCTTGACTTTACGAATGAAAACATTCTGTAGAGGGTAGATGCCACATGTGTTCTTCTCAATTTCCTTTCCAATCATCTCAGGGATAAATTTGCGCACAAGCTCTTTCAGGTCACAGGATGTTGCCTGGTTGACCATGATCTCCCTCATCTTCCTACGGATCTAAAACAAACAAATACAAAACATGTTAAAACATTTAAGCGGCAACATCATCAAAAGTTAATTGTTGACAATTTAAATCAAACTCATTGAAAATTAAAAACAAAATAAAGTTTCGAGTTAACACAGCAAAATATATATATATACCTGTCTGATCTGGCTTGATTGGGCATAACAAGTCCTCTTAACTTGGTTTCCTCGCCTCTTAGTGAACCCAATACAAAACATCCTAAGGGTATAATTATCGGTGGTTTTCACATCAACATGGGCTTCAATAAGTGTTTGCCATTTGCGAACCAAAGACCTGAGCTTGTCAGTTGTGAAATCCATACCCTGAAGAGTAAACATATATCGATCATTCAGTGAGACAATTAATCGTTCAGAATTCATTAATACAGATAAATATGTAAAAACCAAAAACATACCCAGAAGTTGGTGAGGAGGTTTTTGCCCTGAACATCTTCAGCCCTCAACCTAATCTTCCTGAAAGCATTGTCTTCATCTCCTTGAAGATCAGCCAATGATACCTCAAACACACGATGTTTGAGTCCATCAGAAGCAATCTGTTATATACAAACAACAAAGAATCATTTGTCAATCATATAAACTTCTAAGTACATCAGACACATACTGCTAAAATTATTGAACAATAAACCTAAACAATAATGAACACAAATCCAGTCTATCTTACTGACCATACTAGATTCTTAAATGTTACTCATAATTATTTGTAATACATCAAATTTACTAAATTATATTACTAAAGTATAATATATTTTTTATACCTATATAAGAATAAACACTAATTCTAAGCTAATTAAACTAATTTGATATTAATTTAAAAAAACAGAATATCAAACAATGTCTATCAATAAGATATAACCATTTCCATCACGTTATAAAAAGAGCTAATATAAAAATATTTAGAATTCAATAGATAGAGATCATTCAAAGTTATTGAAAAACTGACCTTGGTACCCTGGGTACGGGAGACAAGTGTTTTGCCAACATTTTTGACCTGGAAGACAGAAGGGGCTTTGATATCATACCAGTCCTTCTTGGCAAAGGGATCGGCGCTGTAAATCGGCAATAGAAAGTGAGAATCAGAGAGAAAAATAGTTAATTGAGACTAAGAAAAGTTAAAGGAGTGGAAACTTACGCCTTCTTCTTGCCACCCTTCTTTCCCTTGGAAATCCGTTTGTTCTTCCCTACGGCCATGGCTGCTTACCTTGAGATGCTGCGGATTGACGATACTTCAAAACCCTAGTATACTATGGAGTAGTAAAATGGGCAAACCCGTTCTATATATTTCTCATTCAATTCTTTTGGGCTTTTTATGTTGGGCCGTCATGTTTAATTCATTTCACAATTTCTTACCACACCCTATATAGGAGAAAAAGGACTCTACGAAACTCTGAAAATTTCCTGATAAACTGAAAATGTATTTTTGGTGTGCATTCTTTTTTATTGAGAATTTGTTAAAATTGAAACTATATTTATGGGATGGAACCGAATATGTATTTATGGTTCCTGGGTAGACAGTAGTGTGTAACAGAAAATCATATACACACTAGCTATTTTTCACATTGTTTCGCGTGTTATTGGAAACATCAAAATCAATTCAAAGAACTATAGAACAAATACACACACACACACATACACACACACACACACACATATATATATATATAACAAATACACACACACACATATATATATATATATATATATATATATATATATAGAGAGAGAGAGAGAGAGAGAGAGAGACATAAGGCGTCTGGAGTCAATAAAGACAATAACCCAAAATATTATTCAAATACAAATTCAAAAATCTGAACAAAATAATACTCAAACCAAAATACATATTGAGTATTGAGAATGGTTGACTATGATTCGATCCATGATCCTCCTGGCATTCCTCTGCTACCTACTCTACAATAGAGCCTCACGAGCCTCCGCCATAATGTCATATAGAATACCTTTAACATTAGAGCCATCGGGAAACACGCCTTCATTAATACATGTCTGCACTATCTCCATGATACGACCGCACCTAAGAAATACATCAATCGCGTGATCAGCCATAACTTACTCTAAGGGTGTTCGCAGGTTGGGTCGGATCTAATTTGATTAAATTCAATACCCGACCCAATCAATAATTTTTAGTTTGGGTCGAGTGTTCAACCCGTATTTCTAATAATAAATTCGAACCGAACCAACCCGCTCATCAATGGGTTGGGTTCGTGGGTAACCCATGAAATATAATTTTCATATTTTAAATAAAACATCAATATTATTAACACATTTATTTTAAAAAATAAAAAATAAAAAATAAAAAAATCATACAATTTTAATATTTAATTTAGATAAAATTTATCGTTTAATAGCTAAAAACTCTTATGGTTCAGATCAA
This sequence comes from Vicia sativa, assembly GCA_021764765.1. Classification (NCBI taxonomy): domain Eukaryota; kingdom Viridiplantae; phylum Streptophyta; class Magnoliopsida; order Fabales; family Fabaceae; genus Vicia; species Vicia sativa. The sequence goes on from CM038797.1 coordinate 146,857,056, forward strand.
GTCAAAAAAATATATAAATAATGTAAAGTATAATTTAAAAGGTTAGATATATCTCTTTCAATGAAGAAATTTAATATCTCAAATTTGATTTAAAAATATATATTCATTGTAGAATTATACTAGATAATTTATAAATAAAATAAAATACAGATATAGTGACATGTCAATAGGTTGGGTTCGCGGGTTCATGGATTTAAAACTTCAAACCCGTTACCCAAACCAGATACCAATGGGTTTCAATGGGTTGGTTCGGGTTGGACCCATACATGATCAAATTGGATAAAAATAAGGGTTGAATTGGATTGGATTAGTGGGTTTGCGGGTCTGTCTGTACCCATGAACACCCTTAGCTTGCTCCTCCTCTAAAATCTTCGCATGAGCTGGCCTTAATGATACTTGAAGCTTCATATACCATATATGGATGACACACCTTGAAGAACCATATGATGCAACCCTCTAGATGATTAAGATAATCATCAAACATGGCATTCATATCCCTCTGTTTAGGCATGGCAACGGGGCGGAGCGGGAACACGTTTTACCTCCCCCAAACTCAAACCTGAAATCCCAAACAACCCTTGTTCCCCGCCCCAAACCCATACGGGGATGGAGAAATAAAACCCAAACCCGTCCCAAATGGGTTCGGGTATCCCCACTCCGTCAGAACCTATTTAGTAAAATTAATTTTTTATTGAAATATTTATTTTTTTCCAAAATTAAATTACATTATAAATAATAAAGTAAAACTTGTCAAAATTTTCATACATACATTTCAAATATTTTAAATAATAGATACAAATCAAATTATCAAAACATTGACCACATATATAATATTCTAAATTATTAAAAATAAATAATTTACATAATGACATAAACGGGGCGAGTTCAGGTGTGGGTTCAGGGTGGGTACTAATGTTCTCATTACCCGATCCATCCCCATATTTTATAATCAGGGAAAACTCAAATCCAGCCAAAGCAGGTTTTCCTCGTCAAATTCGGGCCGGGTTCGGGTGGATACTCGCGGGTACGAATTTTGTTGACATGCCTACGTCCATTTCACCAGGGGAAGGGCAGACTCAGAAGGATGATTGGGAATATACTACATATAGTCGAACCAGCATATGACGTGCTCAGGGAGATAAGCATTTGTCTTGCGCAACCCGCATGCCAAATATCTAGAGTATAAGACAATCTTGTTAAAGGGAACCGTCTCACGGTCATCGTATGCATGGAAGTATAAATCCTCATCGACCAAGCGATTTATATACATTCTGAATGGCTCTATCGTCTGGTTCTCTCATAATGGGTCGAATGATACGACACATGCATAACCGATCCAACAAATCTCGAGGCCTAAGGCAAAATTTAAAATAAATTTTTTAATTTAATACTAAAATTTTAATAAAATTTATATATTTTTATTTAAAATATAATTATTTTTTATTTAGTAAAATTCATTTCTTTCCAAAAAAATTAGTTAATTATTTGGGAAGAAATTTTGTTATTAAAATATATTAGAATTGATAATAAAATCGACTATTTAGGTGCTCCTTTTATCATATTTATAAAAAAAAACATTTAAAAAAGCTTTGCCAGTTTTTAAAAAAAATATAAAATATAAAATTTCTTGTTATGTAATAGATCTTAAAATTTTGTTATTTAAGAAAGTGTTTTTTAAATTGACTAATACATATTTTAAACAAGTATGTTGTTTATATGTTATAAAAAATAATTTAAAAAATTATCAATAATTTTTTTTATAAATAAATTTAGTTTATATTAAATAAGACAAAAAAGTATAAGCCAAAGTCGCCTAACCCTAGGGTTGAGTCTAGACATGCAACTTTACTTTAGTATATGTAGGATCACGTTACCATCCGTATATATGAGGGAAGTCTTGTATGATCCAGGTCTAAAAATACAATAATCATTAGTTAGTAACGACATTGATGTAATTTATACGACGAGACACATACAACATAAGAATAAGAAATATTACCATCAAGAGTGTGATGTTATTGGTCATGTGCTTCGTCTTCCACTTAATGTCTTCGAACAGTCTATGCTTATGTCCCTTAATCGTCATATTTCTTCCATCCAAGGGTATACCAAAGAACTCTTCAACTTCCTCCATTCTTTAAATGCAATCCGTTATTGCAATTCTACTAAGTTTCCTTTAGGCTTACCACAACTGGGCACAAAATATAACATCATTGTAAATCCCACATATTATTCATGAATAATTTAATTAAACACTACCACATAAGGGTAGGGATGACAACGGGTCGGGTCGGGTTTCACACTACCCAAACATGCACCTGAAATCACCATCCAAACCCAAATCCAAAGACTACTCGGATGGCAAAATAACACTCACGTCCACATGTGTTCGGGTTTTTCCACCCAAACCCAAACCCGCAGCAAAAATACAACAACAATATTAAAATTCGAAACACGATAATTCCATTAAGGTCTCTCAAAGAAATTAAGGAATTAAATTACAACTTTCCGTCAAGTTTAGTAACATTACAATTAAATTAAGGTCTTAAATTTTTACACTTATATATATTTAGGGGTACTTATATAATTTAATGTCTAAGCGGTTGTGACTTCAGGTGTGGGTTTAGGTGAACTCAAACTCGCACCCGAATCCAAACCCAATCAACTCGGGTTTTCATCCGTTGACTTGGATTTGGGTGCAGTTGGGGCTCGTGGATTTGGGCATGTCTGACATCCCTACACAAGGGTGTCACATTTCATAATAAAACAGCATAATTATATTTATGCTCTGTAACAAGAGTTGCAACAACTGTAGTTATATACAACATCATTATAATTTACTTCAATATTCTTTGTTGCCCCTTTAACATTTCCATACCTTGTCTCCTTAACAAAAATTGTCTTCAATTTCTTTAGTTTAAAAATATTGCTCTCAGGTTTGCAAGGTATGAAGCTCTTCTACAAGGTGTGTAAACTAGAATATTTTACATGAGAAAATAAATTAATGAAAGGAGATGACTTTTGTATGCCTGGTAATTTTTTAAACCTTGTTTGATGCATTGTTTGATCCATTATGGGTGGTGGATGTAGAACGAAAATTGGATTAACTAAATTTTTTCCACCCCTAACATGTCCTCCTCTCAATGTTTGTTCGCTGATTCTCGTTATTATTGGCGTTCTTCACCTGATTTGCTAAATTTTTCATCTGTTCAATCAAAGTAATTAAAGTCGCGGTAAAAGCCGTAGTAAGTGCCTCAAAATCTGCTATGATTGTTAGTTGATCCTCCATGGTTATCAAGCTACGAAAAGAATAGGAGAAAACATGCTCTGATATCAAGTGACGCAGCTAGAAGTCTTAGGGAATAATAAACACTAAACCTAGAATGAAAACAGGGTTGCAAGTGCAAACTCTGTCCACCAAGAATAAAGAAAACTTCAAATTTTATTACATGAAAGATAATCCTTATGGGTACGTCAAATGTCTTTAAATACATAAAATATAAATAATCCTAATGGATTGGGTCTTATGTGTCTTTAATCCAAAACAAAATTAGATAAAACAAATAAAATAGAAATTGCTTAAATATTAAAAAAAATTGTTTAATTATTAAAATGCTTTCTGACGCATAATTTCTTTTTTGATACGTGCGGTTAGTCTTCATACATAAGATAGTAATATACGATAAAAATTTATTCAGAAAACTAGTGTATTTTGAAATGAGAAAAAAATTATCTAGGAAAAATCTGGCTAATTCATGGATTTTTTAAGCTTTCTAATCGATTAGAATAATAGCTATAATCAATTAGATCAAGGCAGAAAAGAAAATCTTAAACTTGGACGTCACTTAATCGACTAAAAGCCTTTCTAATTGATTATGAGGTGTTACACTTGTTTTAATCAATTAGAATGAGATGCTTAATTGTTTAGACAATGTATTTTACCTTCCTAATTGTTCTGACAAACTTTGACAAACTTTTTAATCATTTAAACACTTGCTCAGATTAATTTTAAGAAGTTTTAATAAAAAGACGAGAAGTTTGAAATATTTTGTGTGCATGTGCATCGGCTCAGTACTTCAAGACATACTCTTACTTCAATTACATTTAAAATATGTAATAAATATCTTTTATCACATGCAATAGTAGTGAGATTTGACTTATCCTATTTTAAAAAAACAAATCTTACTCTTACTTCAATTACATTTAAAATATGGGTTAAATACATTTTACCCCCTGCAATAGTAGTTAGATTTGATTTACCCCCTTTTAAAAAAAAATTTTTTCGCCCCTTATAAAATAAAGATTTGAACATAGGTTATAAGGGATAAGGGGTGTTTCACTTACCACCAGGCCAATGTATGTTTCCTTATTATTGTTGACAATAAATTCTATATGTAGTAATGGTACATTATATAATATGTAGCAATGGTACATTATATTTAATCGTATATTTTTTCAATAATAGTATATATTATATAAGTTTAATATTATTAATATATTATTTTATTTATTTATTAATAATTTATTTCAATTATTATTATTTTATTAAATAATATTTATTACCTAAAATTTATTAAATAATTAGTATGGAAAATAAATAATTATTGAAAATATGCTTAAAATTTTTCAAATAATATTTAATACTACATTATTTATAAATTATTGTTAAATATTATTTACGTAATTATTTAATAATTTATTAAATAAATAATTTATTAAAATGTTATGAAAATTAATTAACATTAATTAAAATTATTAAATGATTATTATTATATTATTTACGTAAATATTTAATAATTTATTAAAATGTCATTAAAATTAATTAATATTAAAATGTTATTATTAAATAATTATTACTAAATATTATTTACGTAAATATTTAATAATTTATTAAAATTAATATACGTAAATGATATATTTAGTAATATGTAAATAATTATTAAATATTACGTAAATAATATATAACATATTTATAGTTACATTATTAATAATTAAATTATTAATAATTACATTTCAATTTTATGTAGTTAATAATAGTATATAATTATATAATAGTATATATATTATAAATATTTATTTATTTAATAATAGTATATAATTACATTTAAAAATTATATACTATTAATTATAGTATTTAATAATAGTATTATAAATAATTACACTTTTTAATAATACTATAGATTATACATGTTTAATATTATTAATATATTATTTTATTTATTTATTAATAATTTATTTATTTCATGGTACATTATTAATAGTTACATTATTAATAATTACATTATTTATTGGTACATTATTAATAATTATAAATATAATATTTATTTATTTAATAATACATTAATAATTATTTTATATTAAATAGTTATTTATTTAATAATAATTTAATAATATATAATATTTATTTATTCAATAATAGATTAATAATTATTTTACATAATATTTATTTATTTAATAATACGTTAATAATTATTTATATAATATTTATTTATTAAATAATACATTCATAATTATCTATATAATATTTTACGTGATAAATATTATTTAATAGAAAATAATTGAAATAAATTATTAATAAATAAATAAATAATATATTAATAATATTAAACATATATAATATATACTATTATTGAAAAAATGTACTATTGAATATAATGTACCATTACTTATTATTATATAATGTACCATGTTAATTAATAATTATTGAAAAAATGATAAAAAAATTTATTACATATAGAACTCCTTGGCAATTAGAACAAACAAACATGTATGGTCTGGTGGAAAGACAAGCGCCCATTATCCCTTAGGACATGTATGGTCCGGTGGAAAAAGGTATTTAACCCTTAAAATATTAAAACAAGATAAAACGCTAAGCACAAGATCATACGAGCTTTCACAACTTAAGAATTTTAGTTCCTTCTTGATTGCTTGATTTTATTTTGATTAGTAATTTCAACTGGAACTTGAAACACTTTAAATTGTGATTGCATCTTGATTGATAAAACGTGTGATATAATATTTATTGTTCAATTGTCATCATTAGAATAAATGGAATGCATTTACCTGCACATCACATAGAACTATAGTTATCGAAAATGACTATAAAGTCTTGATATATATGGTCAAGAGATTGAGGATCATTAGAGCTTTCCAATCTAAGTTTGGAGAATTAGAAAAATGAATCAAAAGAATTAACAAATCAAGTTCAACCTTAGTTGAGGCGAAAGAAGTGGATTTGCTGGCTAATTATAACTTTACTCTAAACAATAGTGTGAGATCTTCATTCTTCTGGTTGTCCCGACTAATAAATAAAAATTATTTTATAAATTTGTTAGAGACTCTTATTGGTTATTTAAACTTCTCTAGGCCATTAAGCCATCTTTTGTAATTAAAAGAAAAACTACAAAAACAATCTCATTTGTTTTCATATAAAAACGACAAAGGAGGATTTGACAACAATTTGAACACTCAATGGTAATGAGGGGGGCAAAAAGAAGGCCCCTTCTCCAACCAGACTCATCTTATAATTCACAGCCCCACGTACCTTAAGAACATGGACTAAATTATTGCACTCTTCCCTACTTAAATCTTTGTATAATTGCACTCTTTCTCTCTCATTTCAAACACCATAAACCTCTTGTTGAACAAAGACACTAACTTGTGCTTGAAGCAACAACATAATCAATCCTAATTTAGAAAATTCAGCAACTTACCAAATATAAATTAAACCCTTCTCTGTCATCACTCATCATTGCCCTCGAATCCAACCAAAAGAACCAACACGTGGGTTGCAATATTCTGTCCCTCTTTTCCATCATCCATATATTCTCATCCTTATAATAACTACCAACATAGATAATAGGATAACAACGGTTTCGTATGGATATCGAGATAGAGTCAGCAAAGTGTGAGTGTTGTGGCTTGAAAGAGGATTGCACTCAAGACTACATCAGTGAAGTGAAGTCGAAATTTAGCGGAAAATGGTTATGTGGGCTGTGTTCAGAAGCTGTTAGAGATGAAGCTATTAGAGGGAAAGGGACATTTGCAATGGAAGAAGCAATGAAATCTCACATGTTGTTCTGTCGTAGGATTAAATCGAATCCTGCAGTTTGTGTTGCTGATGGTATGAGACTGTTGCTTAGGAGAAGGTCAAATGAGTTGTCTTCATCAAATAAACACAATCCGAAGTCAACCACAACTTCTTAAATTGGTGAAAGAAAAACAGGAGAGATTGGAAAAGTTGAAACAGGACACACCATCACTCTGTTTTTTTGTGGCTATGTTATTCATCTTGTCTTCTTGTATAGTGGCTGTTACTTCACATCAACTGTTATTTTGCTTTCCTTTGTGTTTCTTTTCAATTGGTAACAGAGGTCATTTTCAAAACAAAACAAAAAAAGTGAATCTCAATTTTATTCTGTATGAAACAGAGCAATAGTTATTCTCTCCTAAAACTTCTGCCATTCAACACCAATGCTTCTAATGAGTTAGTGACTATTCCCTAGTTGAAAAGGTGTTTTTGGATTATCTTATACTTTGCTTTGCATACAATATATTCATTCAAAGAGAGGGTATTAATTTCATCATCTTACAACAGTACCTTCCAAATGATTCACATGAATAAGTGGTGTTTGATGGATTTTAATTGCTAGGTCAGGTATTCCACAAATTACAAATGATAGCCACATTCTTAAAATATAGTTTTTTAGATCCTTGAGTGAGATCTTAGGTCACTCCCACTAAACAAGTTGGATCTGTATTTTATTAAGAGAGTCAACATAAATCAATAACCAAAATCATATCACAAAAAAGTAACTATATTTTATTAAGTAATACATTGATTTACTAATTAGATAACTAGTACATTTTACAACTATTAATTTTCAAGATTATTTTTGCTCTATATCAACTGTATAACATTGTACAAAATACAAACATCAACATTGTATAACAAAGTTTTTTTTTTGTGCACTATGGGTGTTGTTTTCTGAATTCAATTTACTAATACAAATGGATCACCAATAGTCTTTACAAGAACAAATACCACTACTGCAATGGTGAAACCTAGTCCTATCTCTCACAACAATCTCTACTTGATACACCTTTGAGACTAACTTCATAAAAGAGTGACAATCCTCACATATTCTAAGATTTTTAACTATGTGAATGCATGATTCTTTCCTCCTGCTAATTAGTCCATAGCAAACTGCTAACTTTTCACTATGCCATAGAACCAAATCTTTTTTGTCTTCCTCTTCTAAATCAATCAAAATGTTCGAGGTACTCGGCTTGTAGCCGACCGACTTCAATTGACTGACTACCTCATCTAACTTTTGATATATTTCATCTGATTGTTTATGATATCTATCAGCCATCATAAATGTATGAACCTCATTGTTTATTTCAACCCTACTACACGCCTTCTCTTTTGAGATACCTTTATAAGTCATTGATTTTCTGATCAGTCCAACATCGTTCCATCTTCTTTCTTTGGCATATATGTTTGACAAAACCACAAGAGCTCCATCATGACCGGGCTCTAACTCAAGAAGCCGTTTCGCAGCAAATTCCCCTAACTCAGCTTCACCATGAATTTGACAAGCAGACATAAGGGATCCCCAAATGATTACATTCGGCGCAAAAGGCATTGTCTCGATAAGCTCAATAGCTTTTCTCAAGAGATTGGCTCTACAATACAGGTCAACCATGCAACCATAGTGCTCACGGGTAGGAGAGATGTGATGCTCATGAATCATGGATGAAAACAATTTCTGGCCCTCCTCAATTAAACCTGCATGTCCACAAGCATAAAGCACACCTATAAATGTAACACCATTGGGCTCAATATTTTCTTCTTTCATCCTATGGAAAAGATTTATAGCATTATCTGCATTCCCATGCATTGCAAATGCATTGATCATACTGGACCAAGATATCACATTTTTTCTCGGCATATTCTCAAAGACCTCTCTTGCCTTGACCAAGTTCCCACATTTGGCATACATATCAATAAGTGCATTGTTAACAGATAGAGCTCTTCCAAACCCATTTCTATCTACATAGGTATGAATCCATCTTGCTTGAACAAGTGCGCCAACATGAGAGCAAGCAGAAATGACACTCAGCATTGTGATCTGATCAGGCACTATTCTCTGCCGTAGCATTTCATTGAACAATTTAAGAGCCTCTTGAGGTTGATCACTTTCAGAATAACCAGATATCATTGCACTCCAACATACAAAGTCCTTTTCAATCATTTGGTCAAATATGAAACGAGCATCCTTAGTCATTCCAAGTTTTGCATAACCAGAAAGCATTGCAGTTGAAACAATCAAATGTTTCGACGAGAGTCCGTCATATATTTCCCTAGCCAACTCCATTGCACCACAATTTGCATACGTGTTAATGAGAGCAGACTGTAAATAAGAGTTAATAGCAAGACCATTATCCTTAACAAAATCATGGATTGATCTACCATAGCTTAAATTTCTAGCATGACCACAGGCAGAGAGCACAGTACAAAGGATAACAGAATCAGGCTTCACACCAGAGTTCTTCATATCTTCAAAGAGGCTTAAAGCATCATCAAAATGACCATTCTGGCAGTACCTGATTCAAAAATATCTCATTCAGAAAAGAGTAACTAGAATGCTTGTAAGTATTTTGGTTTATGGATTAAAATTTCATTGTTTGGATTATTCAAAATTGGATGCAACAGAACGGAATAAAGTGGTATATCTTTTCCATCCTATTACTTACCACCATTATTCCCTAGTAAAATTGTCAAACATAATGAAATACAAATACCTATTTTTTATTTGTTCCACTTCGCACCATTTTGGTTTGTTCGTTTTAAGATATCCAAACGGATTCTAAGTGTTTATAGCATAACCATTTATCATATAAGTATTATGCATATACTATTTCTATAACAACAACAACAACCAAGCTTTGTCCCACTAAGCGGAGTTGGCTAATTGGATCAACTTTCGCCATAATGTTTCATCTAAAACCATGCTTCTATCCAAATCGTTAATCTCTAAGTCTTTCTTAATAACTTCTTTTATAGTTTTTCTAAGTCTTTCTATACCTCTAGTTGTTTGACTTCTCTCCATCTGATCTACCCTCCTTCCAACCAATCTACTGGTCTTCTCGCTACATGTCCAAACCACCTAAGTCTATTTTCCACCATCTTTTCGACTATAAGTGCTACCCCAATCTTGTCTCTAATATTATCATTTCTAATCTTATATTTTATAGTTTTATCACACATCTTCATCTATATAACAAAAGAAAAGTTAAAGTTGAAATGGATTCTTGTAAACTATCCGTTGTTTTCATGAACTATATAGTTGAGAACTAGTGAAAATCAGCGGAAAAACATCTTAAGAACATGTCATAAACTGGTTTCTATAAACTCCAACTCACAAGTACTTGTTTTAGTATATAAACTTATCCAAACAAGCTCTTAAGGCAGATATTATATATATACACATAGCATACCCATCAATGATAGTATTCCAAGCAACAGCATCCGGGTGAGACATTTTATCAAACAGTAACCGTGCATCCATGATGCGGCCACACGACGCATACATTGCAATTAAGCCAGTTTGAACAAAAGGGTCAGAAAAAAAACCAAGCTTTGAAGCAAGGCCATGAATCTCCAAACCATAACTGAGGGCGGAAAGTTTAGAAACAGCTTTCAGCAACGGAGGGAAACTAAAACTGTCAAGAGTGAAAGCATTAATTGTTCTAAGATTGCGATATACGAAAATGGTTTTGTCAGGTAGTGGACAGCGAGAGAGATGACGGAGGAGTTGGTTAGAGAAATGGGTAGGTGGGTTTGGAATTTGGGAGAAAACGGAGAGAGCATAGTGGAGGGTTGAAGAGGAAGAAGAGAGGGTGCAAGAAGAAAGGACGAGTTTGGGAAGGAGGGTGTTTGAGTTGGAGTGGAGGATTTGTGCATGGATTTGTTTGAGGTGAGAAAGTGTTGTTGATGATGAGAGTAATGTTTGCAAATGATGATGGGTGTGAGAGTGGGACATGGTGGCCATTGCCATGTCCATGGCCTTACTACTCAGTTAAGGTAAGGTGTGAGGAAGTGATGTGAAATGAAATGAAATGGACATTCAAAAGTGGTCCATGTTTTCTTTAGGCCAGTTTTATAAATTACAAAAAATAAAAAATAGTCAATTTAAAAAGTAGGATTAGTTTTGAAAATTTAAAGGATCATATTTTAAAAAATTAGGTATCAATTTTACAATTATTTCAATTTTTAGAATCAAACTTAAATTCATATATAGAGTTTAGATTTTTTATTTTTGTGTTTTGTTGGCCTTTAAATTTTTCAATTATTTGATTTTAAGTTTTAAGTTTTTAAATTTTAATGGTTTGATTTTAATCTCTCCGATTTTTCAATTATTTAATTTTGGCCCTCAAAGTTTTAATTGATTGATTTTGTCCCATAAAATTGGTCAATTATTTGATTTGAACTCCTCAAATTTGTCCTCTTTTATATTAGTGTTTATTGTAAAAAATGGTAAACAACTGTTAGTCTTTCCAAAGCCCTAAAAATTAAGGGTTACTTGTAAGATCGATTAGTTGATCTTAAGACATGTGCAAAGAGACCAAAAAATAACTTGTTTTGTCGAAATCCTTACTATGAGAAACGATTTTCTATAAATAATGGAACAAGCCTAAGTAGAGCTTCCACACTATGGTTCGACCGACTGACTGGTGACTCGTGACCGACAGAAGGCATTTAACCAAGATAAGTGACAATTCATTTACTTACAATATGATTCAACCGACTAGGATAACTCGTGACCGACAAAAGGCGTTTCTAAACGAAGCAAATGATAACGTAAAAGGATTGTTCAAAAGTAAATAGAAAGCAATTAAAAGATTCAAAAGGAACAAGTGAAAAGTAAAAGATTTGCATTGAAATATAAATATTGATTCACGTACATCAAACACTTTGCACTCTTCGCTTCCTTACGCTTGGAAATATGGAGTTTGTAAGTGATTTCAGTACAAGTGAACACCCATAATTCTACACTTAACCCTTTTATTTATGGTGATTACAACATAATTGCCTATGCACACTATCTACTTGACACATATCTTAGCCTAAGACAATCGTTCTTCAAGATTTTGTCACCTATTTGGCGCTCAATCAGAACACAACTGCTTTCAACTGATGGTAACTTCAAAATTCAAATCCTCCCGCTTCTGGACTTACTTCGACACTTGTTACTAACATAACCTAAAAAACCCAAATTCCTCTAAGTCTTTGATTCCCTCTGGTCGACAAAACCAATTTCGACCGTCTTGCTTGCCATTTATATCAACCTCTTTCCTTTTGGTCGACAAGTCCCAATTTCGAAACTTTGGCTTAATATTTCCATTTTAACATTAAATTCTTTAGCTTGATAAAACCAAAATTCGACCATTTTGGCTTTAATTCTTTTACAATCCTTATTTCAAAGGACTACCTTTATTTATAGGAAACAAATATACCTTAAATATTTTTCAAGGTAACAAAATGTCTCCCAAAGATGTTATTTTCGAGTTCGACCCATACGAGATAATGGCATCTTTGATGTGTCGACCATCATTCATCAACCAAATCGTTTCCACTTCTTCCTCAATTGGCGTAACTGATCCTTTTTTTTCGTGACGTCATGCAATCATGATAGCGTATCATGCTTTAATCCTCGAGACGTGTAGCATTTAGTTCCTCCATCATTGCACTTTTCAATGGGAGACGTGGCCCACCATCTTGCTTCCCTCTCTCTCCACGTGTCTGTAGAAGTGACACGATCTTGATCTAGGAAATCAAAAGTTTTCCTTTATTATTTCTTTTCTCTTTTCAGGGTTTATAAAAACCCTTTTTCTTCATCATTTTCACTTTCTTCTTCATCTTTATTCTCAACCTAACTTGTTTTCAGAAAGCAAAATCCTATCCTTCTTTTCACTATTCATCATCTTCAAGCTCTCTAATCCTCTCTAATGGAAGGTGTTGGCAACAAAATCTCTTCTTCTGCAACAGTCTCTCGTCCACTCCTCATCGACAACAAGGAATACGTTCCAGAACCTCCTTATTCTGAAGAGAAAGCCAAGATATGGAAATCTCAGGTATTAATTCCTTTTTCTCTTGAAGATAAACCTTTGGCATTTCTGGACCCTCTTCCTGCAAAACAACCCCTAGAAATCTCTATAGATGACGAACAAGCATTTTTCCTAACTAATCGTCTCACCAAATCCATAGTTTCACTCAAAGAACCCTTCTCGCTTCAATATGTAGATAAGAATTTTAGAACTGATCCCCCCCGAAACTGCCCTAAATTAAGTGCTTGGATGACACATTTGGAAAAAGAAAAAGTTAATCAGTGGAAAGATTTAGGTATTCATACCCTGTTAGAACTCTCTCGTTGTGGTCAACCTTACTCTTTTGGCATGTTGCTAGCTGCAATTTATTTCTGGGAGGGTTCGACCAATACCTTCCATATAAAGTGTGACATGATCACCCCTGCTCTATTTGATATTGCCGCCATCACATGGTTAAATCCGATTAGTCAAGTTTTTAACCATAGGGAAGTTGCTCTTATACCTCTAAAGTTTGATGTGGGTGAGACCCATAAACTGACATACAACAACTTTATCGACCACCACGCCAAAACTTTTGGTCTTGTTACTGCTGAAAAGCAAGTAGCGTTTCTGACCTTATGGTTGTCCCGCTTCATTTTTTGCTCAAGGTCCATGCAAATAGCCAAACAATCTTCATATTTGGCTACCCAACTTCATCAAGGAAGAGATATTGCTCTGGACCAGCTGATATTGGCCTCTCTTTATGAATCACTATCTGACGTTGTTAGTCAAATAAAAACTTTTGATCCCACCAATTCCAAAAAGAAGAATGTTCTTGCCCATGTCCCCCTTTTGGTTTTTGCAATTGTGGCTAAATGCCACTTTCTCCGAGGATATTAAGCCACACAAGAACAAAAAGGTAGCGTGCACTCCATCCCATAGTCATATTGTTTGGCAACGCTTACTCCTTCTAACTTTCATCGATAAAACTTCTCCAAATATCGAAGTGTTCAAACTCTTGTTCAATATCATGTTGACTCGCGCTGGCCTTGACTCTTCCATGGCCCTGAATGGTTCTCTAGACCCTTTCCTCCCACAAGAAATGAAGACAAAATGACTATCTAGTTATCTGGAGGCTCTTCTTGACTCCTCAATTTCTTTTGGTTGTAATTGTTGGTACCACTCCGGGCTTTGTTTCCTATCATCCTAATTTGGTGGCTTGAAAATTCGGGCAATGTCAAATTCTCCCCAGGTCTTTGTTTTCTTCTTATGGATTTTTGCTCAATATTATAAGTGATCAACCTTATGAGACCTTCAAAGGAGATGTCGAATACTTCTGGGACAAAAGGTCTAGGCTTACTTCTACTCCTTTTCAACCAGCATTTTAATGCACCAAGGAATTTGAGACTTGGTGGCAGACATAATATGTTGCGTTTATTGGTGATTCTGAAGTAAAGCTGGTTGAACTAACTGAAGCTTTTGATCATTTGCAGGCAAAACCGAGATATAGTTGGCCTCATAAATAGGATATGTGTCATCATAATTTACAAAGACTACTTTTTATTTTTTAGCCTTAGTGTGTTTGACCTTTTCTATTCTCAAACGCTCAAGATGTAGAACTCTATCAACTAGCTGTGACATACTCTTAACAAAGGTCGGATCTATTTTCTTCCTAATGTAATAATCTAAACCTCCAACAGCCATTTGAACAAGTTCATGTTCAGGCACCTGAGTAAAGCATCTTGCTTTCAATGACCGAAACCTATTTAAGTAATCATCGATACTTTTAGTAAACCTTCTTTTAATGTTTGACAATTCTACCAAACTAATTATCGAATGTCCCTCATAAAATTGTTTCATGAATTTTTTTCCAACTTGGTCCATGAATCAATTGAATTTGGTGGTAAGGTTGTAAACCATGTGAAGGGTGCCTCAGTAAGGGATGAAGGGAAAAATTTTCACTCTTAGGTTTTCATTATTCGCCATATCCTTTGACTCGGTTAAATATCTAGCAATATATTCTACTATCGACTCGCCAGACTCACCTCCAAACTTAGTGTATTTAGGAATTTTTCGCCCCCTAGGTGTTTCAGTCTGTAAAATATACTCAGACAAAGGGGAGGAATACGTTGGCCTATGAAGTGTGGTATTCATACCATTCATGACCATGATCCTTTAAAAAATAGTAGTTAATTTATTCTCGACTGCTAAGTCCTCTTGTCGAATTTGATCAATCATCTCATCAACCTCATGGTGTTGATTAACCAACACTCTTGGTGGGTCGACCACATGATTTCTTTGAGGCTGGGGAATTACTACTTGCCCCTAATGGACAGTTTCATCCTCTATTGTCCCAATGTATGCTTGATCAGGGGCAGCTAATCGAACAACAGGTGGCGCCTATCCCACAGGCGTTGGGGGGAGCACCCAAGAAATTACACAAACGTGTTAATTAGGCAATCACCTGTCGATTAGTTTCAACAGACTGTCTATTAGTCTCAGCCAACTCGTGCACTATAGGATTAAACACATTACCCAATTGATTAGTCAACATGTTAACTAACTCATGGTTACTATCATCCATTTGTTGTCTTAACACCGCTACAGATGTATTGGTAAGAGGTGGCACTACTGGATGAGAAGATATTCCTCTATTTTAGTTATTTCTATTTCCTCCTGGTGCAGATCCTTGTAAAGGAGAGTACATATTTTGAACGTTATCTGATACCACTGTTGCGTTCGATGTCGACTGATATCTTGACATCATGGAATACGGTATTCCATAAACAGGATCAGCGGTACTAAAATGAGGTAAATTAGGTATAACATTCATAGCCATCACAGACCCTAGACCCACCGGTGGAGCCTGGGGAATGGGCGTTGAGACTGCAGTCGGCGCTGGTGCAATTGGAGTCACCAAAGGGGGAAAAGGTGTAACTTGAGAAATTACTAGATCAGTAATGCTTAATGTTCGGGACAGTAACGCTGGTGCAGTTGGTTTTAATTCCTTTACAATCCTTATTTCAAAGGACTACCTTTATTTATAGGAAACGAATATACCTTAAAGATTTTTCAAGGTAACAATTAGATACTCATTCCATCCTAAAATAAATGTCGCATTTGTTGAAAAAATATGTTCTAAAATAAGGGTCACTTTTATTTTCAATGCAATTTTAGTTTTTATCTTTCAATTATATCCTCTAATTAATACTCACAATTTATTATTTCTCTTGCGGTGCATTAATGATAATTTGGATACGCCAATAACAATTCATGATAGTTTGGTAAAATTATTATTCTCTTTATTTTATTTATTACATTTTCTTAATCAGTGTGAAAGTATCAAGTATGACAAATATTTTGGGACGAAAGAAGTATGAGTAGTTCGTTAGTGACATGTAGACTAAACTTTTTTGTTATTTTTTATTTTTTTTCCTTCATTTATTATAATATTTTTATCTACAATTCTATTTTTCTTCTCTTAATAGTTAAGTTTTGAACAAATATCTTGAAAATCTTAATTATTTCATTCCTCATATATTTAATGAAAAATTACTTTGACAAAAAAAACACTATCTAATTAAATATGAGGGAATTATTGGTCAAAGACTTTGTTATTTTAATTATCTAGTGGTCTATCTTTTTTGTTGTCAAAACAACTTACCATTAGACATATGTTGAATGAAATATTAAAATTTTTCAAGATATTTCATTCGAAACATAACTATTAAAAAGAGAAGAAAATTAGAATTATAGAGAAGAAAAAAAAGGAAAAAAAACAAAAAAAACAAGTTTAATCTACATGTCATTAGGAGACTATCAAATGCAAAAAGAGAACAAATTCGAGGGGCCAAAATAAGCAATTGAAACTTGTATGTGGAATATTTAGAAATGATTTTCCTCATATATGTTGTCTTATTTATTTATTATAAATAAAATAATTTATTTTTTTTATTATTACCTATTCTTGTTTATTGATAACAAATATATTTGAGAATCATTAATTAACAAAGAAAACATGGAATCTGGAAAGACGCGAAGTGAGAACTCGTTGAAAAAAATTAAATACAGATACATGGATTCGAAGTGAGATTCCTCATAGATATATTACCTAAATTTTCCACAAAAAAAAACCACGAGAGTAGATTTACTTTTCTTTTTGGATAAAATATAACGCTCACTAATAGCCATCTTCACTCAGTTTTAAAGAAAACAAATGTAAAAGATTGTTTATTTTGAATAAAAAATAAAATATGACGCTCCCAAGACCTATACCCTCATTTTTTTTTTTATTGTTCAAGGTGTAAGGTTTGTCATAAAGATGCTATTTGTTGTAGTGCTTGTGGCTTTTAGCGCAATCTTTTTTTTTATTTTTCTTGTCACTTTCTTCGCGATCAACAAGTCTCTTCAGCTCCATCTCACGTTCCTCCAATTTGCCAAAGAGAGTGTGTGTGTCAATAATTGCTTAATTTTTAGATTCACAAATGACAGTGACTTTGGGTTACCAGCTACGATTTAGACATCTAAGAATTTTTACAACCAGTTTGTCATTGGAAAATGTTCTTTCCAGAGTTATCACATAACTCACAATATGAGTGAATCATGTTTGCATTTGACTAATATTTTCTTCCAGTTTCATTATGAAGAGTCCATACTCATAGATTAATATGCCTAATCTTGCCCTCTTTACCTTAATAGTTTCTTTATGGATAATTAGAAGAATGTCCCACATTTGTTTTATAGTCTCGCAGTGACCTTTAAATTGTGTTGTACATTCACTTTATCATCTCTGGTCCAATCTTTTTATATTAGATACTCATTCCATCCTTAAATACATGTCGCATTTGTGGAGAAAATGTGTTCCAAAGTAAATGTCACTTTTATTTTCAATGCAGTTTTAATTTTTATCTTTCAATTATATCCTCTAATTAATACTCACAATTTATTATTTCTCTTACATTGCATTAATGATAATTTGAATACACCAATAACAAATCATGATAGTTTGGTAAAATTATTATCCTCTTTCTTTTATTTATTACATTTTCTTAATCTGTGTGAAAGTATAAATATGATAAATAGTTTGGGATGAATGAAATAAGAGTAGTTCTTTAGTGACATGTAGACTAAACTTTTTTGTTATTTTTTCTTTTTCTTTTAATAATTTTTTTATCTACAATTCTATTTTTCTTCTCTTCTTAATAGTTAAATTTTGAACAAATATTTTGAAAATTTTAATTATTTTATTCCCCATATATTTAATGAAAAATTACTTAAGACAAAAAAAATACTATTTAATTAAATATGAGGAAATTATTGGTCAAAGAGTTTGTTATTTTAATTATCTAGTGGTCTATCTTTTTTG
The DNA here is from genome assembly GCA_021764765.1 of Vicia sativa. NCBI lineage: Eukaryota > Viridiplantae > Streptophyta > Magnoliopsida > Fabales > Fabaceae > Vicia > Vicia sativa. The sequence continues at coordinate 146,875,513 of CM038797.1, forward strand.
TTACAAAATAATTTACCATTAGATATATGTTGAATGAAATATTTAAGATTTTCAAGATATTACATTCGAAACTTAACTATTAAAAAGAGAAGAAAATTAGAATTATACAGAAGAAAAAAAAAAGAAACAAAAAAGAAGAAGTTTAATCTACATGTCATTAGGGGACTATCAAATGCAAAAAGAGAACAAATTCGAGGGGCCAAAATAAGCAATTGAAACTTGTATGAGGAATATTTAGAAATGATTTTCCTCGTATCTATTGTCTTATTTTTTTATTATAAACAAAATACTTTATTTTTCTATTATTATCTATTCTTGTTTATTGATAACAAATATATTTGAGAATCCCTAATTAACAAAGAAAACAAGGAATTTAGAAAGACGCGAAGTGAAAAATCATTGAAAAAAATTTGAATACAGATACATGGATTCGAAGTGAGATTCCTCATAGATATATTACCTAAGTTTTCCAAAAAAAAAAAATAAGAGAGTAGGTTTACTTTTTTTTGGATAAATTTAACGTTCGCTAATAGCCATATTCACTCAGTTTTAAAGAAAACAGATGTAAAAGGTTGTTTATTTTGAATAAAAGATAAAATATGGCGCTCCCAAGACCTATACCCTCGTTTTTTTATTGTTCGAGGTGTAAGGTTTGTCATAAAAAATGTTATTTGTTGTAGTGCTTGTGGCTTTTAACGTAATCATTTTCTTATTTTTCTTGTCACATTCTTCGCGATCAACAAGCCTCTTCAGCTCCATCTCACGTTCCTCCAATTTGCCAAAGAGAGTGTGTGTCAATAATTGCTTAATTTTTAGATTCACAAATGGTAGTGACTTTGGGTTACCAGCTACGATTTAGACATCTAAGAAATTTTACAACCAGTTTCTCATTTGACTAATGCTTTCTTCCGGTTTCATTATGAAGAGTTCATACTCATAGATTAATATGCCTACTCTTGCCCTCTTTACCTTAATAGTTCCTTTATGGATAATTATAAGAATGTCCCACATTTATTTTACAGTCTCGCTGTGACCTTTAAATTGTGTTGTACATTCACTTTATCATCTTTGATCCAATCCTTTTTAGGTTTGTTTTCTATAACACCATTCATATTGTGTGAAGGAACAAATGAACATTTATTCTTAGCCTCCAAATATCACGATTCATTCCTTCTATGAAAATTTTCATTTTCTCTTTCCCCAAATTATTACCTTCTCCAGTAAAGGACGAATGTTTATTTAGTGAATAACTTAAAGTCATTTTTCCTCTTGGGACGATTAGTCTTTAATAAGAGTCAGACTTTGATGACACTTGTTAGGTAATAACTTCAAGCATGCTATAGTGAATTATAATATTTAAAATTCACGAATGATTTATTAGTTTTCTTAATTACACTTGAAATTATGTTTGTAATTTCCTAAGAATCATATATTTTAAGACTGATTAATCTCAATAACCAAATTTTATTCATTAAGATTATCACAGTCTTGAAATTAATTGCAAGGGAACTTCGCTTAAACATTTTCTTTTGGACAAGTAGCGTTTCACTCAAAAACACCAAGACAACTTAAGGGAAAAAGAAATATTTTTAGAGAAAAAAGAAGAAACGTTAGAGAGATAAATTTCAACGAAAATGAAAAGTTTCAAAAAATTGTGTGAAATAAAGAGGAGACAACCCTCCTCTATATAGGAGAAGGAAAATCCATAAAAGGAAGAAAAATCATGGGCGAAATTGAATAGCCAATCAATTGGCTTAATGCCCAATAAATTGGATGGCCCATTTTTAATCGATTGACTTGCCCAATATGAAAATGTTTAATATAGAGCTGTTACAAGTCATTAATATTCTATCCTAATGATGACACCAAAATAAATTGTTTATTTGACTTGATTTGTGCATATTTTATTATCATTTTGTTTACATTTCCACTATTATGCAAGTGTTTTGTTTGTGTTTAAGGTAGTTAGACATTTAAGAGTCATGTGCGAAGAAATGAAGCAAAACAGATGAAAAACAAAGAATTGGAGCAAGCTAGCATCTATGGCGACCACCGTAGCATTCACTATAGGGGTGCCATAGGTGGTCCATGCACCGACGAATGAAATTACCAAGTCATGCCCCTTTGTGAGCATAGAGGTCGCCATGAGGGTGTGGTGGTCGCCACCCTTTATAATAGACAGACGGTTGGAAATGGACCTTGCTTAGCATCCACGATCCCACAAGCGCCCCCTATATTCTCTCCACGATTTTGAAGTTGTTTTAGGCATTTTGAGGGTTTTTGGAACCTTATAAATACCCCATAGTTCCACTATTTTGTTCATCCAACCTTAGTACAACTTAGACATACATTTTACATTCTAAAAGCTTTAATTCTTCACATCAGAGAGTTATCGCAATGTTTTTGTTGTCGAGTTTGGAGCACATTTACTTTGAAGTTATTTATCTTCCCGCCTTTATATTCTTTCAACGTTTATTTTCGTCATTTACATTCCATCAAACTTTATTTTTGTTGTACCAGATTCAAGGTTGCACGGGAGTAAGTTCCTAATTTATTTTGTATTTACGCTTTATTTATCTTGCATTTACATTCCTGTCTTATTTACCTTGCATTTACTTATCTTCGTATTATTTATCTTTCGCAAACATAAACATGATCGACTAATTTATTAGTGATGAAATGTGAGGATCGTCAATAGACGGTACTCTATATGTTGTCTTTTTAGGATTACGTTTGTGGGCTATTTTGATTTAAGCACAATTTTTTCTATACTTATTTTAATCTGTCTCTGTATAGAGACAATTAGACAATTAGAGTATTGTACCGTAATTAATATTAGTAGAGACAATTAGAGTATTGTTGATTTATTTGAATTACATTCTAGTATTGTCATTCACCTGAATTTTGTTAAAAGTTATTTACTTCATCATTCTTATTCTTAATTCAATCGCCTTAGATAAACATTGTAACATTATTAATGATTGGTTTGACAATTAGTCTTTGTGGGTTCGACAATCTTTTATATTACCCCCTCCATTCCATATCGTAAGTAAAAGTTACTTTTTAGGTTCATTGAATATCTAATGGATCTGGTCTATATATAAACCAGATACATTAGATATTCAATGAACCTAAAAAGTAACTTTTGCTTATAATATGGGACAGAGGGAGTACTTCGATAGATCCGTGCACTTGTAGAATTTACCCATCACTTAATCATTTGGTTAATCATTTAAGCATTCTCCAATTAATAAGCTTAACGTCAAAAAAAATCTTTCAATAGAGATTGAAAAGTTTCTTAATAACTTGACTCAGCCTTAAAAATATTTTAACGATATAAAAATGTTTAAAAAGGCTTTTAAGTGTGTGCGCGTGTGTGTGTGTGTGAGAGAGAGAGAGAGAGTTGCTCACTCAGACCAAGAGAGAGTGTTGCTCACTCAGACCGACATAACCAGGCAAACTTTCACACTTTTTCTCTTTCACAACTTTGAGGCCTTCAAGATCCTTTGCCATATACATTGATCATATAAACACTTCAATAGAATCAAGAGTTTCCTACTAGACGAAGCTTTGGTATGTCCTCAGAATTGGTTACCATCATCAAATGGTTGGAAAATCATTATCACTAATTTTATCAACTTCAACCGTCATTGTCATTGTCGTCATCAAAACTTCAAAAAACTTACCAGCAGAATGATTGTCTTCATATCTGCAAACACATAAATCCACAACCTCAGTCAACAAACTATCTAAAATAAAAATAAGATTTGATTTGACAATTTACAAATAATAAATAAATAATTTTCAACATGAATAAGTTTCAAAATTAATATAAATTTTGATGTTTAAAAATAAATACTAACAAATGTTGACTTAAATAAATAAATAAATTTTAAAATGCATATATTTAATATATTAGAAATCAAAATAAATTGTCCATAGAAGACTTGTTAGCATGATATTTAAAAATAATATTGTTATTCTTTTCCGAAAAAATGCATTTAAATAATTTATAGATGCAAAACAGACCTAATTATCAATTTGGTGGTTCCTGTGCGTATGCGCGATTCGAATTTGATGTTAATAGAGAACGATAAGCATACATCAAAAGCAACACAATGGGTGTAGCATTGATCGATCTCGAACAAGTTCTCATTTCCAAAAAGGTACTTTTCTTTTCCCTTCAAATTCAGAGTGAATCAGCTTCTTATCTTACTCGATGAATTTAATTGCGTTGTAGGAAAAATTGACACTTGAGGAGGAAGGTATTCTTCAGTCATACAAACGTAAAGCTTTCAGGAATCTCACTGCTTCTTCACTTCTTGGATGTACTGCTGTATGGGCAGGTTTGAGGTTTCTCACTCATTTTCCTTCTTTTCCTTTCTTGATTTCTTTTTGTGACTCACTATGTTCCTTTATCACAGCAACCGGGAAACTCGGGAACGCACTTCGAGGAACCCTTTCAGCAGGAGCAGGTGCTTTCTGTGGACTCTTGATATTTACTGGATCCTTGTATTCTTCCGCAGACCATATTCTTACACTCGATGGCAGTATATTACAGAAGGAGTTAGCAAATATGTTTGTCTTCTCATCCTAATTGCTTGCACTTTATCATCCTATTGTATTCTCTGACATTCTTGACTATGCATTAAAACAATATCATTCCTATCTTTTATTTAGTTTTGTCCCTTTTGAAATTTGGTTAATGTCATTTTGGCCGTCGTCTCACTGGCAGCTTCATAGGCAGATATAATTTGGGATTTGAAATCTAATTTCAACTTGGCTATTATATATGTAGTCATAAAAGCAACACTTTCTGCAAAATCACAGCATAGAATATAACTTTTGTTAATTAAGCCTACACAAAGAGCAAGAACAAGAGCAGGTGTAGAAGCAAACACCAATCTCCACTAACATCCCTACTCATTGATATATTTGCCCCCAAATAACCCTGATTTTGTTACAATGGTCCATGGACCCTTTAAATTGTGTAGCTTGCTTTATCACTAGCTACATTCCTAGTCTGGAAAAAAAAGTGGGGTGACGAAGGGAGAGAAAATGAATTTATTTACTGTCGTCTCTTCTACTATCTACTAATCGTTTTACGTAAGATTTTATTTCATCATATTCTCACACGTGTATATTTGTTGTTAAATGACAGAATGGTGACAAAGTACCAGAATGATCCTGTGCTAATGAAGCTTTTATCTAAGCATTTTTATTCAGAAAGGATTTATGATGATTCTACCTCTAGTACTCCTAAACTACGATGGCGATACCGTAATTTTTTTAGTGATACTGCAATCAATGGAAAGAGGACACATGATCATGGCTCATATAATACATCCGACGACTCTCACAATGATTCCTATGATGAATCCCAAGGGTATTCTGATTCCTTAAAAAAATCCCAAGGCAAGTCTGAAAATATCGCTGACAGCAAAAGAACAAGCCGTGGGACCAAGCAAGTTTCCCAAGGCAAGTCTGACAATATTACTGACAGCCAAAGAACAACTCGCGGGACCAACCAAAATTTTGTAAGTATTCTCAGTCTTCCCTTTACATACTTTGAATTGGTATTTGTTCTTGAATTAATTATATAGATGCTTTAGATGGAAGTGGTTACTAATATAAACTTCATATGTGTTTGGAGAAGTGACTGGTAAACTTAAAATGCTAGTGCGGAGAAAGTTGTTCGCCCTTCTAGTGTAATGTGTGTTCTAATGAGAAGTATACTTGATCTTAGCTGAATTTCATTCAATGGGCTGCTTAATGTCTGTGTGCACTTCGACAATATTTTCGATACCTTTTATTGGATTTACTAGCTCTCAAATTTAATGTAGTGCTGTATATCCATTAAGTTCAGTTAGAAATAAATAGGCTGACAATTACTTCAGTTCAACTCCCACTTCTCAAACCTTTGGTAGATACCAAATGTAGCAAAACTAACTTTTTAACAAGAAAAAGTAAAATTTATTAATGTTTTCTGTACAAAGGCAATTGCATAAAATGTTCATTGAAAATATTTCTTTTTCCGTCAATTAATGATTGAGCGGCAATTTCTTTTGATTTTCTAGTTATTGGGCAAGCTGACTCCTCTTTTACCGTGTTAATACTAACGTGATTGTGAAGGATGGACATATCTTTGACTAGATTTTCTGTAATAGGTGGTTTTTATAACTTGTTCGTGTCAGCAACAAATTGTTGTGCCTAAAACTAGGCTATAAAATGTTGCTTTACCACATTTTCCCGGTCAATCATAATCAAAATGAGGAATTACAATGAGATTTCTTTTGTATGATGGTTTTTGGTTTCAGCTTGTTACCTTTTTTCACACATGTCATTGCAGGTAAGTCCTGGTTCTGATATTAAGCCAGAGGTAGACCCTCTTGATTGTCTTTTTGGTGGTGTTCCAGCTGAGGAGGTTTTTAATCCTAATACCACAAACAAACCATCAGCAACTCATCACCGAAGCCATCGAAGATATCACCGTAGGCGTCGAATCCGTGATCTTGACGACCTTTCAAAATCAGCAGCAGCTGTTTGAATGTCACCCAACATTTGCTGAAGTTGATGCGGAGGGCTTACGTAAAATTTGTGCTTTTGTTTTCTTAGCAACATTCAGATCTTATCAGTTTCTGCTAACAGTATTGTGAAACAGAAGAGGGTTCATAGTGCCTTAATAATATGATATTTGATGTTGGTCTGTTTTAAACAATATGATATTTGAAGATATGATAACTGATTATTGTGAAAATGACTTTATTCATTGTGATCAATTCAGCTTTATAATTGGATGAACCGAATCATAATTGCAGTATGCTCAAAATTCAATTGTTATACCAAAAAATAACTAAATTGAGTTGGTTTAGTGGATAGTATTATAATTCAAATTGGATGTACTAATCTTGTACTCCTTTGTTGTTTTGTTTTTCCCACTGAGTTACTGAGAAACCAACAACTTGCATTGCAGGCCATTACTTCATTAGAATGCACCTTTTGTAATCATCTCTAAGATAAAGTAACTTTTGTAACGTACCCTTCCATAGACAAAAAAAAATTGTCTGTGATGCATTTTGTTTTGTTTTCGCGAAGAATCATATCACCTTCCTTCTCTGTTTGTGATGCTGAATTTTTCATTGTGATCAAAGAAAGACAACTTTTGAAAAGAAAAAAGATAAAAAAGTTTACAAGTTTTTTAGCATAATGTGCTGCTCCATAGCAAACTAATATTTTTTTCTTTAATAAAGCTCTCTCAAATTGATGATAGTGGAGCAATCCATTTGCTTTTAATATTTTTGGTCTTTTAGCACAAGCACTTGATTTTTTATAAAAGGAGTAGCAGAACAACTTTTCTCCGTTTAAACAATATTATATTAAAATAAATCATCCTTTTTTAGGGGAGATATAATAGAAGTTATGATACTTTAAAAATAGTGTTAGTTTTAAATTATGGAAATTTCATTCTGTGTTTTTCTAGCGCATCACACAAATTTTTTTAAATACCCTTAACTGGAAATACATTTACGAGAGATCTCAGTTGTATTTCCGATTAGTGTTAGCAAATAAACGTGCACCGGCTCTTTCTCTTCCTCATTTTCACAAACCTTTTGAACTGAAAAACAATCAAAACCCAAAAACTACCAGACTGATTCTTCAACATTCTAAATATCTGCAAGTTGTTCAATTATTTTTCCCTAATTCTTAATAATACTTATCCAATATAGGTACTCCCCCGTCCTAAATTATAAGAGAAATTCACTTTTTATATTCGTTGAATAATTAATGCATTTGGTTTATATATAGACTACATACATTAGTAATTCAATAAATTTAAAAAGTAATTTTCTCTTATAATATGAAACAAAGAGAATATAAAATAGATGCTATTTTTAATATAACAAGTTGTATTTATAATTTTTTTCTCAAAAGTTCTTTGCAACATTTTTCTCGTTGGTCATATTTTAACCAAATAAATCATTTTTTTCCTTTTTAAAACCTCATTTTTTGGTGGCATTTAGCCTGCCCCAAGTATTTTTCCACCATTGAAAAATTACATTTTTTTTTACCTACACTAGTAGGTAATTAGGTCACTTTATAATAGTAGTATTATTAAATATAATTTAGACTTAATTGCAACTTTAGTCCTTATATTTAATTTTTTTATTTTTATTTTGGTCCTCCCTCTTTAAAAATCACTATTTTGATCTCTTTTAAAAAAAATCTTTAATTTTCGCCTCTTCAAATTTGGGAATATATTTTGATGACATGACCCTGTTTTTTCTTATGTGTCAAATCCATTTCATTTTAATATTAATATTTTTTTTTGCATTTATTTCATATTTATACTTTTGTTTATATAATTCGGTTAATGTTTTTTAAGTAATTTATTATAATTTGAGACAAAAATTTGGAGAAACCCTAACATTCCTCTTTGTCTCTAGCACCTCGTTCTCCAATTTTGTCTTCCCTTCATCAACTTTTAAACTCCCTCCAACCGTTTTCTCAACACTCCTTTAAAATCATCTTCTTCTAAATTCACCAAACCCCAAATCCAATGCCTCATTTCGTAGTACCAAAATCGTGTCTGAAATAAGTTTCTCATTTGCCTCAACAAATCAGTCTGGTGCAAGAAGAAGAGGGGGTAGATGTTGGTATTTCTTATATTATTTTGTAGTCCTTCGGCCACATTAAAAGCATAATATCCAAGACTAGCATAACCGTCCCTTTGAGATGTTACAATAACCCTCCTCACCTTATCATTAGTCAAATGATAATCATAGATCTCTGTAGTCATTCCCTCACTACTACTAGTATCCATAGTAGGAAACTTCACCTCAAACTGAGTTTTCTCCGTTATTGTTTCTACCAGGTTTCTCCCTTGCTTTTCGCTATTCTCCCTCTGAAGAAACTCTCTACCAATCAAGTAAGTTGTTTTAACCCCAACTCTTACCCAAAAACTCAACAACAACTCAACGGCAACATACATTTTTATCCCTTGATTTCTACAAAATTTATTATACTCCTCTAAAACTTTCTCAAGCCATTCATAACGTCTTAATCTCAAATTTCATAGTTCTTCATTGCCATGAAAACCTCCACTGGTTAATGATGAATGGACAATATTTGAACATTCTAAATAATATAAACCACATATTTTAGACCCTTTAACAATAATCAATTCATCACGTGAAATCTTCAACACTCTATGTTCAACTCTAGTACAATAGCCCATTTCATTAAACATACTTATAGATAATAAATTTTGCTTGAGTTCTAGAACATACCTCACATTAAGAATAAGAAGTTCCCAATCATCAAATATTTTAAGTCTGACCATAACAATACCATGAACCTTACAAGCCTTATTATCACCAAGGAGAACTGTTCCACCCTGCATCATCTTCAAAGTTTCAAAGTATTCTATTCTTAAACACATGTGATAAGAGCAATCTGAGTCAATGTCCCAACTATTTTTCAGTTTCCAAACTTGATAGTATTAGTACATTGACATCCTCATAACTTTCCTCCCCTAAGGCAACTATAGCTTGAATAGAATTTCCATTGAACTTTCTCTTAGGACAATCCCTTTTAAAGTGACCAATTTTCTGACAATTAAAACATTTTACCTTTGACTTGTCAGACCTCTTTGATTATTGACATCCCTTTATGCTCACCTCCCCATCTTAACACATTTAAGCCTTCACCACTATCTTCAATCTTTAAATCTTTCGACTTTAAAAATTCTTTGGATTTCACCGCCGTCTGAACTTCATCCAAATGAATAGTTCATTCTTTATCATAAAGAAGGGCATCCTTAAAATGATCAAAGGATCTAGGTAATGAACTTAGTAGGATTAAAGTCTTGTCCTCACCATCAATATTCTCAAGATCATCAATAATCTTGTGAAATTCTTTAAGCTGCTCAACTATGGTTTTATGCTCTACCATTCAGGATGAATATAGTTGTTGTTTCAGACACATCATGTGAGCCAAAGACTTAATCATATACAATGATTCAAGTTTTGCCTACATAGCAACCTCAATTTGCTCTCTGGAGACCTCTCTTAGAACTTTATCCCCGAGACACAAGATAATGGAACTTCTGGCCTTATCTACCATTTTAGTCTTCTGTATCTGTGTAAGACCTGTAAGCATCAATGCTTCACTCTTCAAATCATCAATACACTTCTATTGAAATAAAATTGCTTGTATATTAATTTTCCACAACCCGAAATCCTCGTTTCGAAAAAATTTCTCGATCTCCCATCTGCCCACAATGCTTACTTGTAACTAATATCCCTTTGCTCCACGCTCACTCAGCACTTGTTGAGAATCTTATTGTTAATTATGACAAAATTCAATATCAATTTATGATTCAAAGAATAATATCAACCAAAATAAATGTTCTACAACAACAATAATTCGTACACAAATAATATAATAGAATAAGCTGAGAAAAGATGAAGGCTGGTTTATCCAGTTCGATCAAATGATCTATTATGAGAGAGAGAACAACTCTTCAATTCACTATACTCAGAAAGTTGTTACAAGAGATTACATATGAGTTACAAGAAAACAGTCTTTGCCTTTAGGTTCCCAAGAACAACCCCGAAGGTGCCAAGAAATTGTCCTATTTTCTATCCAAGTGTTTTCCAACCTCTCCAACCTTCAATATTTGAATAACTCAAAAATCCAAGATGTAAACAACTTTTAGAATGTTGAAGAAGTCACACACAATATTTACTGCCAATAAACTATAAAATCCAATACTCGAGGAGCAAATTGAGATTAGTTAATTATTATATATTTCTGATGCTATCTTTCATTGAAAAATTTCTCTGTTATTTCTCAAATACCAACTTGTTTTCTAAACAATAAATAAATAGTATAGAAAAAAATGTGAATGATGATTTACCATAACATTCCAAATGAGGTTTTCAGGCTGAGTGTTAAGTGTTTCATCCCAAGCTCGAACAACAATTTCTTTGGTCTCTAGAAGGTCAAGTACCCAAGAACCTCCAATAGCATAGAAGTTATTCATATATTGAATGTGGAAGAGGTTGAGAAATACTTGGATAAAAATAGGGTAATTCATGGGCACCTTTATAGTTGTTCTTGAGAACCAGAAGGCGAAGATTATTTTCTTGTAAATCATTTGTAATATCTTGTAACAAGTTTTTGAGTATTGTGAATTAGAGAATTGCTCTCTCCGTCATAGTAGATCGTTTGATCGAATTAGGTAAACAAACATTTTTTTCTCGTCTTATTCTGTTATGTTATTTGTGTACAAATTATTATCATTGTAAACCGTTTATTTTAATTACTACTATTCTTTATCTCACAAATTAAATATCCAACAAATCACAATATAGCCAAATTAAAGACCTTATACTAATTGAGGCCTATAGATTTTATTCCAAGCAATCATGACAAGCTTCCTTTTATTGGCATCTCCACTCAAAAAAAAGTTTCTAACAATTTTTTCCTTGCTTCTAAGAGGCACATGCCAAAAATATATAGTCATGGTATGAACCAAACGTAAAATAATAATGGATTTGACTAACATTGATTTGTTGGCCATTGAAAGGAGGGAGTCTTTCCAAGAAGACAACTTGGATGTATTTTGTGTGCTAAAAGCTACGAATATGAGGTTTTTACCATGCCCTAGAAGATGGGAACACCCATGTAAATAAAAGATAAAGAATCCCTGGTGAAACCTGCCAGGCCAATTATGTGCTCAACCCTTATACTCAATATTAAACTTGAAAAATTAGAGAATTTGGTTAAATTGAAATACCTGACAAGAGACTTAAGAGTGAATGGTGATAATATTAGTTAATGCGTGAATATTTGATAACATACTAGTACAAAACATGTCATCTACATAGAGTACATGAGAAGAAAGAAAAATGCCCCTAGTTCCTTTCATTAACTTTAAAATTTCATCATTGGCAAATTTGGTAATTCTCATACTAAGAACTTTTTCAACCAAGCAAAAGAGAAGAGGTGACAATGGATCACCTTGTCTAACTCACTTAGAGCAGTTAAAGTAACCATGGTGAGCTCCATAAGTGGCAACTGAAAGAAAAGTTAAGGAAAGAAAAGACCTCATGCAAAGACATAAATTTGGACATAAACCAAACTTCTTAATAACATGGAGAAGGAAGTTCCAACTTAAAGGGTGGAAAGTTTTGGTCATGTCCACCTTGAAGACAATATTGCCACCAAATGTTTTATTGTCCAAAAGTTTGTTTGCTTAAATGATTTTGAATTTGAAGTTATTGAAGGTTATAAGTCTGAATTTATTCATTGAGTCTGCATCCTTAGACTTAGGTAGAAGGATGATGAGATTGAAATAAAAATTAGGAAGAATTCAACCATATTTAAAAAAAGATTAAATATATTTTTGATTTCTATAAATATTTTAATTTTGACTTTTAATCCTTATAAAAAAAATTGAGTTTTAATTCCTATAAAATTATTTTTGCACAAAATTTTTGTTCATCCACATAAATTACGACTGCGTGCAAAAATAATTTTATAAGAATTAAAATTCGATTTTTTTTAATAGGAATTAAAAATTATTTTTGATAATTTATTAAAAAAAAAAATTTAACCCTTTAAATAACTAAAGGACAACAACACAAATATTTTTTCAATAATTTCCGATTGGTTTAAAAAAGCACACCATCAAAAACACCCCTTAGCAAATTTTTTCTCCTTAATATATTTGACCACCTTTTTGCTAAAAAAATCACCTTATTCTTCAAAAATATAAAATCTCAAAATTAATTTTCAAAAAAGTTATTTAAAATAAATTTAAATTTAAGTGATTTTTTTATATTTAAAAAGGAAAAAAACTTAAATACAATTTCTTAGATCTGGTTAATACTTGTTTCCAATGAAAATATACAAGTGTATAATTTTTTCTACACATATACAATTTTCTCTTAATTTTACTCTTTAAAAGATATTTGAACACATTTGTCATATTTTTATTGGAGAAATGTATGAATCACACTTATGAAATTGTATCAAATTTTCTCCATTTAAAAAGTTATATTAAATGAATAAAGTATCTAAAAAATGTTTAAAATTTTTTTCTTATAAATATTTTATATATTTTTGTTAAAAAAATATTTATAAATTTGTTAAAAATATATAATAATAAAATCTTTTGCAAAATTTAAATAAACAAATTCACTGTTTCATAAAAAAATAATAATTTCTCTCTCTATTCTTTTGTAAGTAAAATCACATTTTAAATTTATTGAATAATATATATATATATATATATATATATATATATATATATATATATATATATATATATATATATATATATATATATATATATATATATATATATATATATATATATATATATATATATATATATATATATATATTATATCTCTTGTTTAGTAATAAATTAAAAAATTGAAGAACAAAAACTACTTTTTTTCAAATAAAATAAAATAAAATTGTAAATTTATTAAATAAATCACATATCTAGTATATATGTATTCCAAATAAATCTATTATTTAATAAATTTAAAAATTCCAAATTTATTTATATTGAGATATAGAAAAAAAAGTTATTTTAAAATTCAAATAGGACAAATTATATTTTATATTTATTGAATAATTCACGTATCTAGTAAATATATAGTCTAAGTACATGTATTATTTAACAAACTTTAAAAATAAAAAAAAAACTATTTTTGATTTATAATGAAAAATGACTATTTTAATATTCAAATAAACAATTTTTAAATAAAACCAATGGCATTATCTCTTTGATTGGTCTAAAAGTGACATCTAGACAAACTAAGAAAAGGAAAAGACGAAAAGGGGAAGAAAAATGATATATTTCAATGGAACTCATACAAATCCTTTAATGCTTTATTTTTTAATTCAATAATAAGAAGAAGAAAAAAATGTTACACCTTCGTCAATATAGCAAGCAGGATATAACCATATTAATAAATATAAACCTTTAACATACTAAAAAAAAGTTATTCTTTTTGACCAAAATATATATTCTTTTTTAAATATAATAATTATTTTTTATTACTCTTTTTTTTTTTCTTTGATTTTAGACCATACATATATTCATTTTCATTGAATCAAGTTACATAACACAGAGAGGGTGTAACAGAGAAGAGAATAAAATTGTGATTGAAGATTGTTTGAAGAAGAATGAAGTGTGGTAGAAAATGGAACATAAGCATCCAATACGACATGAATATGATGATGAATCCTCTCTCTCAAGCTGAGACACTTTTCTCTGCTTTCTCCAACAACACCACCAAACTCAGGCGTCTCCCTCACGTCTTCAGCAGGATCCTTCAACTTCCGTTACGGTCCGATGCTGACGTGGCAGTCGAAGAATCTCCCAACTGTTTCCGATTCATGGCGGTAACCGACTCCTCACTCGGTCACGTGGAGACTCACGCGCTTCACATCCATCCAGGTGTTACCAGAATTGTTGTAAGGGCAAGTGAGGCACTTCACTTTTCGTTGGATGATCTCCATCCTGATATCTGGAGGTTTCGTCTCCCTGAGTCTGTCGTCCCGGAGCTCACCACCGCCGTGGTGCTCGACGGTGTGCTTGTTGTCACTGTTCCTAAGGCTGAACGCGATGATGAGAATAATACTGCAGCAGCTATTGATGGTGGTGGTGCTAGGGTTGTGTTTGTTCAGTAATTAGTGTTGGAATTAATAATAATAACTTCAAGTTTGTGTTGTTGCTTCATTTCATCTGTTTATTCGATAATAAAATCTGAAAAAGGAATATTATAAGTTTGTGTTTTTAAAGCGATTTAATTAAATTGGCTTATTTTCTGACATGTGTATGTTTGTTCATTTTTTTTTTTTTGAGGTTCTTATTATAATGAGTTGCTTTCAGAAACAAAGGTGATTAGAATTTAGAAGGGCACATGAGTTTGCTTGAGTTAATAGGAACCGTGAAATACTCTACTTGAGATTCCGTAATGATTTCTATGATAAGTATGTGGTTCCTGTTTTCTTTGGGCAGAATGTTGGTATTGTAATGTGGGTCCAATACATGTTATGAGATTGGTTATGACGTGTTTAACTAAGTTCATAAATACGTACGATAACAAATGTTTGAACTAGATTATTGATATTTGATTGTAATACTGTTTTAGTATCCAACTAAGATTAACATGTAGATTCAAAAATATTTGATTTGTATAAAAAAAAGATTTGTAATTTTCTATGGGTGCAATGACTTAAGTGTATAGGGGAAGTTATTGGCTACTTAAAACAAGAAAATATGTTGGTAGCTAAATTTTTACTAGTATAATTTAAGAATGAAAGGAGAAGATACTTCAGTAAATGTGTGATCTCTGTTTTCATAAGATCAATTTGTGAAGTTAATACATGTGTATATCGTGGCTAATTACACATTTTGTACTATATACACATTACACATACTGGTACTTCTTGTACAAGTTTTAAACACAATAAAAAAAATGTAAGTATTTCAATTTCCTCAAAGTTACTTATACATTTAAGAGTTCAAACACTAAAAATTTAACTCACCCATGACCTTCTTACCCACCACTGTTAAATTCTCAAATTGTTCTTGAAAATCGGAAATATATTTTTGGGACGCACCACTATCTGATAAAGTTTGCAATAAATTGAAAGTTAATTTTCGGTTCTACACCGTAACTATATTTCCGGTTTCATTCATAACAGAAATTCAGAATATTTCATTTCATTGTCTAACATAGAGATACACAAACGTAGCAAATACAAACCAAAAGTTAACCATAAATCGAACATTACAAATATATCCCGGGGGACGTTGCAGCATCCTCATAATGTCATCGACGGTTCTTGATAAAGTCGCATCTAACTCGATTGGAACTTTCTCCTTAAAACTTCGATAAGTCGACCACATAGCCCATAAGTCATCGCCGTTCTTCAATTCACGGTTCATGAACTGCAGATTCCCTTCATTGTCGACTGATGGCGAGCGATACTCGATCTTCTCTACCTTTCGACTGTCGCCGTAATTTCCGGTTCCATACAAAATATCCAGGTGGCATGTAAGTCAATGTTCCCGCTTCTATGGCTAGAGTTATACTTCTGTTTCCCTACCAGAAGTTAATCTCCGGTACGGTTTTTTACTGATTCATGGGTGCCACCACATTTTGACTGATTTGAACAAAATAAGGTGCGAACCAGAAATAAACTTCTGATTTTGGAAAGAGCATTTTGGGGTTTTCATGGAGGTGTGTCTCACCCCTATGGGGTGGGTTAAGAAATTCACAAAAATAATTTGAGACTCCAATACAACTTCAACAAAACAAATAAAATGTGATTAAGTACAACTCTCACATTATATTATTTTACCTAATCTATCTGATGCCGCATTCAATTTTTAACTCGGACTCTAATTTTAAAAAGTTAATTCTGAAGGATGTGGTTATTCAAATACATTTTAGAACTAATTGTTTGAAAACGGAAAAGGATTGAGTGACTTTGGGTATGGTGACTTTGGGTGACTTTAGTTGTTTTTGATGAAAGAGAAAATGAAAAAAAAAGAGGGAAAAAGAATGAGAGGGAATGATTTCTGGTTAGAGAAAGACACAAAGTCACGGTGACTTTGGCACCCCAAAGTCAACGAAACCCAACCCGTTTAAAAACCTAAACAACACGAGACTCTAACAACATAAATATTGCGCGACCATTATATTTTTATTATATCAAATTATATCCCTTTAATATGTAGGATAATAATCATATTCTACTATTGTCGATAAACTATTAGTGTACTTACGTTTATGACTCTATAAACAACAAATAAATATTTGGAAGGATCATGACGAACATAAGAACATGATGCAATGACATTGGAGCAAATCATATGAAAGATTTGAAATTTTCCACCGTCGTACCAACCTCTATTTAGTTCGAACCAATAATATTATCTTGGCTTCCCTTCATTATGGTTCATTGTCTCATGTACATATAAAGTGAGATATTGACAGTCAAATATTGTAGCCCATGTGTGTTAAATTTTCCAGTTTCCTTCTTAATAAATTTCACATAGTTTTCACTGAACAACTACCCTGATTGTAACACTGAAATCCACTTTAAACCTCTGCTTGCAAACAATGGCCCTAACCGAAAATAGGTTGCTCTCATCAACACATTTATCGGTAGGTTTTTGATGCCTTTGAAGACAAAGTTAATTGATTCCACGAGAGTTATTGTAACGTGGCCCCATGGTTGATCATTGTCAAATACCCTGGTCTACTTCTCCACAGGAATATTATTGATCCATCTTAACGCATTCTTATTGGACAATCTGATCTATTTGTGGAGGTGTTGGAGTGATGCTTGTGTTAATGCATACCCCACATTCACAACTTATTCCCAAAGCGTCTTGTCTCTGATCTCCCGCATGAAGTTTTGTGCAATATGTCTAATACAATTGACATGCCTGGAAGGAGGATCTTGCTAAATATTATCAGGGTTATTGTATGCACTCTCAATAGATTGATGTTTCCTTGAAATCAAACATAGGTTGAGTTACAGAGCAACGTGTATTTAGAGATTCTTGAGAAAAATACTCCAACCACTGACAGTCTCACCTTCAACCAGAGCGAAGGCAATTGGAAAGATATTACTATTGTCATCTTGTGCCACTGCCATGAGTAACGGCTTTTTATATTTCTTGTACAACCATGTTCTATCAATGTGAATAATAGGTTTTTTCAGAATACAAAACCTTTGATGAATGGTTGATACGCCTAAAAGAGTAATGTAATATTTTATTTCCACTAACACAAGTTCTATTTGGGGTAAATACTGACAGTGTCTCCAAAATTGCAATAGTTCTTAAGTTCCGTCAAATATTGTAGAAGTTCTTTGTATGAATCCTCCTTATGTATGTAAACTCGTTCAACAACCTTAGTTCTCACTATCCATACATTCATGTATAAGGGTGTATAATTGTACTCATCTTCAATGACAGATCCAATGTGGAAGTTCTTTGTATGAATCCTCCCAATTTCTGTAAACTTATTCAAACACCTTAGGTCTCATTATCCATACCATGTATGGATAATGTATGATTGTATCATGTAAGTATATGGGAGATTATTGTACTCACCTTCAATGGCGAATATTTTCTAACAAGAGACAAGATTTCTTGGCATATAATCTGAGAGCGTAGTTTATGGTGACCCTGCATCAAATTGGTGGTAATACAAGTGTGATGTGGGTCTATAAAACTTATCTCTCAATAATCATTTCTCTTCCTATAAGATGCTTCTAGTTGGAACATGTAGAGCCCGTTATGACATAGAATGACGTACCTCATCACATTAGTGCGATTTATGATATAATCAACAAAGTTTTTCATGTGAAACTTTTTTATAGCTCTCACGCAGTCTTCTTTTGTACAAAATGTGTCTCCCGGTTTTAACATTTTCTCTATCTACATATACGGGTTGTAATAGATACATGAGGATGGCTCATCTTCATCCAAGTTAAATTTTTTCATGTTCTCAGGCGAACAATGCACATGGATTGAAGGTAATGGATCTTACTTGTAGTCTACATGAGTCATTGTTTACCATATAATCAATATGTGTCTTGATTCCTTGTTCATCGCCAATGACACCGACTTCAGTTTGGACATTGTTAGTTTAGTTAAGAACTAGTGTTTGATCAACAATTTGAGACTACTGAGATTATTGTAGTAAATTATACAACTCAACATTGTTGAACTTGGAATATCCATGGCTAAAAAACATATTTTGAACATCCTCATCATCTCGAACCTTTAGCTGAAAAATATTTGTCTTGGTTATTGTATATAATTTGTGACACTAGACCGACTGCAACTTCACATCTATTCTCTTTTTGAAATGTGATAAAATTGATCTTCTATTTATTGCAAACTTGGTAGTATCGATATTTTGAAAATTAAATCGAGATATTGCAAACTGAGAGTACTTTATTTTTATGCAAATGTGTTTAAAATGCACTTATATAGGCGAAATCTTGCATGGAACAAATGCATGCAGGCGACTCTGCCTATGACACATCCCTTAAATCTGCCATTCTACATGCAGGCCACACTGATGAACTCTACATGCCTGCCACTATAGCTGCCAAAATGGGTCGAAGCCCATGGACCGGCCCATCAGGCCTGATAAAAGTTAGGGTCTGTGCCTTATTTTTTGAGCCCATTTACTTCCGGGTCATTTTTAGCCCGACTCGAAAAAGCTCTAAAAAATATGGGCCACTGGCCCGAAAAAAATTATTATTTTTAATATAAATAGAATTTATCCTTTATTAACTATAATTTTAATAAACTTTTATAACTGTTTGTTGTTGGAACAATTTGTCACGAATATTTATAACTTAAAACTTGTTGGAATAATTATTTAATTTTGTGTGCTACATTGGATAATTTGTGATATTATTTAAATATGGGTTTTTTGGGCCTGATCCTAAAAAGCTTGAGGCCCGCATGGGCAAACCTGTTTAGGGTCGGGCAACCTATTTTGACAGAGTCCATTTTGACAGCTCTACCTACCACGATGTACACTACATGCATGCCACCCTGCCACACTACATGTGTCATCTTGAGTGTGTGCTAGAACATTTGAAAATCTCTTGTTGTGTGCTTGAGCATTGAAGTCTCCTGCTTGTGTGTTTGAGCATTTGGAAGTCTCTTGTGTGCTTGAGCATTTGTAATTAGATTTTATTATAGTGAAAATCTTGAAAGTACAAGAGGACTAGACTACTCCTAATTTGAGGGAGGAATCAAAATAATTACTTATGTCTCTCTTTCCCTCTTCTCTGTCTCTTAATGATTTTTATCTACCGTTACTCATCAGACTCTAAATAAAATTCTAACTTTGTGTTCAGAATCCGGTAAAAGTTCTTCATAAGAGAAAAATGAGAAAAAGTTAACACAACTCAACCCCTCATTCTTGTGTTTTTCTCACATTCAATTGGCATTAAATCAATTTTTTGTATTTTCTAAAAAATATGAATTTTTATATTTTCGAAAAAGAATGATTTTTTGTATTTAAAAAATGATTTCTTTAATTTCAGAATAAAATCTTTTAATTTGTTTGGAAAAAAATGATTTTTAAATTTTCTTGAATTTTTTTTTTGTATTTTCAGAAAAAGTTCAACGTTTTTAGAAAAATATTTTTTTCTAATTTTTTTTTCAGAAAAAAATGGTTTGTTTTTGTATTTTCGAGAAAAAAACGATTTTGGAATTTTTGAAAAAACAATCATTTTTTTGTAATTTCTAAAAAAAATTAATTATTTTTATTTTTGAAAAAAAACTCGATTTTTTTTACTTTTGAAAAAACTAGTAACAAACCCGTGTGTCTGCATCAGTCTGGTCTGACACGCACATTTATTCGCATAACATATTTATTTTAAATAAAAGGTTAAAAATGTAAAAAAAATATGTAGATTAATAATAGATATTTTTCTATATAAAAATATTTAGGTCAATAATTGATTTTTTCCCGTATGAAAATATTATTTTTGTTTAGGTATCATTTACAAAAATATTTGAGTCAACAATAAATTTTTGTATATAAAAATATTTAGGTCAATATTAAATTTTTTCCCGTATACTACTTTTTGATAAAAATATTTGGATTATAAAAATATTGAGATCAATAATTGATTTATTTCCGCATGGAAATATTATTTTTGTTTAAGTATCATTTACAAAAAATTTGAATCAATAGTAAATTTTCGTGTATAAAAACATTTAGATTAATAATAAATTTGTTTCCCGTATATCATTTTTGGACAAAAAAATATTTGAATCATAAATACTATTTTGTATATACCATTTTTCTATCATAAATATCTAAATATTTGGATCAATAATAAAAAAAATTCCAGATCGTAAATATAATGTTTCGTATATAAAAATATTTAAATAAATAATAGATTGTTTCCCGTGTACAACATTTTTTGTAGATATCGTTTACAAAAATATCTGAATCAATAGTAAGTTTTCGTATATACAAATATTTAGATCAATAATAAATTTTTTCCCGTATACTATTTTTTGATAAAAAATATTTGGATTATAAATATTAATTTTCGTATATAAAAAAATTGAGATCAATAATTAATTTTTTTCCCGTATGAAAATACTATTTTTCTTTAAGTATCATTTACAAAATATTTGAATAAATAGTAAATTTTCGTATATAAAAGATATTAAGATTAATAATAAATTTTTCTTATACAAATATATTGAGATATATAATAGATATTTTCCCGTATACTATTTTTAGATCACAAATACTTCTTTTTTGTATATAAAATTATTTAAATCAATAATAATTTTGTTCGTATAAAAATTTTATTTTTGTTTTGTATCGTTTACAAAAATATCTGGATCAATGCTAAATTTCTGTTTATAAAATTATTTAGATCAATATTAGATTTTTCATGTATGTCATTTTTGAATAAAAAATATTTGAATAATAAATATCATTGTTCGTATATAAAAATATTTAGATCAATAATAATAGTTTCCCGTATACAGACATTATATTTTTTTTAGGTATTATTTACAAAAATATTTGGATCAATAGTAAATTTTTGTATATGAAAATATTTATATCAATAGTAGATTTTTTTTGCTCGTATGCCATTGTTGAACAAAAATTATTTGGATCATAATACCATTTTTCGTTTATCAAAATATTTAGATCAATATATATTTATTCTCGTATATAAATATTATTTTTGTTTAGATATCATTTATAAAAATATTTGAATCAATAATAAATATTCACATATAAAAATATCTAGATCAATAATAAAAATATTTAAATATAGATAAATAATTTAATTAATTAATATAAATAAAATATAATTCAAAATACATGAAAACAGAATTCCACCTTTATGCTTCCTAATTCAAATTCAAAAATTAATTTTCTATAGGATATTTTTTATAGGCTATGTAAGGCTTTAAATTATTTAAAGTGACTCATAAATCCATAAGTTGTATATGACATGAAGTAATACTCATTTTCTAAAGTGAAAACTCCCATGATGATGAATGAGGATTAGACACTGTATGCTCCTTGTTTATGTGTATTAATAGGTTGGCATATGTATTAATTTATAGAAGATGAAAATGTTTACTGTGGTGTTCCCTCAAGAAAATGAAAGTTTTATTTAATTCGTTTCAATATTAAATAATGGTGTACTCTGAGTGTTATTTGTTTTAATCAGTCAACACATTAAATTGTTGTAGCTACATAGTTCAGGTATCGCATGCCTGACCCTTTCAAGAGCTTCATTCAAGTATCCGACTGTACTGAGTTCTATATTCTGGATGAACCCAGTTTGCAACACATAAGTCAACAATCTCATGTATTCCTCTAGTACTATCTACAACACTTCCGAAAATAGTTTTTAATCCTGTCAAAACATATGAAAGTTACGTGAAAAAAACTAATCATTCCAACAAAACTTCTACTGCCAAAACTCCAACAGCACTATATTTAACAAACTTCAACCATATCTAAAAGCCTCTAATCATATGCTAGCTCCACTCGAAAGACACTTGCGCTCCATCACATTAAGTTAAATCTTGAAGGTTCTATTATGAGACATAGGAGCCTCCGAGATTAATCTTCCTCTTGCGTCGACGACTCTCATCATCTTGTCTTCGAACAACACTTTGTAATTCCTTTCGACCAGTTGCCCTATGCTGAGCAAGTTGATCTTCATGTTTGGTATGTACACCACGTTGGAAATTACTTACCTTTTGTCATCTTTTCTCATAATTAGAACATCTCCAATGTCTTTATCTGCTTGAGTGCAAAATTTTACCATGTTCTTCATTGAGGATTTTAGGTTGACAAACCAATCTTTTCTTCCAGACACGTGTGATGAACATCCTGAATCTAAGTACCATTGATTCTTGAATTTTTCTTCGTCTCTTGTTGTGACTTTCAACAATATCTCTTCTTCTTCTTCTTCTTCTTCTTCTTCTTCTTACTTTACAAATTTTGCATCATTTTCTTGATTTTTTTTTCTTCACTTTTTAGAACAATCACTAGAGTAATGACCATAATTCTGACAATTGAAACACTAATGTCAGACTTTCGACCACCACCTATTCTTTTTCCTCCAGCATCACCTCTTTGGCTGCCTTGGTATGAGAGTCTTCTCTGATTCGACACAATTCCTTCCTATTGGTTTCTCTATCGTCGAATTGTTGTAGCCACCTCTACCTTTGTCGAACCATTTTCCTTTGCCATTAGTTTCTCTTGCTGACTGTACCTACAAAGACACATCACTCTTCGACTTGTATACATCTCTTTCAGAGATTCTTTGCTCATGAGATTCAAGCGTCCCTTGAAACTCTTCCTTCGACAAAGTTGACATGTCCTTCGACTCTTCTATGACAACTACCACATGATCGAACTTCGGAACCATAGATCTCAAGATCTTTGAAACAACAACTTTTGTTGTTAACATCTCTCCACAAACCTTGATTTGATTTACTAGTATCGTAGCTCTAGTGAAAAATTCATATATGCTCTCACTATCTCCCATCTGAAGCAATTCGTACATTTTTTTTGTGAGTTTGTAACTTCACCTCTTTCACCTTTTCCGTACCTCCAAAAGATTTCTTAAAAATCTCTCAAACTTCTTTTGCGGATTCTACACCAATAACCTTATCGAAATTGTCTCGACTCAAACATTGATTAATTATAAATAGAGCTTTATAATTCTTCTTCTTCTTCGATTCTTTATATATTGCCTCTTTTTCTTCTGAAACGTCTTCTCTGAGTGGTAATAATCCATATTTCACAAGATCTCAAAGTTCTTCAAAATAGAATATAACTTTCACCCGCTTGCATCAATTCTCATGATTATCACCTTTCATAATTGGAAGACTTGGTGAAAAATTCGCAATCGCGTAATTCATCACCATAGTGATTTTCTTCTTCCCTTAATTGCTTAACCGGAGTTCATGATACCAGATGTCAGAAATCCACTAAAACCTATGATGAATTTCTATTAATCTTAATGCACAAGATTGTTATGAGTTGATTACAAAATAAGGATTACTCCCTCTATTTATAGTTTTAGGTTAGTTTTCTTCCTAAACCAAAAAACCCAAAACTATAAAAGTCCAAAATATCTATTTTAGACCTAAATCAAAATCCTGTGTGAATCAACCTGCTTCAACACTTCGATCGACACACCTTGTGTTCGAATAACAACCTAATTCAACACAAGAAATTACACTAACACTATATAATACCACTAACAATAACACTATAATTATCGAAATCCTGTGTGAATCAACCTACTTCAACACTTCGATCGACACACTGTTCGAATAACAACCTAATTCGACACAAAGAATTACACTAACACTATATAATACCACTAACAGCAACACTATAATTATTTATAAGTATATAATTGGATAAGTAACTTTTAAATGCTTACTTAATATAAAACACAAAAGATGAAATAAATAAATAAAAATGCTGAAAAATACCAACCTTATGTGGTTACTGGTTTCCACTAGACAAATAACATAGAATCAATAACTCAGCTAGTAAAATCAAAAAGTTTTAGAGTAAGCTATTTTGAGTTAATTTACATGTGAGTTAATTTTAACTCGCAAGAGTTTGAGAGTAAGCTATTTTGACATCGGCTTATTGCAGAAATAATTTATGTTTTCAACTGAACTTCTATCTGAACATCATCTACTAGTTTTCATTTTAAACTTCACTAAACAGAATATTCATATAAACTTATGAAAACTTTCTATAAAGCAGAAGCTATTCCAAAGGGAATCCTAATCAGCCATTTGTAACCCAAAGTGTTCCTTTAAAATATTTTTTGATGTCATACCAAACCCACTGACCACCTTTTTCATATCTTCAAATTTCACCATTTCTCTTCTTATCTGTTCCTTCAATTCCCTGATAGCACGGTACAAGGGCTCTGACTGAGTTAAGTTAGGGCATTCCAGTTCAGCCACTACACTGTCTAACTGCTCATACAAGTTCTTCAAATTCAGCTTCTGTGCCTTGAGTTTTTCTTTCGCCACCATATATTCCAGCTCTTGTGAATTTCTAAGTCCCACCAGAACGTCATCAATCTCAGCCTCAAGTTTCAAAGATCGTGAATGAAAATCATTAAACTCCTCCCTTAATCTAGCATCTGAATGGATTTCATTCATCGTTACTTCCATTGGATCAATGACACGATGTGGTAAGCCTGATTGTAAGCACAAAATGTTCAGTTCTAATACAAGGGTACAAAGAAATATGAATTTACAAGATCAATAGTGTTGACAGTCACATAAGTCAGAGATTATAAACATTCACTTTCTGTAAGGACATTTACCTTCAGAATGAGCCATAGGACTCTCATTTCTCTTTCTCTTCTTCATATTTTCACCATTGGTCACACATTTGAGCTGATACAAAATTATCAACATGGTCATAATAAGCCTTACAATATGCAATAAATTGATTACACACAAGATGTTATTTTAATTTCATTTCTATGATCTATCATCTAAACTCATTTGAAATATACCTTTGAGATGGCCAATTCAACACTATTGAGAAGCTTCTTTGCGGCAGGTTTAGTTGAACCGCGCAAGAGACAAGCACCAAGGTCTAAAACCTTCTTCTTGATTTCATCATCCAAATCAACTTTGATACTTTTACATATTTGAACAAATCTTTCAACATGAGAGACAAGATCAGTTCTCCCATCACATCGTCGGCAATGGTACTCAGCATCTAAACCAATACTCTTCCCAACCGTACCAGCCAAAGAAGACCTGAGAGCACATTCCAGATGAGCAACATGGCCACATATTCCTGCACCAGCATTCACCGGGCACTTAATATAACTATACCCGCCATGAGCAGTACTAACAGTTTTGCAACAAAGAATGCAGGAACAATCACGGCAAAACCCAGACTCAAAACAACAAATATCACAAGACATGGCCGGGGAATATTTTATCGCCACTCCAAAGTTCAGGCTGTTGCACATTTGATTCCCCGCTCTACACTGAAGAATACTAGCCCTCCCTTCATCAGAGTCATATGCTCCTCCAGCCTGAGGTATCTGTTGAAGAGGTACAGCCGCTATTGGCACCACATTGCCTCCTACCATACAATTTTAAACACCAACAAGAGTTATTAAGCTAAGGGATCATCTCAAGACACAAAAATCTATATTTAAGATACAATAATAAAAATTAATTACGTATTAGGGTAATTGAATTGAGATTAGCATTAAATAAAAGAGAATCTAATTTCTAAATTCAATGAAATCCCCCATTATAGATTGATACAATTAATGAAATTGAATAGATCGGTAGACAAAAAACCTAAATTGTGGCAATACGAATTTAAGAATCTAAAAAACAAACGATCTGGAGTTGGTTACCGTTGGTAGAAGGCTGAGCAGCCGGAATCCGCCATGTGAAAGAAGCGAAAAACTTATTGACATCAGCGCCGGGAAAAGTGGACTTAATGTAACGCTCAACGGAGAGCTTGCTGGCGAAGCTGAGACGTTGTTGTTTGCGTTTGGAATTGGATCCTCCATTTTCCGTGGGACTCAATCGGAGCGGTAGATAAAGGTAGCGATCCTGAAAGCATAATCCGTTAGTCTGGAGTCTTTTCCCTGATTTCCATCCCCAGATATCACCAGGCTCCGGCCAATTCTCGGGCGCGTATGGTAAACCTTCGCCGTTTTCATCAGCGGCTGCTGGGCGGAGATGATTCATTTCGAAGATCTTGTTCTTCCCCATGGGAGCTAGGGTTTTTGATTCTGTGGATTGTGAAAATGAAGAGAGAGAGAGAGAGCTGAAGAAGTAACGGTTTCACAGTGATGCCACAGAAATGTTTTATTTACGCAAAAAAAAAGTCATGCACTGTGTTAAAGTTACAAGTGGTAAGTTTGGTTATAGAGACAAGAGTTACGGTGTACAAGTGTTACTCTGTCACTCAAACTCAATTAATTTATTTTACATATCGGTTTGATTTTTTATAGACACTACTGGATTAGTTAGTAAATTTTATTATTTTAAATATTTTTTCCTATAACATGTTTGACCATATTTATATATATTTTAAGGTAAAATTATAATACATTTCATAATTATTAATAGTGTGTTAATATTTAAAAACAAATTAAATAAAATTTTATTTTTGTAAATGAATATCAAAAGGAAAAACTATAAGAAAAGCGAATTATCTCCGTATTTAAATAATATTATTTCTGTTTTTAAAGAAATATTATTTAAGAATTTTAAGTATATTAAAAAATGTGAAAAAATGAATAAAAAATAAATATTTTATCATAAGCTTATCTATTACATACTTTTAGGCGTATATGGATTTGGCTCAATCCACAAAATTGGATCAAATCCATCCAAAATACTAATTGGATCGAGTAATAGAGGGAATATGAATTAAAAAATTCATTAAAAAGTTAAAATTTTGAACCTTAAAGTTTATTCTCTTGTTATTTATTATTTTAACATTTACTATTTTAGATTCATCGCTTAAAGTTTATTCACTTGTTATTTTGATGTTAATACGATTTTATGTCATGCTACTTTAGTTTGTTAGTGCGTGAGGCATTTCTAGTGAGGGAAGAATAAAAAAAATAAAGATTATATTATTGACTTAGATTATTATAAATAATGATACAAACTATTCTATTTACATGCGACAAACTTTACAATAAGTAGACTAACAAACTCTATTTGAGATTGGGCTTGAGATTGGACTTCAATTAAATCTAATATTTTATCTACTATTTCATCATATCTCCTATAATCTAAGTTGTCGAACCTATGCTAGTCATAGTCGATATGAACTATGAAGGTGTGAAAAACACAAGAAATAGGGGGTTTGAATTGCGTTTTATATTTTGGAAAACTTTTGCTTTAACAGCAATCACCTTTAAAAATACTTTGCTTTGAAGAAGATTGAAAGATATAAAAGCAATAAATAACACAGTATTTGTGTCCTAGTTCACTTGAAACATCAAGCTACTCTAGTCCACCATTCCGAGGTGATTTACCTCTCTCCACCGAGGACTTAATCCACTATAACCAAACTGATTACACTCCCACAAGCAACCGCCGGTAACTAACACTTGCACGCACCAATTATGTGTGACTAACTGTCCTAGACCTCTTGAGAAGCTGACCCAACTGGTCTCTCAAGGAACAATCAAACAACTATTTCATAATAAGTTTGTTTACAAATAAATATGCTTCTACACAAGTTGATTATGTAAATAGATTTTTAGTACAAAATGACTTGAATGAATTTATAGTTTTTTACAAAGAATAATGAAGTTTAAGCGTAGAGAGTTTCTTTGTGAATTAGCAGTTATTTCTTCAAGTCTTCAAGCTCTTATGTAGTGTCATGCATGATGTAACCGTTGGAGGGTACATTTGGAATATGAAACTTGTGGCGGCTTGAAAGAATGTGGGCGACAAGATCGTATGCAGCGTCCGTCCTTCATGGTAGTGGAATGAAATGTTTTGTTTGTACCATGTACTATTGTACCATGTTAACGTTATCTTCTTTCCTTCTGCACTTTAGAGGCTTCTGCGAGCATGAGTTTAGAAGAGGAGAATCTAACTTCTGGTTAATCAAAACTTCAAGTCTTCAGAGTCTTCAGATCTTCCTCTTCAGAAGCTTCAGCACTTGGTTTTGAAGAACCTTTCATCGTAACCGAAGGTTGAAAGAACCTCAAGTCTTGGAATCTTCAGAACCACATTCTTCAGAGTCTTAAGCACTTGGTCTTGTAACCTTGTATCGTAACCTAAGTTCAGAAGAACTTCAAGTCTTGGAATCTTCAGAATCACATTCTTCAGAGTCTTCAGCACTTGGTCTTCAGAATCCTTTGTGTCATAACCTAAGTTCAGAAGAACTTCAAGTCTTTCGAATCTTCAGAGCCACGTCTTCAGAGTCTTCAAGCACTTGGTCTTCAGAATCCTTTGTCTTCTAAAACTTGATTCTTCAGTATCTTGACATAAGTCACACTTATGTATTTAGATCTTCTGATTGGTTTCTTTAGACGAACGTATCAGAGTAACTAAACTTCAAAGCCTTCTGAAGCTTTCCTTACTACTTGTTCAACATAACCTTTGTAGCTTAGAAGTAGAACATCTTCTCTTCTAATGTCTTATCCACGTCGTTCATCAGAAGCATAACATGTTTGTTTATCTTAAAAATACAAAAAACATTAGAGTAACAAATATTGTTCACTCAAACATACTTTTTGTTATCATCAAAACTCAGAGACAATTGCAGAACCAAATCTTGTTCTAACAATCTCCTCCTTTTTGACGATGACAAAACTATGTATTTTGATGACACAATTTTGCATAACATCAGAAGAAAGTTAAAAATGAGAAAAGAAATGACTACTTAACCTTTACATAAAAACTCCCCCTGAATCACAGACTTGGTGAAAGATCAAAACTTCTAACTAAGGACCATCTGAGCAATAACTCCCCTTGGTTCCAACAAATCAGATGAAAGATCTTGATAGTCTTAATTCTTGAAGACACAATTTCTTAACTGAGAGCTTAAACTTAAATGTCACTCAGACAAGTTCCAGAATCTCCAGTTAGAATTTGACTTCAAACTAGCTCTTTCAGAGTCTTAGTGATGGGAGTCAGATGCATGACTTTCTTCAGATTCTTGAAAAATCCTGAAAAAGAAAAGCAACATAATCCTACCAAGAAACAACAGTTTATATTTGGTTAGAAATGTAAACATTTTTCAAAGAATTTGATCATTGAGAATCAAAATTACATCTTTAACTACTCCCCCTTTTTGTCATAATCAAAAAGTTATATTTTAAAAACGTGTGAAAAACACATAGATAAAATAATAGACAAAAAATGTGCTTTTATTCATTGATAAATTGAAGATATTCATAAGAACACCAAAAACAAAAAGTTCTTAATAAAAGGAAAAACATGAAAATGGTTCAAAAGCATCAAGTTTAAGGATTAGAATGGGAGGTGTCTGTTCCAGACATCTTCTGAAGGATTAAACCCAGGATGTTCTGAACATTTGTGTTGACAGTCTTCTGCTCAGCCAGACTTTGTTACATATATCTTTGATCAACTTTCATTTCATCCAGAGTATGATGTTATTGATTTGTTGTTGAGTTGATGGTTCAACCAAAGCAACTTGAGAAGCTTCATTTGTCTTCTCTATCTCAGCACCCAATCTGTCCTTTTCAGTATGGACTCTTGCATCTTTTTAGCTTTTAGCCTTGCTTCTTCTTCCTCTCTCCTCTTTTCTACTTCAGCAGCATGCTGAAGGGCCTTGTCTTCTGCCTCTTAGCAATAAGCTAGAAGCCACAAATTCTTTCAAGTTCATCTTCCTTCTATTTAACAAGCTCTACAGCGGAAATTCTGGAAGTGGCAAAGAAGTTGAAGATTCTCTCAATTTCAGATTTCATCCAAAGCTCACAATTCGTCCAAGAGACATCAATATCCTTGTGTGAAAAGCTAATCCTAGCCTCTTCATTGAGCTTGATAATCTTTTTCTTTGCTTTTTTCTGAATGTATCAAGACATTCATCCAGAGTTCTGGGGCTGTTGTACCCCAAAATTTACCCTCCTCTTTCCCGTTTCTTTTCTAGCTTATAATTCCATTGCATAATAATACATGCCATACCATGCATAGCATCCATCATAAGGAATATCAGATTCCAGGTATTCCGAATGGCACCAAAAAGAGTTTATTTCTCAATAAAGTGGATTTTGGGTTTCGGTGCATTTTGGGCACTCCAGAAGGCGTATCTCTCATCTCCTTGGGTATTTTTTGTTGATTTTTGACTGGCACTTTACTTTCATTATTATCCACGACTTTCGTTTGGAAGTCGAGAACGGATTTTGTGAGGAAGGCTCTCAAAGGAGTCATTTTCCCCGGCATATTAAGCTGATTTTTGTGCTGAACCGTGCGTTTTGGCTCACCGAAAAGGCTTTATTTTCTAGCTGGAAGCTCGGAATTGAGCGGGATCAATTTCTAAAATTCCGTATCAAGATCCTCTACAACTTCTATTTGCAACTCGAGAGCTAATTCCCCACCGATCGGTACCAGAATTTTATTCTCTGAGTTTGATTTTTGAGCTGAACTGAGCAATTTTCATCTGATACGCGAAGTTCGAAAAATCATGTCTCACTCGATTTTCATCGAAACGGGACGGGACCGGTGCCAAAAGTTCACAAATCTTGTTAGCTTCAAATGTCCCAGAGATACGCATGTGCAAATTCCGATCAGAAGATCCTCGTCTGAGGCATTTTTCCCACAGAGCGCAAACAAAATTCTGCATGTGTCAGTGGCCCGAAAACAGTGCTGAAACTTTAAAAATTCATATCACCTTGACCATTCATCGGATCAAGTCGGGATTTTGATTCGCGCAAGAAAAATCGCGTTCTGGACATTTTTCGTTTGCATTCCGACTTCAAATTCCGCACGGATTAGGCTGTTTTGGACTGTGTACGAAAATCATTTTAATAATCGCGATTAGGACTTAATTGTGGATCCAAGACACTCCAAAGCCCAATTTTTCATATTATAAATATATTTTACCACTTACAAAATGGGTAGAGAGAATCATTTGTTAAATTTTGACCCAAGAGCTCTCACTTTTCTCTCTCAATTCTCTTTCAACTCAAAGTGGCACAACCACCTAAAACCACCAACAACCACCACCGGAATTCTAAAACCACCGCGCCGGAAAACTTTTTCTTATTTTTTCTTCTTCTCTCCTTCTCCGATACAGCCCCATACTCTTCGATTCCCTTTCAATTCTCAAGGATCAAATCAAGATTTTCATCAATCAAGAACATTGAAGAGCGTTTAAGGTGTCGAAGTGAAGAGTTGAAGTTTTCCTCTTCATTAATTCTCCAACGATTCAAGATTCTCCACTCTTATTATCATCAATTCAACTTTGATTTGGTATTTTCTTGGAGAATTACAAGATTTTCCTCATCAATTTTAACTCAAAGCTTCAAGTACAAGTAAGTGCTTATTTACTTAAGTGCTTATTTCAATCGATTTTTCAATTGTTGAATTTCTTGAAATTGAATATTGAGATTCCTTGCAAATTCCGTGTGGATTCCGATTATAGCATTTGTTTTGTCGAATTCATTGATCATGATCCGTTTTTGGAGCCTTAAAGGTGTCGGTGTCAAACTTTCTACACACTACACACACCTACACTTGTGTTGTGACTTTGCATTGTATTTAGGTACTTGATGTGAGCATTTTGCATCACTAACTATATGATCATGCATCAAGTAATATGTAAATTCTTTGACATGCATTGAATCATTAATTTGAGGCTTATTTCATGCATTGAAATTGTGTTGAAATGTAGGAACTAACACCTAGTTTTTAGGTACACTTGCACTACATCTACACATTGCACACTCACACACACACTTGAATTCATACATTGTGACATAATTTGCATCTTTGCATATCCATACATTTGCATGTAGGATAGTTGAATTAATTTGATATGGTGTTGTTTGACTTTTATGGCATAAAATATCTTGAAAGTTCACTTTTCACAACACTTTGACACTTTGCACATATAATTTCTCTCAACATTCTTACATGTTTGCATAGCATTTAGGTAGTATTTGCATTGAGTATGTATCACTTGCACATGATATCACATACACTTGCATTTTATTCATCTAAAACCACAAAACACATTGGAAACAAGTTTATTTGAGTTTTGGTGGAAAATAACATGACACTTTGACAATTGGTAAAGTTGGACATAATATTTGTTTTGGCTCTAACTTTTGATCCGTAATGAGTTTTTCGACTTTTCTTAATGTAAATCATGTTTCTCGAGCCATCTGAAGCTCTCCACGAACGGTTTCGGATTTAGACATGTTTCGGTCAATTCTGGAGCTGCTGACTTTTGTGCGAAAATTGTATTTTGAACGAGATTTGACCGAACCGTTCGCATTTTTGAGACCGTGCGCGTGTGCATAGCTTCCGATATTTTTGATAAATTATTTTGATTGTTTTCATTAGCTTGTACCTTGTGTTTTGGTTCACTTTTCATATTTATCCTTAATGGTGATTTTTGACTCGAAAGGTGTCGGGCGAACCTTTTTATACACGCACACATACACTTGTGGTGTTGATTTTCTTTGTATATAATGTCTAATAATTATTCTAACCCTCAACTAACCTCTTGACTAATATGTTGGCATGTTTAGATAGTTGGCGCTTTGGTTTAGAATCCTTAATTGAGTCATATAATTAGCATCTCATGGTAGAACTAATATAATTGCATTTGAGAACTATTATAATGGACTTAGCTCGATTTGATGTTGTTCATGAGTTGTTTTTGCATTATGTGTGTGTTGCTGCCCGGTTTTCCATTCTTATGTTGCTATACACATTTACATTCCATTTCTTCACCTTTGGATCATATTTTGACATGTGATGTGAATATGCAATTATATTCCCGCTTCCTTGTTATTTTTGACATGTTTGTTGACTTGTGCAAGGTACATTGAGGATGTTTTGGTTAGGTACTTAATTGTGATACACTAACATACCACTTCTCCCGTGGTTCTGTTTGCGTTTTATACGCGTTTTGCTTTGTGTTTTCTCTTATTTCCGAGAAACACATATTCTATTGTTTTGTCTGGATATGTACCTTTGTGCAGGTGTTCTGATTGTTATGAGGATTTGTTTGCTACGCGTTTGTATACCACGTATACATCCGTTTGTCTTTTTGGGTTTAACTCCTTCTTGCGTGTTTTGCATTTGTACACCACGTGTGCATTTCTATACTTGTTTTTGGGTCTAACTCCTTCTTGCGGTGTTTGTGTTTGTACACCCGTGTACATCTTTTGTTTGCTTTTGGGTCTAACTCCTTCTTGCGGTGTTTTGCATTTGTACACCCACGTGTGCATTTCTATACTTGTTTTTGGGTCTAACTCCTTCTTGCGGTGTTTTGTGTTTGTACACCCGTGTACATCCTTTTGTTTGCTTTTGGGTCTAACTCCTTCTTGCAGACGTTGTTGCTTCACATGCGCCAAGCGCGCATCCTCTTTGCTTTGATGCCTCGAGCTATTCTCACGGTTTACTCTTATTGCATGGCTGATGCTTGAAGTTTTCCGAGTATTTCTATAGCTTGCGTTGCTCTTGGATTTAATATCCGTCGGTATTTATTTTACTTCATTTATCGCATTCTCTTATAGCTTTCCTAGATATCATGAGAAGTAGGGCTTTCACTTTCTTTTGCCATGAAGTAGGAATAGAGATGCATGAAGGGGCTTCCGTAGTTGGAGCATGTTCGGGAACCCTCTGGTTTATTTAAAGACCCGTTTAGGGCAATTCTACTTGTGATCTGTGCATATTTGCTTGTTTGTTTCTTGCAGGTTCCCTTGGTTAGGTTTGGTTCTTTAACCTAGACTTTAGGATTCACATCCTTTGCATGTCAACATAGGTAGAGATTCCCTTGTATCCTAAACCATAGGCCTAACCTTTTGCTTTGCTAGTTTCTTTTTGCATGTTGCATGTGATTAAAACTAAAACTTGCTTTTCCCTTCAAAAACAAAACACTTAATAATGGTTTAAACTCCTTTCTCAAGGTAAAAACAACCAACCAACACCAACTCTTTTTCGCCTTTGCGCGCTCTCTTTCTTTTTTGTGTTTAAAACCTTTTCACAAGTAAAAAACACAAAACACACCAAAACATGTGAGCCGAACTACGGCGCTCTGACTTTCCCATTGCACGAGGGAATACGTAGGCATCTTGTCACGGGGCTCGACCGAGCGAACTTTGTAAATATTTCCTTCTTTTCCCCGTGTTTTCTTTATTTTGTTTTCTTTCACATGCATTTCCTTTTAGCATACAGATATAGCAATTAAGTAGTAAATAGATATAAACACACCCATTAGAAGTAGAAGTGGATACCGTAGAGTACTACGGGGTGTAGGTGCTAATACCTTCCTTCGTAATAGATTCCTTACCCTATCTCTCGGCAAGACCGTGCCTTATCCTTTTAGGTTTTCGCGATGCGTTTGCCTTTCTCCTTTTGCGAGATAAAAACGTTCGATGGCGACTTCATTGATACGATTATCGGATGATGTTCAGGTTGTTTGTTGGCGACTTCACTGGGATCGGAGACTGTTTGGTTCGATCAGGAGTCGATCCTAGCTTTTATTTTCATGTCTATTGGGTGTTTATTTATTTGTTTATCTATCTACCTGCTTTACCGCTTTATCATCCTTTGTATGCTTGCATTGCATTCTATGTGGCATATTTACCGCTTTCATATATCCTGTATCTGGACTGCTGCTGTGCTGGTTTCATCTCTTGATCTGGGTGGGTGTTACTTGAGGTAAAAGGCCAACTACCCCGGCCAGTGACATATAGGTTAGATGGATGTCCATGTCGAATCCCGTATCCCGTGGTGCGTGTGAGAAGGCATGGAGTACCGAATTCAGACGAGATTCGATTGACGGTGCTCTCGCCCTACACCCTGTTGTGTAGTCAGCGAAGTACTCGATAAAGGATCGTCGACTGCATATCATTAGGGACATCTGTTGAGTCTAGAATCACCACAGTGAGTTGGGCGGGATCATGATTATTAGTGCGGATGGTGACTATGTTCTTGGTGACTATGTTACATTGGTGACTTGGTATTTTCTATTGATGATCGATGTTTTCATTGGTGACTCGATATCATTCGGTGGCATTTTCTAGCCGTTACTCGTCCGATTTTGGTTTTCTTCAATCGCGAAGCAGTATAGCAGTTTGACCGGTGTTCATGGAAGTAGTAAACCCATGATCAATGCATAATGTATTTGCATCATAGCATGTTTATTTTAAAAGAAATGTCGAAAAAGCATGTTATTTTATCTAACCCGCATGCATATCATTTCCGGGACTTCTTGTGGTTTATTATCAACATCGGGATGGATACCAACAATCAAACTAACACCGAGGCCCTAAGGAAGACTTCCTCATACTCTTTCGTGCATTCGACATCTCAAGTAAGAGCGGAGGTATTCTTGTGAAGGATCCGATTGAAGAGAGTTCAAAAAGATCATGGGAACATATTTCGTTACTAATGGAGGATTATGAGTTCTATGCCATGCAATCTCTACTCCTTTTATGATAGTGAGCTCGGTGTTTTACCTTTCAAGATTATCGACTACTCTTGAGGAGTACTCTTTCCTTTTGGTATCGATAATTCGCCTTTTGTCAAAAGAATGGGTACTCCGATTTTGAAGCCATTGCTAAAGCCCTTGGTTTCGTTAGTGAAGTAAGGACAATTGGGTTCCGAAAGATCACACTTGTGGACTCCCGTTGGGTTTCCTTTTAGTCAAAGTCGATGAATTTGCCAAGGTTGGTAGTTGGAAAAGCTTCAATAGTATCTTAGCCGTCGTGATCTATGGTATGGTGATTTTTCCCTCTTTTGAGAAGTTTGTGGATGTTGCTGCGATTTCTGTTTTCATGAATGACAATCCGGTTCCTACCATCTTGGCTGATACATATTATGCCATTCTCTCGCCATGGTCAAAAGGCGTGTTATGGGTTGTATGCCTTTACTTTATCGTTGGTTCAACACACATTTGCCAAAGAGAGGGCATTTGTTGATTATGCTAAAACCATGAAGTGGTCTAGCCGAATCATCGCACTCACTTCATATGATATAGTTTGGAATACCATGTCGAGCGGTTCGAGATCATTACTAGTTGTGGAGAGTTTCCAAATGTACCATTGATGGGAACTAAAGGTTGCATCGATTATAATCCTATATTGGCGCGTCAACTAGGATATCCTTTGATGAAGTACCCACTGCTCGTCGGTTGACGGAAACTATCTTCTTTGCAAATGATGAGAACCGGTTACGCTAAACCGATTATCGTTGCATGGAGCTCGATTCACAAATGGGCACGGTTTCTTTGGCCAAAAGGAAATTATCGTTTGATTCTTACAGATTGGTTAAAAGATCGGGTCTCCAAGATTCGCTTCCATACAAAAGGAAGCACCTTTGTATTCTCAACCTAGTTCCTTGGTTGAAAGTCAGTACTGATTTTGCTACTTCCTATTCTTCATCCGTAATATCTCCTCCGTGTTTCATGCGTATTGAGGTTTACAAACATCTCCAATCGGAGAATTCTTTGAAGGAGATTACAAGCTCGAGCCATGGACCTAGCATTTGCTCTTCAAGATAAAAAGAGGTTATCTGTTGAGATCGAGCGAGAAAGACCAAGTTTTGAAGGCTTATGGCTTACTTGAAGAAACCAAGAGAGCCAAAGGTGGTAGTTCCTCTTCTTTTGATCGATGACCAAAGAGTTTGACAGGTACAAGAGAAGTTGAAGAATATGCAGATAGCTAATGAGAAATTGAAAGCCAAGCATGGCGAAGAAATTGGGTTTAAAGAAGCGACTCCAAGGAAGAATCCAATGCTAAAGAGTCCCTTGAGAGAAGGAAAGAACTTGAGGTTTAAGCCCAAAGTCGACAGGAGCAGATGACTATCCTTTCTAAAGAGGTTGAAGATTTGAAGACTAAGTGGCAATATGCTAAAGATGGAGAATATGCAGCATACACTATGTTGAGGGGTCGAGACTTTCATGTGGCTAAGCTAGTAGCCGAGATCCATACGCTCAAGGCGCAAGTGGCCCCTAAATAAGTAGTTGCAAATGTTATTTGATGTTATTTGATTCGACGAATCACCTCCAGGCTTGTTGGATAGGGTTCGCTCACTATTGTGTTTGTATTAATACTCTGTGATCGTGGACTCTTGTATGACTCTAGTTCATCTATGCACTTGAGCAGTTGATTCTCAATCTGATTGTGCATCTGGTCTTGATAATTATTGTTGTCACTATCCTATTATTTGATGTTTGTTAACAAATTGCAAGAATGTCCTGGAAGTGATCATTTCATGCATCATGCATTAACCATGCATATACATACATTGTGCATAACAAGCATTTGAACTTGGGATTTCTCTTACTCAAATCTGGTATTTTCTACTCAGAATTGTGAACTTTGCCTCCGTGCCATTCTGCGTTTGAAACCGAGTGATGGAACAACTTCGCGGGGAACTGGATGAGATGAAAGAACATATGGGATTTCTCATGCTGGACATGCAAGACTTGAGAGAAGATAACCAACAGTTGAAGACTCAGCTAGGCTTGGTGATGGAAATTTTAGGGACCGTGTTGAGAAAGGGAGATGATCCCAGATTTTCTACAGCAACAGGAGTCACTATTCCTCCTCATACTCTGGGTTTTTCTTTGAGCCCTAAAGCTGGGCATGCATCTATTCCATCACCTTGTATTCTGAGGTCTCCTCGTTCACGTCCAATTCCTATTGTTCGGAAAGGTCTAGAAGGTAGAGCTCTTCAACCATGGTCGCCACACTCTGAAAAGCAATTTGATCCTATTCCGATGCCATATGCTCAGTTGCTTCCTCAGCTGCTCAAGTTTCGGTTGGTTGAACTCCAAACTCTTGCCATGCCTGAAGGGATTCTATTCGAGTACGATGTGATGGCTAGGTGTGATTTCCATTCTGGGGCACCTTGTCATGATACAGAGGACTGTGTGACCTTGAAAAATGAGGTTCAGGATTTCCTTGACAAAGGGATTATCCGGTTTACTTCCACAGGGTTGAGCATACAAGTCAATTTAGCTCCAGCTGCTGACATGACCGTTATGCATGCTGATGTACCTCAAAACAAAGCTTGTGCTTCGAAGAGGGATAATCGACCGCTCCACCCACCGGCTCATCAAGCGCCTCGTCAGAAGAATCAAACGAAGCAGGAAAACTATGCTCTTAGAAAGTTCGACGTCGTCCCAATGACTTATGCTGAGATGTTGACACAATTGCTTGAGCTCAAATTGATAGTTCCGAAGGCCATGTTGCCGTCTCCTCCTCCTGACAAGCGTCCGAGTAGCTATGATACTAATGCCGTTTGCGCATTCCATTCTGGTACCGTTGGGCACAACATTGAAGATTGCCACGCATTCAAGTGTAAGGTACAGGATCTGATTGAGGCAAAAGCTATCAGTTTCACACCAGATGGTCATGTTCGGGTCCTACGCTAGCTCAGCAAATTGTCAAGACTTCAAAGTGCATCATCAAAAGCAATAAGTCAAGTTTCCTCAACGGCAATTTCAAGATTCATTTGCATTCTCATTTGTAATCTCTCTTGTTTGTTTAGTACATGCTTGTATGCAGAACATCTTCATCTTTTGAATGATTATCATAATGCATTGAATATGTTTGTCTTGAACTAATCCATTTGTATACACTTTCAATTGTTTTCAAACGCTTTTGATATCCAACTCTTGTTAATAAAGCAAAACCTCTGTAGGGAGGATGACGAAAATATACCAAGAATTTCAAACAGTATTGCTTTTAAATAAAAACCCCGCTGATGATGTACAGGCCTTGTTTCAAATCCCCAAACACCGGAGTTATAAGGGAGTTAGACCCTCGTCAACCCCTTTGAGCCTTGAAGTAGGAGTTTCTTTTCTGTCTAGAGAAAACCCTCATTTTTTAACCCGGGGCAGGGTAGTGTTCAGTTAATCAGATTGAGCGCTCAAAACTCATCGAGAGTATATTTCAAAGGATACAACAATGGCTATCCCTCGAAGGTTGAGAAACTGTAGCATTCAAGTTTCAATTGTCAACAATGTGCATCATGGAAGGACAATACCCCAACGGGAACTCCTTATCTGCAGAGGACTTAGATCGCCACAATCACCTCTAGCAAATCATAAACAGTGTGAAGATCAACGACTGGTTCAAAAAAAAAACAAAAAAAAAGCAAAAAATAATGAAAAGCCCGCTAAGTCGAACTTGGAAATAAGTCGCTTAGGCAAAATAAAAGGGCAAATGTTAAAAAGAAAATTGGCAAGCCTTAAAGGCGAGGACAATCAAATGACATCCTCAAATAGAGAACAAAGTCGTTGATCAAGCACTAAGCGAAAGAGTGGCTATCGCGTCCAAGAAGCCCCGTCATTAACAAAGTCAAAGTTGTACAATCAAGAAACTGCAATGGTTTCTCAACTTTCAATTCCCTCTGGTGAGAGATGATTGCTCATATCAGTTAACTGAACATAGGTTCGGAGAATATCATGAAGGGGCTGGGCATCAAATATTTTGAGCCTAAAAATCTTTCTTTCTAAAAACCGTGAACCAGGCCACGTTACAACCTTTAAAAGTCCTAAGCGGGGTTAATTTGAAAGCTGTCGTGATGAGAACGCGTATCCCGACTCTAGGAGACTTGCTAATGCCTTTGAGTTGGTATCATTCCATTTTTTGTTTTCTTCTGCACAAAAATGCGATGTTTCGACATCTTTTCAAAAGCTTTTTGTTTCAAGACAAGCATAGGATTTGCATTAGAATTATCATTTTTAGGATAAAACATTCTTTGCATATGAACAGGTGCTCAAACATCCAGTAAGCTTGCATAATGAGCATCAGATGAATACCTTGATTGTCCCAAGGGGCAGGTTGTCTGAAAATCTATTGAACGGCCTTTCAAAGGATCATCTTAATTTGGGGCATTCAAAATGGTATCATATCCTTCAGGGCTCATTAAAACTGGGGCAACTTTGTCAAGGTTGGCCAATCCTTTCAGAGACACAGGGGCATGTTGACTATTCATGTTTCACTCGGGGTTCGAAAGTGGCGTATGGGTGTTGGCGGATGCACGATTACTCGTTTGATTGAAATTCTACATCTTGAAGAATACTCTTCAATGTAGGGTCCTCCCTTTTGAGTCTGTTTCTAAACAGAAATGGTCTTCAGATTGGGTCTTTAGAAATTTGTCAGTTTGATTTGCTCTTCTTGACTCAAGTTTTGACCTGTTGTCTTTTTTTTTTCGCAATGAGTCGCACGCTCTCCGTTTGTGCAAAATCGCGGTTATCTTACCCGTGTTTCACTCCCGACGTTTGGGTATCCATACTTGGTGTGTGGTAATCCTAATGTTTGATACTCTTGAAGAATTATACCCCGCCTTTGGCCTGAGGGATTTTATAGTTCTTGCAGACACTTCCTTCGATGTCATCATCTCGGTAAAGTTCGTCTGAGGTCGTCTTAGCTAGACGTTCTCTTCCCCTTTGCAGGTTCATCTTCACACAGATGTCCTTCCCCGAGTTCGTCTTAACTAGACGTTCTCCCCTTTGCAAGTTCATCTTCACACAGATGTCCTTCCCCGCAGGTTCGTCTTAACTAGACGTTTTCTTTCCCTTTGCAAGTTCATCTTCTCGCAGATGTTCTTTCCTTGCGAGTACGTCTACACCCGACGTTCTCTTTTTCTTATTAGTTCGTTTTCACATATTTGTCTTGTTCTTTCTTACGCGGGTTCGTCGTCGTCCGATGTCCTCTTCTTCTTTTTCCTACGAGTTCATCCTCGCATGGGTGTCATTTCTCTCGAGTTCGTCCTTGACCGACGATGCTCCCTCTTATGGATTTTTCTTCCATTATCAGGTATCTCACGGTTTGGTGCCCTCACGCCATCCTCAAATGAAATTCAGTATCTCGTTTTCAGTAAGCATGGACGAGAAAACCCCGAGTGAAATTTCTGCAAAGAATCAGATGTAGCGTTTGTCATCAGCATACCATATTTGGTGAATCTCCCCAGCAGATGTTGTTATCGACAAATCCTTATTGCAGAACATGGTACCAATCCCCGGTACGGGTTGACAATATTTGTCTCAGTGAAAGTCCCTAGTGGATGCTCTCCAAAGTCACAAGTGTGTTGTATCCTGATATTCCCTATGGAGGTGTTATCTGGATTGTTGATCGGGCGTTTGATTCCCCAATGAGTCGCATATTGTCCACAGATGATCCTCCCCAGAGGATTCTCATCTCTTGACATCCCAAAGATTGACATATCTTTGTCTCCCCAGCTAGAGTTGTAGTGGGTAACGGTGGAAGATCTTCTCCAGGTGTTCCTTTTATTCCCCAACGGATCTCTGTCTAGCTGACAAGCTTCCTATGACATCATCTCCTCAACAGGATTATATGGTAGATCTCGATCTCTTCAAAAGACTCCCTTTTGGATTTACCAGCCGGGTCGCATCCTTGGTTGATCTCCATTATTATCTCCCCAGCGGATTATCATATTGAAGTTGATCATCTTGTGACCTTTTGGTCGCCGTTCACATTTTATCTTTTGAAAACATGCATCATCGCATTTGCATTACCTTTTGGGGAATTCATGCATTTTCATCGAATTATAAGCCAAAAGTAATGAATCTTCAGTCCCCAGTGGTGTTCCAATGTCTCTCTGAAATCCTAGCAAGGATAACTTTTGGGTGTGGGGCATTTCCTTTGGTGTTGAAGCTGCCAGTTCCATCTGGTGCAACATATTTCTTTGGTGTTGAAACCACCGACCCTTACCCCGGTGCAACACGTCTTCAGCAAGCCCTACCCTTGCTTTCTTCTTTTTGCATAAGAGTTGATTCGCTACCAATTCTTGGTCAAGGTCTGAGCATCTCTCTCTTTCCTTACGCATGATGCAGGTTGCTCTGTATTGTGTGTGAAGTCTGGTCAGCATTTCCAGTCTTCGTCTTCGTTGAAACCGCCAGCACATCCCCTGGTGCAACAATTCTTAGGACAGGTCCTACTCCTGTGCCTTTTTAGGAACAAATACCCACTTTTGTCTCCCTTCTCAGAGTGTAGCGTTCTGAGTCAGTAAAGCCTACTCGGCACTTTCTAGCCTTTGCATCACTAACCCGTCCGGTTATTCCCTAGCGTAATGTGGTAGTCTAGTCAGTGTATCAAGTCTTTGCTTCCGCTTACGTGTCAGCTCTCCCCTGATATTGCGGATTGAATTGGGTAGAGGCCAATTCTTCTTAGGTCGGGTTAGCACTTGTACCTTCACGAGTTCAAGATTTATTCGTGCTTTTCGGAACAAATACCCACTTTGTCTCCCTTCTCAGAGTGTAGCGTTCTGAGTCAGTAAAGCCTACTCGGCACTTTCTAGCCTTTGCATCACTAACCCGTCCGGTTATTCCCTGGCGTAATGTGGTAGTATAGTCAGTGTATCAAGTCTTTGCTCCCGCTTGCGTGTCAGCTCTCCCCTGACATCGCGGATTGAATTGGGTAGAGAACGATGTTTTTGTGAACTTTATTGGTTAAGAATCAAGTGATTAGATTTCCCATTCGATTCAATTAGGGTGTGTGTGATTATTTGGTTTACCCAACAGTATGGAAGATTGAAGGCAATC
Organism: Vicia sativa; assembly: GCA_021764765.1. Classification (NCBI taxonomy): domain Eukaryota; kingdom Viridiplantae; phylum Streptophyta; class Magnoliopsida; order Fabales; family Fabaceae; genus Vicia; species Vicia sativa. The sequence goes on from CM038797.1 coordinate 146,918,844, forward strand.
TTGAATTTTTGTCATGGATAGTAACTTGTGAAGTTCAGCTCTTTTGGCTCAAAAGTGTACTGAGACTTTATGAATTCACATCTTGTACGGTGTCTTGGGTACATTGTTGCATTTTGATAGAAATATTTGGATTCAAAGAGTAAAATCAAGTTAAATTTTGTGTGGATTAAAAGATGTGAAGATTAATCAAGAAATGAGTTAAAAAAGGTTTTGTTGAGTTTGTTTGCCAATATCAAGAATTAAAAGTGATTCTAGAGGGATTTATTCAAGAATAATAAATTCACTCATGTGGATTTATTGTTGGCATTAAGGTTAAGAAGTCCATTTATGCATATGATCTACTTAAAGTGAAAGTTACTTAATGGATCATTCGAAATTCATTCATCAAAGTTTTAAGGATCAAAAGGAAGTTTTTTGGAGCTTCTTAAGGTCTAAGTAACAAGACATCCAAATTCAAAACTTTAACAAGAGAAAAATTGCAAGGAGTTCACAAATCCAAGTTTTATTGCTCTAAAGTATTACCACAAGAGTTGGCTCCTAAGCATTCTAATTGCACGCTATGCGCTTCTACATTACAAATTCATTCAAAAGCTCTTACAAGTTATAGAAATTTTGATAGAGTTTTATTTTGAACATTGTTCCTAAATTATTTCATTCAAAGTTCAAATTATAAGAGCAATTTTATCAACATTTCAAATGACATTCAAACCAATTTCAAAGGACTTCCAAGTTATTACAAGCATGGAATGATTATGTTACAGTTCCTACAATTTACAAAGAAACTAAGTTCGGAGATTTTACAATGCAAACACAAATGATTCCTAATCTAATCTTAAGATTGCTAGTGAGTTCTTCGATACTTCTCGCAAGGCTTCCAATTCCTATGCTTCATTTGCTTCTTCATGGTGAATCTTCCATCTTTGAGCCATCCTCATCACCATTGTTCATGAAACAAAGAAAAATAAACATGGTTAGCAAATAATCAAGAAGTTAAACAAGCATTTCAAAAAAGTTTCTATTCAAACTCATCATTAGGGTTTGTTTTAAGGAATCAGGTTAGAGGGTTTTTCTTAAATCATGTTCAAGCGACAAAGCCTCATACAAAAACATAATGCAATCATCGACCATAACCTCCAATTACAAATCACAAAAAGAATTATTTCGGTTCACAAAAGGAGGTGAGAAAAACAACAGGGCAGAAGAGACAAAAGGCAAGCAGCAAGTACAGAAATTAGATTTCAGCCCAATACTCAGAACAGAAAGTTTCAGACCCAACTTTAACATATCAGAATAATTTCAAGCCCAAAAAAACATTGTTTTCCAGATTCCAACAGCAAAACCACAGTCCAGAAAGTAACAACCCTGCTACACAAACCAAAGGTCCAGCAGCAAAGGCAAGAAACCCTAATTCTAGGGATATTTAAGCATCAAATGTATAAAAACCAAAGACAAGCAAGACTGTTCATGATCAAACCCTAGCAGCCACCTTTGTTCCAAAACAAACAGAAACCAGAAAAAATCATAAACAACCTTTATTCCAAAACCAGAATGAGAACAACAGAAATCAAATCCATAGCCATTATTTAGAAACAATATCAAACAGCAAGCCTTTGTTCTAAAAACCGAAAAATCGAATACCACAACCCTCACTGTTCCATACCAGAAATACCAACAACTCAGAACCATCATCATCATCATTCCTGCAACAAGACCAAAAGCCAAACCAAACCAGAAACGTATCAACACAGCAAGCCACAAACAGAACATAAAAACCCTAACTATCATCATCATGTTCCTAAACACAACCCTTCAGAAAAGACTCGATAAAGATAAAGAGACACAGATATCGCGAGTTCAGAAGAAGAAAGGTTAGGGTCAGAAAGAGTTCACCAGAAACCAGCCAAGGGCAGTATCATTGTCGTCGAATCCTCCGGTATCACCTTAGATAGGTTGATTCAACATTGCAAACACCAAGTCCCACACAGTATGCGCCAGAAATCTCGATCGGAACCCTAAGGTTTTCGGTCACCCCTTTCGGATTTACGGAGATTTGTCCATCATTTGCAAAATCGAGTACCAGATTAGCAACGAGAACAAAGAGACGAAGCTAGCGGTGTAAAAAAATTGATGGTCGGAGCTTTTTTGGCCGCCACCGCCGTGGATGCCGCTGCACACCGCCGTGGATGCCACCCTGGGCGATTTCTGGCGAGGGGTGTTCGAAAAGGAAACCAGAGAGAAGACAGAGCATCAAGGAACGAGAGAGAGAACGTGTTCTTTTTTTGTTTTTGTTTTTAATCTTGTTTTATTAAATTTTGTTTTTGATTAATAATTATGTTTAGGGACTAACACGGTGGTGACACTTGTCACCACCTGTTTATTTGTCTTAGTGCAGGTATTCCATGGATGCTACCATGCTCCATCATCTCCTAGCCGTTTAATCATCACTTGATCTTCATCAGACCATCATCTTCATGATTTGATCACATCAGATCTTCATCCAACGCACCAGAAGCATGTGTCCATGGTGAACTCTTACTGGAGAGCCATACGAAATCAGCCTAACCTCCATCTTGGGCCTGGGCCCAGCGAATTTGCTAATTCATACCCCCTGTTTGCTTTAATTTCTGGCCCATTTTCTTTGTTTCTTTGTATTTTTGTATATTATTTTGTTGGTATTCTATTTAATCAAATAAATTGTGAAATAATATTTATTTATTTTGTTCTAAATATTTAATTGAGTTGAAAATTAATATTTAATTTGATTAATCATTTTGCTGATTAATTCTATTAAATAGGAGGGTTCGATTTAATTAATTATTTAATTAATTCGAGTTGTTTTACCTGTTTATCTAAGCTTTTATCGCACTTCTCGATTTGATGTATCCTCATTCGTAAACTTGTATCCCTATCCCCGCATGGTTTGTAATAGTTTAGGATTAATTTCTTTGTGTGTTTTAATTACCGTTCAATTACGCGTTTGTCATCAATTAGAACACATAGCCTCCTCTTGGGCTCTTCATGAAGGAACAGGTAAACATACACAATGCAAACTCGCACACATTTATAGTTTGGTCCTGCGCTATTCTACAGCGACAACTATTCGATCGATTGTTTCAATCGATCGTTTAGAATACTAGTGTCATGCTAGTCCCACTTTCTAGGAGCATACATTAAAGCCACCTTGTATGGGCTCGCTTGTTTTCCTACTTCACTACTTATTCAATCGGATTCTTATATCCTCTTGGATCATAAGCCAATTTCCTAAAGGGTCTCATAGTTGGGGATGGGGATGGTCATCCTCACAAGATTAATTGAAGCCCTTGTTGCTTTGATTAATCATAACCCGAGTAAATTTGGTTCATACACCAATTGTCCATGCACTAGGGTCTCATAGTTGGGGATAGGAGCACCTATCCTCGCAATATTAATCAAGTCCATATACTTGGTTAATCATAACCCGAATCATTCCATCTCTTTCGGTCCATTACCAAACCCCATCTAAAACACTTTCAAATTAAAATTTCAAACCTCAATCCAACGTCGAGTGTCTTTTCAAAAATTCTTTTTTCACAATAAAACCAAGTTCTTAAATCGTTGGACGATAGGCCAATTGTTTAAGAATTTGTGCCAAAATAAACCCCTAGTCTTTAAGTCGTTGGACGTTAGACCAATTTCTTAAAGACTCTTAATCTTTAAATCGTTGGACATTAGACCAATTGTTTAAAGACTAATTAATAATGTGAACTTCGGTTCACCTCACTTTTTCTTAAGAAAGCCTTTTTGGGTGATAGACGACTCGTCTGAGCATTAGCTCCTCGGGTTTCTAGTATTTGAATCGTAAGACGTTAGTCCAATTGTTCGGTACTTTTTCACTCACATAAAAAATTAATCAACTCACTCAAATCTTTTTTCGCTCATATGCGACTATCAAAACTCTTTTCTTACAAAGAGAGTGCAATAGCCATTTCAAATATGAACGAGGACTTAAGCTTTTCAAACAAACTAAACAAGTCCAAGTTCAAGCATTTGAAATGTCTAATGCACGATTTTTCTTAAAAATCAATACAACCAACCTAAAACATTTTTGAGAAGAACTACAGAGTTTTGACTTTCCCATTGCACGAGGGAATACGTAGGCACAAGGTTCTGAAACCGCGGCAAACTCAAAATAATAATAAATAAACCTCGTTTCTTTTATTTTTCGATCTTAACTCATGAATTAACAATTTAACACACACACAAACACTTAGAACTAAATGGGTCCCATCGAGTACGATGGATGTAAGAGGTGCTAATACCTTCTCCTTGCATAACCGACTCCCGATTCCATGTCTTTTGGTCACATAGACCGCCTTATCCGCATCTGTGGGGTTTTATCTATATTTTTCCGTTCTTTTTAGAACAAATAAAATTAGGTGGCGACTTCATTGTTTTTTAAAACAACCGATGAAAAAACCAGTCATCACAATAATGTTTTGGTTTGGGAATGAGTGGTGGTTTAGAATTTGGTTTTGGGTATGGAATTAGGCTTGAAAAATGAATTTGGAGTCAAATTTGAATTAATTGGTGGCTAATTTCAAAATTAAAAGAAAATAAAAAATGAAATTGGAGCTTAAGCCCACAAACTTGAAAATTGAAGAATTTTTCTGATTTTCGCGCAGTGCAATCGATGCACTCTAGTGCAAATCGATTGCACTGAGTTTTTTTTATAAATTTTGCTGAAAATAACAGTGAGCGATCGATTGCTCCTCAGTGAAAATCGATTGCACTGCAAAAAAAATTGAAAAATTGGTCTAAAACAAGTGTGGGGGCAAAACATCGAAAAAATTACACTTGTTAGATCCTTTGACTTGATACCTACAAAATACAAATATACAAAGACAAAAGCAAATATTTTTTTTGGTATTTTAATCAGAGGTTAGAAAAATGTAAACCAAAAATATATAAAATACACAATTACGGTGTTTGGAGATTCCTTGGGGAAAACTTAAGAATGGAAGAAGCGGGAGAACCAACCCTTGTATGTGATCTTGATATATTGTGATAATGAAATGATGAAAACTCATAGGATTAAAATTAGGGTACAACACATGGGTATAAATTTTAACAAATTTTTTTTTTAATTTTCACACTTTATTTTTACTAATTTTCCCCTGATTTTATTAATTTTCCCCCTTAATTTTGTCTAAAATCCAGCTATTAAATTGGAGAAAATACAAAGAAAGTAGGGGTTGAGCCCGGGCGCGTGCCCAGGTTCGTTGGGCTATAGAAGCCCCTGTTTTTGTCATTTTATCTTTTGTGATTTATAGTATTTTATTTGTTATCTTAATGTGACGTTGTTATTTTTTTCATGGTGTTGTTGTGTTCGTTTGGTTCATATTGACATAAAAACTATGACTTTTCACATATTAATATATTGACTTAGGTGTCACTATTAAATTCAGATACATGTTCTACTCATTTTTATCTGATCACATTTTTAGAGTTTCTTTCTTCATTTTATGCTATAAATATATGTGCAGGCTCAGCCCAATTAATCTCGGGGTTCTGTTTTAATTTAAGAAATAGACTTAAAATAATATTAATTCATATTAAATTTAAAAAAAATGTATAAATCATAAGTTTTCACTTGTAATATTATGAATATATATATATATATATATATATATATATATATATATATATATATATATATATATATATATATATATATATATATATATATATATATATTGAAAACACATATTTTGAAAACATTATAATTTAACACCTGTTTTGGAAAAAAAAATAGGTGTAAAATGTACTCCCTCCGTCCCATATTATAAGAGAAAGAAACAAAAACACATTTATTAAGAAAACTATTTAATAGTCAAAAATTTAATTGACATTTCCTAAATTATCCTTTTTAATATAAACAATCAATAACAATATTTATAACTTTATTCCCATGTTTCATTAATTGCATGCCAAAATTTATAAAAGTATTTACATTATTCTCTTACTCTCTCAATATATGGTGTCACTTTTCAGTATGATATTTATATAGAATTGCATTATCTAACCTTCATGATAATTGCAATGTGCATTAAATACCAATAACATTACGTACATGTAATAGCAACAGTCAAAATATACAACTATTTCACACTTTAATGCAACGTCCACACTGGTAATTGCAATGCTTTGAAAATCAAAAATAAATATTACTATTATAAAGGTTATTTTAGGAAAAACAAATTGAAATTGTTAAAATTAAGTTTTTTTCTCTTATAATTTAGAACAAAGAAAAACATTTTTTCTCTTATAATATGGAATGGAGAGAGTATTATTTTAATAAGTAAAAAAAACAAACCCCATAAAATTGGGGCTTCGATCTGTACCTCATGTTGCACCTGCTTAAGGTCGACCCATACGTGGTAAGAGTTTTTGTATAGATTCATCATTATCAATGTGGTATTCTACTCCATATTTGAGCTAGTCATTTAAAAAGAATTAATCTAGTACATGCATATATATATATATATATTTATTTTGAAGTTCAATTTCTCTGTTCTAGAAAGATCAAAGGTATATTAACTAGATCAAAGAGCTAGTCATACAAATAAAAGAATGAACTTGTTTAAGAAGCTGAGTTTTCTCTCTTTTTATAATTGAACTAGACTATAAAATAAGAGAGGAAGAGAGCATCAAACTAATGTGTCTTACCAGATCAACCTTAATGAATGAAAGGTTAATTATTTTCTGAATAAGCTTCCTTAGTAAATGTGTTAAGATGACTGTCGTAACAAGCAATCTTCATGGATAGCTATCAATTGTTCGGCTACCTTGTAATTAATATCACCATAAAATATCAGCAGAGTTCAAAAAATATTAATTAATATGATAATATAAAATGTTTTTTTGAAAAACAACTCTTAATATTGATCGGGAATACTAGGGGTACTCTAATCCATACAAAAAACAAACAGATTACTTATTGCTAACTATACACAGAGAGCTGGGTTTTTAAACCACTCATAAAAAGTAAACTTCAATCTATTCTTAAATTCTATTGTCAACCATCACCAAAAATACTACAAAATGTTGAAAACAACTCTTCCAAATCTCTTTCTATACTGTTAAAAATAATATCATTTCTTAGCTTCCAAATATTCCAGAATGATAACATAAAATGTTAATGAGTAGTTTAAGTGGTTGTTGAAGGGAGTTTGAGAATAAGATTCATAATTTAAATTATATTTACTAATGAATACTAACATAATATTTTAACAGCTAATTTTTATCTATAAAAAACATGAAAACTTTGGTCATGTAGTTGTATAAAATTACATATTATAAAGAATTAAAAAACATGAAAACCTTGGTGATTTGTTAGTAATATTACACCCTACTGATAAGATCTACATACAATGAAATCAAGTTAAGATTTCCTTAAACATATATTATTTTTAATATTTATTAATCAATTTCAAACATATAATATCACATACTTTAGACAAATTTCATGTGTAAAATTTGAGATGAGGTGTATAATTAATGCCGATGATTGAAAAAAAAGACAAACATATACATTTGATGAATTAGAAATGGAAAATGTGAGAGGAAATCGTATGTTTGGGCATATACCTGTTCAATGCTACCATCTTCTATCTCTGTATTGAATGTAAGCAACATGAATTCATGGAGTATATTTTCTAAATCTTCAACACAAATTGGTTCTGAAGTTAATAAAAATAATATTACATATAACAAAATAAATATTGATAAATAAAAATTGAAATGGAAAATATGAAACATAAATATTAGTCAATAACACAACCATTGGATTTGGAGAGCCATGAGAATAAATTAGAAGCAAGTTCATGTGATTTGTGGAGGGAATCACAACCACCCCATTGGTTCGTGATGGCCATTTGAAGAGCATACCAATGTGAAAGAAGCAAAATGATATTCTCTTGCAACTGAATCATGGAGAGTGATTTTATTTCTCGATGATTATTCATATTGATGGAATCCATGAAAACAAATGTTGCTTACGTCTCTCTTTCTCTCTCTCTGTCTATCTCAATGTATGTTGTCCAAACAACACACAAAGAATGAGAGAGAAATAAGAGGAGGGTTATATATATGCGTGGATGTGAAATGTGCGTAAAATGTTCGGAATGATGACTCGAAAATTGAAAAGAAAAAAAGTTGTTATAAATGCATTGATTCTATATTTTAATAACTATATATAGAATATAATTTGTCAAAGCCTAAAAGTATAAACATATTTCATCTTTCATTTTTATAATATTTATTGATTTATTTTTCGCTTAAATTTAGATATTTTGCTATAAATTCATCATTAATTCTATTATTATATAGTTAATTATATTCTCATTTCAATTTGATGAATTATGAGTTAAAAATTAATAAAAAATTAATGAACAAAATCTCACATTAAAAGGATGGTTGACAAATAAACAAGTCATGTGAGGATGATGAGTTGTCTAGTCATGAAGGAATTGTTTTAAATAAGGTGGTAAGGGTAATCAAAGAACTGAAATATAAGAAATGTAGAACTATTTTGTAGAAGGATCCCACATTTGGAATGTTTATTTTGAGTGATGATAAAGGTATGTTTATTTTAAAATTGTCAAAAACCATGGAAGATTATAAATAGGAATTATGAACTTTTTTTTAGATAAATCTGATTCTAAAAATGAAAAATAAAGGGTTATGGTTATTTGTAAATAAGGATGTGATTGAAATGACTATTATGCTAAATTATCAAATGAATATTCTTAGCAATTGAGGAAAGTGATGGATATTCACATATGCAACATATCTTACAATGTGGATGATTACTACAAAGTGGCTAAGTAACAAGATCGAAAACTCCTTGAAAGATAATTCTGATATGAGGGTTATGGCTAAGATAAATGGTTGATGGTTACTTCTTAGAACAGTACAACAAAATTGATGACTATTGTCATGAAATTCTTAGAACAAATATTAATTCAATAGTTAAGGTGAATCTTCAATATGTTCCAAATTATTCAGTAAATAACAGGCCTCATTTAGAGTATACATTTGTTATGCAGTATGTAAGGAGAGTTTCAAGTTATGTATGCATATGATTGGACTTGATGCAAATAGCTTTTGAAATTGTTGAAGAGGAAACAAAGGGCATTTGAACATGGTTTTGGAGATACTAATTGATGATCTTAGAGTTATAATTCAACGTCATACTTGTACATTCATATCATATCAATAAAAGGTATTTGAGTGCTTCTTATAACTTTTCATGTATGCTTTTTGTTATATGTTTATTTTGTTTTGTTAATAACTTTGTTGTTTTTATTGGTAGGGTCTATTAACGACTACGGTTGAGCTTTTACCGAGTTTAGAGCAAATATTTTGTGTACACCATTTGTCCAACAACTTTAGGAAGCAGTTTACTAAATATAAATTGAAAAGGATTATATGGAAATCTAATAAGTCGACATATCGACATGTTTAGGAAAGAGAGATATAAATGAAAGGTGTCAATGAAGAAGCATTTAAGCACGTTATAAAGAAACCTCCTAGATTGTGGAGCAAATAACAATTTAGGACGGACACTAAGTGTGATAGTTTGTTGAAGACATGTTAGAGGCCTTTGATAATATTATTATTGAAGCAAAAGTTAAGCTAATAGTTATTATGCTAGAAGAAATCAGAACATACATAACAAAAAGATGGGCATCAAATATAATGTGATTTGTAAACTATATTGATGAGGCTATCTTGACTAACATTAGAAAGAGGTAATGCAATTTATTAATACTTTGATTGATATGTTTGGAAATATATTCACTAGCGCATAGTGGCTACACCAACTTTTGGATAGTTAGGTATTGTAAATTGATATATTGTGTTATGTTTAAACTTATATATTGTACTTTGTTTAAACTGGTATAATGTAATTTATTTAATTCATGTTGTAGGGTGACTTCTCATCATATTATTGAGGTTGGGAACATTGAAAAATATGGAGATCAAATTTCTATAAACTTGAGAGAACATGACTGGTCATGAAAGAAATGCGGCTCACTACCTTGCCATGAAGAGCAGGGACTATAATATAGAGAAGTACATTCCTGTAATTTACAACAACAAAAAACAAGTATAAAAAAATATACAACCATATTATTTATCATGTTAACGAGTCTAACCTATATATCTATCATGATGTGCAACCACCAATCTATAGAAAAATGTTAGGAAGGTCAAAAACGAAAAGAAATATTGAGTAAGAAGAAATTGATGGATATGGTCGTAAAATGAGGAGGACAGACTTATATGTCGGATGCAATATGTGCAAAATAAAATGGTCATAACAATTCAAATTGTAATACTCCACCTCATGCAAGTCAATCTCAAGCACCTCAAGCCAGTTAATCTCAGGAACATCGACAAAAACAATATCAATCAACTCAAGCAAGTCAAACACAATCAACTCAAATTATGACAAGTGGATCAAGACATGCTAAAAAATTCATACTATAGTAAGTGGATCAAGAACTGCTGGGAAAAAGTTGAGCATTACGAGGCAGATAATAAGTGTTGGATCACTAGGTCCGACAACAAGATTAAGTGCAACAAGGAATATCACACTTACAAGACCAAGTATTGCATATTCTGTCAGTTTAATAAGTCGTTTTATGAAAGAGTCAAAGGAGAGTCATTTCTTGGCAGCAAAGCAAATTTTGAGATATCTACAAGGCACCTAATATCTGGGAATTTTCTATAAGGCTGGAGGAAATGAAGAATTAATTGCTTATATTGGCATTGATTATGCAGGAGACCTTGATGATAGGAAGAACGCTTCGAGTTATAATTTCTTGATGGGAGGTGATGTGATTTCTTGGGTGTAAAATAAATAGCTGTCTGTTAGCTTATCAACAACAGAAGCAGATTTTATAGTAGTCGCGTTATGTGCTTGTCAATATGTTTGGTTTAGGAGAATTTTGAAACATCTAAGTCATTGTCCAGAAGGAACTACTATGGTGTTTTGTGATTATGTCTCAACAATTAAATTATCTAAAAAACCAATTTTACATGGAAGAAGTAAACATATTGATGTTCGAGATAAACTCTTGCAAGGAGCATGCATTCTACAACCCAAAACATTCAAAATAATTTCGAAGTCTAGAATTAGGGTAACACTTTTGTCAATACTAAGAGTTTCTGAAAGATTTCAAGAGAGAAAATCGATGATAAAAAATGTACAATTGTCATTTAGTGATTAAATATGATTTCCTTATACATTTGTTACAATCAAAACAATGAGTATGAGGTGAGGCGCACCCCATGAAAACTCTAAAATGTCCTTGAAAAACTGGAAATATACTTCCAGTACACACCATATTTTGAAATATTTGGGTGAAAATCGAAAATATATTTCCGGTTCCAAACTAAATAATATAATATTAAGAATTTATTTCAAATTTGATTTCACATACACCCTTTATTTAAAAATTACATATAGTTTAAAATCGAAAATATACTTTCGATTTACACTCAATCCTTTTCAACGTGATTTGCATAATATAGGGTGCTAACCGGAAGTATATTTTCGATTTCCATGAACATTTTTGAAAATTTACGTGATGCGTGAAAATATTATATGGTGAGTTAAGAAATCCACAATTTTTAAACCTAGATAGACGTATAATTTAACCTCTTTTAGTTGATTTTCTTTAGAGAACTATTTTATAAATGGTGATTATAACTTTGTCATTTCTAATTAAAACATTCTCACATGAGAATTTTAACTGGTTTAGTAATAATATATTTTTGTTAATTTTCTTTTTAAAAAAGGCTAAACTAATGCCTGTAACTACAAATTTCATTTAGAAAAATGTCTCTACATATAAACCTCAATACAAATTACTATATACTTCTTTTTTTAAAAAAATTAAATTGAGTAAAAACAGATTAAACTGGATATTTATTTTCAAAATATTCACATTAATTACAAACTGAATTACAAGAAAAACCACCTTTATAAATGGGGAAAATATTTAGAATTTTAATAAAAATGATTATGAAGAATATATTTTAAAATTAAAAAATTCATAACTCTCATAATTTTTAGAGATAAATAGTGAGTTTGAATAGAAGGCAGATTTGCAATAGGAAATCTGTAGAAGCGTGAATCGAAAAATGGCCGGAGAAGGAGTCAGTCTGAACCATATATCTCGAGAATCCACCGACATTAACCGCCTCGCCAAATTCTACCAACAGGTTCGTATGTTTCTTTTAGATTCTCAATCAAAAGTATACAAACTTAGATTATATGTTTGGAATTTTGATGGTCAGGTTTTTGGGTTCGAGGAAGTAGAAAGTCCCAAGTTCGGAGAGTTTAAGGTTGTCTGGCTACGTCTTCCATCTTCTTCACTCTATCTCCATCTCATCGAGCGTAATCCATCTAACAATCTCCCTGAGGGTCCGTGGAGTGCCGCTTCTCCCGTTAAAGACCCTTCCCATCTCCCCAGAGGCCATCATCTCTGCTTCTCTGTCCCCAATTTTCAATCCTTTATCCATACTCTCAAGGTTCTCTTTTCTTTATCAATTTGTGTCTTGGAAATAATGTCAAGTTTTTGTTTATTGAGTGGAACCATGCATGTGTTTGTTTGTCTGTCTGATGCAGGACAAGGGTATTGAGACTTTTGAGAAATCTCTGCCTAATGGCCAAATCAAACAAGTTTTCTTCTTCGACCCTGATGGTAAAAGACTAAGTAATCATTTTCTGATATTAATGGGGTTGGTTATTGGCCCTGAGCTGAGTGAGGCCCTAACATGAAGTATTTGCAGGTAATGGCTTGGAGGTTGCAAGCAAGGAAGACTCCTCCTAGTTACTTTCATGTGAATCTGTTATTATACTCTATAATAGTAGTAATAATAATGCCCCTTTATTGGTAGCATTTAAGGACACCAAACATATGTTGCCTAAAGATGTACTTGTGTTCTAATAAAGCTAGATTTTGATTTTATCGTCGTGTGTTTAAGCTATGTGTAGTCCAAAAGAAATTGAAACAAGAGAATGGAAGAGGAATCCATTCTACTCATTTGTTCTTTCCCTTTTTACATCAGCTGAAAGCCCTCATGGCAAAATATTTGCTTAGATCATGCCTGCTGCTGCCTATGCATGTCAGCAGAATTATCAGCAATTCACAATTTATAAAATACATCACTCACAGCCAATGAGAATGAGTTCTCTCACAAATGTGGAGTTAATGAAAGATCACATTAATTTATGATGCATCTCATAAACCTAAGAACTCATATGCATGAGAAAACACAGGTGTTGGAACCTTACATTGAAAGAGCACGTTATCAGTGTAGTAGGGTCATGCAATAGGATATGAAACGAAAGTTTCATACTTTAGAGAGTTTCATACTTTAGAGAGATTGTTGAATTCAAATGTTAGTGTTGCATCAATTATAAATAGACAAAAAAGTTACATAAATTAAATAGATGACTCATAATTTAGAATATAGATGCCTTGTCCAACTTCACTTGTCATTTTTCAACAAGTAACAGATGCATTGTTGCATAGTAGAAGATATTAACATATATTTAACTAAAACATTAGATACAAAACAAAATAAAATTCTTGTTTAAAATAAATAAATCATGGGAATATTCTATATGGAATTTTCCCTCGTTATTTTACTTATAAATGAAACATTTTACAACTACGGCAAGTATAAGAGGGCAATGGTAGGAATAAGAACATAAATATTGGTTTTTAACAATGAAATTCAATACTAACATATATAAAAAGAGACAGCAATTACTGGCATGCAATTTCTACGTATTTACAGTATACAACATAAGAAGAGTGTAGTTGAGGGCCAAGTTTCATGTGATCAAGACCCCAAAGACAACTTGCACTAAATAATGGGCGTGATTGTAGAGAAACAATCATGAATTTAAGAGCAAACACTAAAACGAGTTATTGTTATTAGGCTTGATGATACTTCTAAGTAATGGACTTGGTCTGATGTGTAGTGTAGTAGGGTCCATGAGACAATAGAATAATGTACCCATCACTTCGACAGATCAACTTCCTATTTGTTTATTAGCTTCTTTATGCATTGGGATCTCATGCTTTATTTCATTGTTGTTAATACCTGAAAAGTAAGAAGAGATGAGATGAAAAACGAGAGTTAAACAGAATTCAACAAAGTAATAAATAAAAGAAATCTGTACAGGTGAGTGATTTTTTTAGAACATTCATTCCTCAAGAGCCTCCTTTCTCAATGCATTTGGCAAGAAACGGCAGGAACAGGGCCACTAATGGGGCAAAAAATAAGCAGAGGAAACAACCATTGTAAGAACATAGATAAATACAAGACGACTTAGAGCATGAAATCATGATGGATCATTGAAAATAGTGATTTGTAAAATTCTACTATGCTATTGGGGTTCTATTGGATAATGATAGGCATATCATAGATAATAGGGGCTTGCTAGTTCTCTAGCGCTACTAGTTACAGCTTTTATTTGACTGGCACTGGACTGGAAACGTTGAAATGTAGTGATTTTTACTGCCTTTCTGGGGTGTTGAAGAGGATTACAAGGCTCAGATAGAGGTGTTTTGCCAGAGAAAAGAGTGAAGGAGGAGCATGAGCGGCTGCGACTACGTGCATCTATGGAAAGACTCAGAGATAGAGTCGCCTCGCCAGCACATGGTTCTTATCTTCATACATGGTGTCTGAATCAGTTGCATGAAATATCATCACAGCCTTGTTATACCCCAATGAAGAAGAAAGATGGAAGATTGTTGGTGTTGAGCTAAGAGTGAAAGAGAAAGATTGTTGTCATTGTTGTTGTGTGTAAAAAGAGAGGACATAACTATGGAAGATCATTGACAATGCGAGCAACTCAGAGACAGCCATAGTCATCTCTAAGAGCAGCAAAGTCTCACAAATCAATTAGTTGTAAATGGAGAGGCTCAGAAAGAGATAGATGGCTGACTGCGTCAATATGATAGAAACGCCTCGCCAGAACCATCCATCTATCATCACTGCCTCGGTCAATTCAATACCCAACAAACCAGAAGAGTTCAACCAAGTGAACCTTTACCAATCAGTGTAAGTTCTCAACCATGAAAACTACAACAAAACAATGCTGCAACACTTTGTAATAAAGATTTACAAAGTTTTCTGCTGATATAGAATCCATCTCTTTGCCATGGTATGGATATGTTAATCAATTTATTGTACCTTTAGGCACTTCCCAAGTTGATTAAGAATCAATCTCGTTGCTATGGATCTTTTATGAAAGACTACGATCAAAGATACTAGAGAAGAAAGCAGGTATATGCAAGGTTAGGCAAAGAAGGAACATGTTTATCCATGAAGGTGGCATTAGTATTCTGAATAGAACATGTTTTGCATATTACTATTTGGCCTAACAGTAATGACCAAAGGCCTTACAAAGCATCTGTTGTTACTTATTATTATTGTGGCAGTAAAACCAGATTGAATCCAAGTTGTGTCTAAGTTGTGACACTTGGATCTCTAGCATCTTGGTTGGCTACATTGCTAACAATTTACAAGTGTCAACATATTTGACTGGATACTAGTTTTCCATTACAAAAAAAGTCACAAGTTTTAACCTTGCACTTTAAGGCTATTTCTAGTTAGTTTCAATGTGTGCTATTTCTAGTTTGAGGAGTAAAGTACTATAGCTGAGAAGAGCAAACAGAAATTTGGATTGAAGTACTATAGCTGAGAAGAGCAAAAATTTGGGAGTGAAGCACATTAAGACTAATGTGACATGCACAACTACTTAGGCAAGAGTTTGAGGGTCTACAACATTGAGAATTGAATATGAAAATCCGCATGGCAATGAAATTGGTGTTGAATGAAATGAGAGAAACAGAAATGTACCT
Source organism: Vicia sativa (assembly GCA_021764765.1). NCBI lineage: Eukaryota > Viridiplantae > Streptophyta > Magnoliopsida > Fabales > Fabaceae > Vicia > Vicia sativa. The sequence goes on from CM038797.1 coordinate 146,934,776, forward strand.
CATTTACATTTCTTGAAAAGAAAGAGATGAGGTCAAAAGAGAAAGTTATACATAATCCATCCTTGAAGAGACTTTGTCGCTGAATATTATTGATTCACACCAAAATCAGACTAACTCAATCCTTAATCTACTATTTCAGTCTCTCAATCCAGCAATCAAATCAAAACAGAAAACTTAAGTGGTAGACTGAGAACTGGGGGGAAAGTAGATACTTGACTGGAAACCCAGAAAACGGGGGAAATGTCATAAAAGAAAAATAATACAAATGTGAGGAAAAAGTAAGAGGTGTAGAAAGCATGCATCGCATAGGAACGAGTAAAGGTAAGGTGTAGGGGTGTTGAAGAAGAATGATAGGAGGCTCAGAAAGAGGTGCATTGTCAATACGTGAGAAACGGAGTCACCTCGCCGTGACTCTTTTGTTCTTCACCCATAATGTCTGAACTGATTATCAATAGTTTCATGAAACATCATCAATGCCTCCTTAGAGAGAAGAGAGAGAAAGAGAAAGCGAGCAAGGTTTTGTTGTTGAAGATGAGCATGGCTCAGATAGATTGATTGTCCCTATGTGAGAAACAGAGTCATATGGCAAAATTTGATCCATGTAATTTATCCGCCTTAGTGGGATAAAGCTTGGTCATTGTTGTTATAGAGAGAAGTGAAATAAAAATGATCATTTGCAATGAGAGAAACGTAAAGCCTCACAACCATCCTTCCGTCATCACTGCCTCGAATCAATAAGACCCAACAAACAAGCAGTTGTATTCACTATTCAACTGCATGCAATGCAATGAAAATTTTCTTCAACACTTATCGTCTGCTCAAGCATTCATGTTTCACATGTTTCCTCTCTTTCTCTATAACCCGCCTCTTCTTTTGCAATTAGCTATCTAGCTTCCCCCAAATTGACATTTCATTTCACCCTAATTACCTGTCCTCAACAACACCTCTACGTTTTGGGCTATTTACAATCTTTGCCCTTTTTGTCATAGCAATTTCTTCGGCCTTTTTGTTTACTTCTATAAACCATTTCTACTCCTACCTTAATGTTTTTTAATTATATTGAAATCTTGTACTTTGTTTGCAACACCAGAAAACTAAGATGAAGTTAAAAAATGGGATGTAATTTGTATTGATTATGAGAACAATATTCATTCTTCAAGAGCCTTTTCTCTGTCCATATTTATCACTGGTTCCCACGGAAATCAGACAGACTCTCATCATAATCTATCTCAGCCTCAATCCTGACTCACAAACAAAACAGGAAAAACACTGACAAAAATATTAGAATTATTAAAAAGCAAAGAAAAATATGAATGGAAGTGCTGAATGGAGAATTTAGGAGGAATGAGGCTGGAAACTCGAATAAAAATGGGACAAGTGCCATTAAGAAAAAATAAGCAAAGGAAATAATAACAGGTGTAGAAAAAATGCATAGGGGTGAGATGAATGAAACCGTGTAGTCAATCATGGATAATGAAAAATAGCAGTTTAATCAAATTCTGTTATGCTACTGTGGTACAATTTGACAACATATTGGAGTTTGCAAACGATAGCAGTTTGCTCAAATTCTGCTGTGTTGTAGTGATATAGCCCCACTATAGTCGCTATTTAAGAACACTGGACTGAACATTGAAAACTAGTGATTTTACTTCTTTTCTAGATAGAAAAATTAAGCTAAAAAGGGGGGAAGAGATGAAGAGAGGGGGTGTTGAAGAAGAATACAAGGCTCAGATTAGGTGGTTTGTCAGATAAGAGAGCGAAGAGGAGGAGAACGAGCATGGCTGCGACTACAAGCATCTAAGGAAGGACTCACAGACGCAGAGTCGCCTCTCCAATACACGCCTTTTTCTTCGCTCAAAGTGTCTGAATCAGTTGCATGAAATATCATCACTGCCTTGTTATATTCCAAAAGAGAAGAAGAAAGATTGAAGATCATGAAGGGTTTGTGTGTTTGGTTGTTGTTGTATGTAGAGAGAGGGCTGTTGTATGAATGATCATTGGCAATGAGAGGAACTTAGAGACCAAAAGAGTGATCACTAAGAATGGCAAAGCCTCACAAGTTAACGAGTAGTTGCCAACGGAGAGGCTCAGAAAGAGATGGCTGACTGCGTCAACATGATAGAAACGCCTTGCCAAAGCCATCCATCATCACTGCCTCATTCAAATCAATATCCAACAAACAAGAAGAAACAGTTCAACAAAGCGAACCTTTTCCCAATCTGGGTCAGTTATCAACCAGAAAAAACTATAACTAAACAAGGCTGCAACCGCCTTGTATTAAAGATTTACAAAGTTTTTAGTTGATATAGGATCTATCTCTTTGCCATGGGTACTAAGATGATAATCAATTTGACATGGATCTTCTGAAAGATCAAACCCGAAAGTACTGGAAAAGAAACCAGGTATAGCCAAAAGTTAGGTCAAGAAGGAACAACATAATCCAATATGGTATGCAGCAGTGTGCTAAATAGAACACTTTTTTCATATTACACACCTAAAAGTGATAAAAGATAAACTAGGGATAACTTGAATATTCTTAATTGCCTGAACAATATTTATTCTGAACCTGCAGCAATGACAGACCAAGTTTTATAATTATAATTAGTAGTAGGAGAGTGTATAAAAGAGTTGTGACTCAACTTTCAACAGTCAGCTTCAGTGAAAAGTTAAATAAACCTAACAAAAGTTACTTGGCTCGACAGTAATGAACTTGGTATGGTGAAAAAAGATGAGAAAAAGAGATGTACCCCATTTACATTTCTTGAACAGAATCAATATCCTATTTGTTTACCATCTTTAGAAATTGGCATCTTGTGTTTTTCAATGCACCACCTGAAAAGAAGGAGCTGGGGTCAAAAAAGAACCTTTGGTCTCTAAATATCATTGATTTACACTGAAACCGGTCACACTGACTCAAACCCTAATCTACCTCTCGCTCACTCCAGAATCAGGCACCATACATTTGTGTCTTTCTCTCCTGCACAACTCTCTCTCTCATCTGATTTTTCAAATTTATTGCCATTTCTCTTTCGTCGAAAGTGAAAAAAACAACTAAAGGCAACGTGCCTTTACCGGCCTAAACGCAGCAGATCCGCACCTGTGGAAAGTGCCATAAAAGAAAGAAGAAAAAATAGAAAGTAAGAGTAAGAAGCATAAATAACATGCAATATCATAGGGGCGAGTAAGTAAGGGTGTTGAAAAAGAGTAAGAGGCTCAGTTGGAGATGTATTGTCAGAGAAAAGGGTGAAGATCCCCATGGCTGCGACTGCTAGACAGTCACCTTGCCATGAGATATCTCTTTTGTTCTTCACTCACAGTGTCTGATCTGAAACACGCTGTTGCGTGAAACATCATCATTGCCTCTTATATCCGAAAGAAGAAGAAGAAAAAAAGCAAAAAAGAAGGTTGAGTTGAATTTGAAGAAGATGATGAAGCCAACAAAGCATAGAGAGAGAGAGAGAGTAAGAGAATGAGAAACAAGTTATGTTGTTGTTGTTGTTGTTGTTGACAATGTGAGAGTGAGGAGAGATGTAGGAATGATCATTGGCAATGAGAGAAAGTTAGACCATCAAAGCCTCACAAAGTAATGCATAATTGCAAAGGGAGAGGCTCAGAAAGGAGAGATAGGTGGCTGCGTCAACATGATAAAAACGCCTCGCCAGAACCATCCATCATCACTGCCTCATTCAAAAAAACGTACCCTATTTCTGTAGCATCTTGTGGTTTGGTTAGTAGCACCTGAAAAGAAGAGAATAAATTATACATAACTCACAGACAGACTCAAACCCTAACTCCAAAAGTGAGAGTGTGCGGGAATTGAAGAAAAATAGGAGGCTCAGATAGAAGTAGATTTGTATTTTCAGAGATAAGAGCATGGCTGCGACTGCAAGATGTAGTCGCCTCGCCATGGCTAGGATCTGATTATACCTACATCATCACTGCCTCGTTATATCCAAAAGGAAAGAAAGAAACAAAGGTGATGACTGATGATGATGATGATGATGAAAGAGAGAAAGAGAGAGTGAAGTTAATGTTGTTGTTGTTGGTGATGGTGGTGGTGTGTAACACACACTGAGAGAGAGAGAGAGAGAGAGAGAGAGAGAGTAGTGGCTGCGTCATAAACGCCTCGCCACAACCAACATCCATCATCATCATCAATGCCTTCACTACTTACCCCAAACTTTATCACACTCTAACCATTTTCGCCTATTTATTTTTACAATCTTTGCCTTTTTCCTCATAACTATTTCTTCCAATTTTCCTTTTCTTTCCATAATCCATTTTTTTCGCATTTCTATTATTTTCAATTCGCTCAAAATATCATAAAATATTTTATTACCAAAACAAAATGTGCCAAAATATATCACCACTGATATACTTTGATACAAAATGGATGATTTTCCAATTCTTTTTCATTTTTTAGGGTTGTTAAAATTAATTACTTTATTTGTGTCCGTATACCAAACAATGATATATAAAATTTAAATTTTAAAATAAAAAATTCAAATTTCATTAAAACCTTTTTTAGTCTAATCCTAAAAATATATTATTCACTCTTATCCACTTATATTGTTTGTGATAAATAATATGTAAAACAACTTTAGTTAAGAGTAAAATTTTAGGATAAATTTATTTTTAAAGTGTAATTTTTGGTGTTATAATATGTAATTCGACGTAGTTTGTTGTCGTCGAAGTAAGTTGTCGAAATATCGAAGGAAATAATCTCGATAAAATTACACTTAGTATTGTTTTAGACGTTTTAGTTAGTTTGATAGAGATTGCTTCGTGTACAAGCAATCTCAACTATAAATAGGGAGATATCTTATCATTTAAAAAGTGTGGAGAAAAGTTGAATAATAGTTTTTTAGTTTCATAGCAGAGAGAAACTCTGCAGAAATCTTATTCTTATTCCCTTTTTCTCTCAAATCCTAATTTACATATCTTTTCTTTTCCAATTCATTTTTCTTCCTTCTCACAATTTTGTTCTATGTAAATTATCTTGTAACCAAGGTGTGGTTGTTTCACACAACTGAAAATCAAGAGGAGAAATCGTTTATATTCATCAAGATTGATTTGAATTAGCTCCAAGTGTTAAGGTGTACCCTAAATCGTTTATGTTTTGTTTACCCTAAACATGTCCGGCTAATTTATTAAGTGTTGAGGTGTAAGGATCGTCAATAGGCGATGCTCTACATGTTGTCTCTTTAAGATCACCTTTGTAGGTTTTTTGATTTACACAATTTTTCTGAACTAGTTTTAAATCTGCTTACACGAAAGTGAAACAGTGAAAATGTTGGGTAAGATTCAAAGTCGTCTGACACAAAAAGATTAAAATTAGTTTGTTTTTGGTTAACAAATACCGCGAAAGCACGTTGTTAGTTAATCAGGAATATTTGATATTTCTAGAAGGATGATTTAAAACTATTTGCAGACGCGTTTATAGGTTTAGGATCCGAATACCTGAGCGAAAGCCAACCCTTTTAAGTCAAACTTTCCAGTCAAAATTATTTTTCAACTTAGTTAAAATTTTAATTTCTTAAAAATAGGTTTACTACTTTAACGCGTAAAACACCCGACGGGCATAAATTAGAGCGTAAACTCGGTTTTAAATGCCCAAAAGCGACAATTTATATTAAACTAATTCTTTTCGAAGTAGAAAATATTATCCTGTAAGTAATCTTAGTAAAGACAATCAGAGTATTGTTAATTGATGTGAATTGAATCTCAGCATTGTTATTTAACTGTTTTTATTAAAAGCTTATTTATTTTATTTCTTTCCCCCCATTATTCTTATTCGCCTTAGCTATACATCTTAACAAATAGAAACAATATATTTGACTATTAGTCTATGTGGATCGATATCTTTTTAAAACTACATGATAGGTTGTACACTAGTAGTTAGATTTTACACTCACATAAATAGCCGATCATGGCTCGAACTACACATGGCATTTATTTTGCAAGAGAAAATATGCATTAGATTTAATCCCTGATGCATGTCTTATTTTTTGTCAAGTCATGCAACACTCCTATGCAACCTCATCTTCAACTTCTTACACATTTTGACACATCTATTTCTGAGTCCACTTTATATCGAAGACTCATTGATCGACTATTGTATCTCACTCACACCAGACATGTGTTTGCTTATATCGTAAGTAAACTCAGTTAATTCCTCGATGCTCCTATTGGCAAATACATGCTAGTTGGTCTTCATGTGTTAAAATACCTAAAAACAATCCAGACCAAGGACTTTTCTTCAACTCATCATCCACATTATGTCTCAAAGATTTATCAGGTTCTGATTAGGGTTTTTGTCCTGACACACACAAATTCACATCAAGGATATTGTTTCTTTTTTGACAAATCTCTCATCAGTTGAAAAAGCAATAAACAAGTTGTGATATCTTGATCATCTTCAGAAGTTGAGTATCAAACTTTAACTCAAGTAACTTGTGAAGATGTTTGGCTTCTCTAAATGTTTAAAGCTCTTTAGATATCATACCATATGCCCATCATCATTTATTGTGACAACAAATTTGTCATACATATCGTTGCAAATCTAGTTTTCCACGGGAGAATCAAACGCATAGATATTGATTTTCATGTGGTAAGAGATAAACCGCTAGTTGGCACTATTCATCTTATGAATGTCGCTTCAAAGGAGCAAGTTGTTGACATACTCACTAAACCAAAGGAGCAAGTTGTTGACATACTCACTAAACCTTATACACAAGTCCATTCAACACGCTTCAAACCAATCTAAGAATAATTGACATGGGAATGTTAATGGTAATAGTGAAGATGAGAATATAACTAACATTCAAGCAACATGTGAAGGTATTTGGCATCTCTATCTCCTTAAAGCTTTTAGATATCACTGTCATCATTTATTATGACAACAAATGTGCCATACATATTGCTGCAAATTCAGTTCTCCACGAGAGAACCAAACATATAGAAATCGATTATCATGTGGTCTGCAAATTCAGTTCTCCACGAGAGAACCAAACACATAGAAATCGATTATCATGTGGTAAGAGATAAACTGCTAGTTGACACCATTCATAAGAACTTGACATACTACTCACTAAACCTTTACATTTCAATTTGAGGTGGGGTGTTAATGGTAATAGAGAAGATGAGAATGTAACTAACATAGATGAGAATGTGGCTAATATAGTGAGGAGAATCAAAACAAAAATAACTAACTCTAAATTAGTTATCATATGGTTACTAGTTACTAGTTAGTTACTCATTACTTGTTATACAAGTAAGCCCGTGTTCTAGTTAGTTCCTCATTACTTGTTATATAAGCAAGCCCATGTCCGTGTAACAAACTGAGATTTGAGCAATATCAATACTCTTCATCACTTTTCTTTGATTGATTTCAATTAATCTTTATGATTTAGCATGAATCTTCACATATACAACACCATCTACACTTGAATATATTCATTTTTAATATTATTTCTGACATGGATTTCATAGGCAAAAGTGACTAGGAGGATCCTTCCTCACTCTCAATTTGAGCATCCAAATTAGACACAATTCCTTTACCTCAATTTTGGTAATTGTCCATCCCATTGAACTACTTAATATTGATTGGTGATGTACCCTGCAATTGTCTTGTGGCTTTATTAGTGGTCTTTCCTAAAAACTAACAATTATTGTTTCTTTCTATAAATTAACCATAAGAAAAACAGTATGCATATATACTCTCAAATGCCAAATTTATTTCCATCCACATATTCTAAAGCAGGTTTAGTTTCAGAATCACAAAACAACAGTAAACACGAGACTCATTCCCACTAAAATTCTTAGGAAAAAACAGAAGTGAATCAACTCAAAGCCGGAAACAATAATTCAGGGCTCGAAGGTCATGGTTTCAGCTTTACGTCTCACTGACTCAAATAGCACAGAGGATAGGTACCTCTCCCCAAAGCTTGGAAAAATGACCTGCACCATGCAAAATGAAACTGCAACTCAAAAAGTGCTTCATAATTTTGTATAATGAGGCTTTGGTCTTGAAGAATCATGCAAGTAAAATAAATCAACAAAATGATGAAATTATATTAGCCAGTTCTTAAGCTAGAATATCATATTTTAGATTAATAGTATCAAATCAGTTCCATTAGCGAGGTCATAATCATACTACCTTAATTGAACTCAAATTTTGGTGGTTAGATAGAGATTCAGAATCCTTAATTTAACCTTCATATCAAAAAGGTTTACTCATCGGTATTATCATTTTGTCATTGTTGATTGTGGTTTAAGAGATCACTAGCTCTTTAATGAACCTTATGCTACCATTTTTTGTCATTAAAGGAAACTTGATCAACTTACAACAATAAGCTTTCCAGCATTTTCTGGCCTTTTGGCTATCTTGATGGCAGCGGCAGCTGCAGCTCCAGAAGATATTCCCACCTACAACAATACCAGAGTTAAGAGGTTCGGTAAATAATAAAATTGGAAAAAAGAATTCTATGAACAGTTTTTTTTGCTAACATCCAATACCGATTATAAATTTACACTAGAGGTTAGACTAAATAGACATTAAGGACAACAACATGCTGTTTCTTAGTTGTTTCTATATAGTTTTAGAACTTACAAATAGGCCTTCTTTAAGTGCAAGATGCTTTGCAGTTTCAATTGCTTCATCACTTGATATCTGCCAAATAATAAATCTCTCAGGTTAAAAAATTAAATACTGACAACTACTGCAAAATAATGAGATTTTCGGAATCCTTCTAATACAACACATCAATTACAATTGTATCTTTGGAAATTTGAATTCTTTAAGACTAATTCAAAAGTGTATCAAACGAAAATTCAACTGTGAAAGATCAGAAGGTGACATCAATATTACAAAATACTGTAGATACCACGTCATAATTTGTCCATAATTATATTTATGGCCTTAAAATCAACACCCAGTTTTCAAAGCTATCCAAGATTGCTTTTCTCAATGTAGAACTGTTCAACTTTTTCTAACTATATTCGATGGTGTAAATTAGAATTCATAAGTTTTGTGGTTTACCCCCAAACTGGAGCTTTGCTCCTCTCAGAACTTTCCTAGGGAAGAGGATAACCATAGTGCTTTACCACAAGTTTATATCACAATTTAATGGAAAGGATTCTCAAACTGGAAATGACCGATAACAATAAGTAGCAAAAAAAACTAGTTCAACTAAGTTAAAGTAAACATTATATCAATATTATCAAAAATATAAAACAATAAGTGGCCAAATGAAATGCATATTAGGAATTGAGGACATAAGAAGGTCAAGAACATCAACAATCGGATGTAATAACTATGGACATGTGAATCTTCCCAGCTTATCAGACTATATTGCATTTCCAAACAATTTCCAAAAAATAATTCCATACATCATTATATTGTTTGAAGGATGATTATTGGTTATGCAATGATTATCCACAAGATGGTTTTTTAAAAACGTCTATCCACAAGTTGTTTAAGCTTACTTGAATGACTTCATCAATAAGACCAACGTCCAAGACACCAGGGACAAAGCCAGCACCAATCCCTTGAATCTTGTGAGGACCTGAAGATTCAGAGCAGCAAATTGTAAATTATCCACAACACAAAAATTTCTTGATCTCAACCATAAGGAAGTAAGGCTTTATCCTAACTAAAAACTCTTAAAACTATATCTACCCTTTGAAGTAAAACCAATAGGAACTGAATTACTTAGTTTATTCTCTGAGGGGATAACTGTAAGATGAAGAAAATACAGCATATAATCACAGTGACAGAAACTTCAGAGAAACTGGAAAGAGAATGCAAAAAACAAAATGTTAAAACTAAGAAGTGCAAATTTTCCCTATTTCAAATAGTTTCTCCTGAAATTATTTTAGACCTTCCTCTACCCCTTTTAATCAGGCCCTTTTCCATTTGATCATTAACCCTCTACAGTACTTACAAATCAATCAATAGAAAATTAAATAATAGATCAACTTGTAATGCAAGAATTTTGTCGTTCATATGCAATTTTGAAAAACTAAATTATTACAGAAAAGCTTATAGCTCACCAGGTTTCCCCCCTGAGAGCACTGGACTCTCCACTGGTTCCACGCCAATCAGCTACATAACGCAAAACAATGTTGAGAGTATATAAAAGAGAATGACATAGGTATAGGATAGATAAGTTCACTTTTCGGTTAAATCATGTCCTAAGTATATCCCTAACACATATTTAGAGAGGAAAACAAACCTTTATATTGGAATTTTGCTCCTTGAGATATTTCCCAGTTCCTGTTATGGTTCCACCAGTACCTACCCCAGAAACAAATGCGTCAATTTTCCCATCTGTGCCTTTCCATATCTCTGGACCGGTAGTTTCATAATGTATCTGCAAACGTAACAATAAATATTGCTCAAAAAGTGAAGAATCCATTGTGGCAGTTATAGAAGAAATGAGTTTATATATACCTTGGGATTAGCAGGGTTTTCAAATTGCTGAAGTAAGTAGGCATTAGGTGTCTTAGCCAATATCTCTTCGGCTTTCTGAACAGCTCCTTTCATTCCCTTTGCAGGGTCTGTCAAAACCAATTCAGCTCCAAAAGCTAACAGAATAATTCTTCTTTCAAGACTCATGGAAGCAGGCATCGTAATAATGAGCTTGTAACCCTTGGCCGCTGCCATGAAGGCTAATCCAACGCCAGTATTACCACTTGTTGGTTCAATGAGAATACTCTTCAGTAAAATAAGAAACCCACATGCAAAACAGTTATTAGCGGTCAGCTAGGAGATACAGTAAACTAATACCCAGAATTCTTTTCTTTTGCTTCCCAATTCAAAACATTATACTTATCAATTGCAAAAATAAATGATGTATCATTAAGATCCAAAATGAATGCTATGATAGTAACATAAATTACGAAGCTTTAGCTTCCAAACCATACTGTTTCAGAGAAGGCACTTTTACTAATCTATTATTGAAGTAAACCAACCTGTCCAGGTATGATAAGCCCCTTCTCTTCTGCATCAGCAATCATACTATAACCAATCCTGCATGTGAAATATACATGATCATAAGTAAAAGCACAAGTACATGATCACAAAACACAATTGCACCAAAAGCATGAATAAAAAGCCAGAATGAAGAGTTACCTGTCTTTAACACTAGAGCATGGCTCCATCAACTCGAGCTTGGCAGCGACTCGAGCAACACAACCATCAGTAAGTTTGTTTAGATACACTAATGGAGTTTTTCCAATCAACTACAGCAAACAAACATTGGACAAGAAGAATATGTTATCTACAAGAGAACACAAACAATAATACAAAAAATGGGTATGAAGGAACAGAAACTGACTTCTGTAACATCATTAGCAATTCCAGATTTTTCCACAGCCATGGTATAAAAAACCTGACAAAACAACAAAAACTATTAGCAATTTAGCATAGCAAATAATAACAATCACAAAGTACAGATTCTCTACATAAACAAAGGAAATTGTTATCAACATAAAAAAAAATAAAAAAAAAATTACTCTTGAAAATTACTACTAGAATGCAATGAAAATTACTAGTAGAGTTAAAAACAAAACAATAATATCAAGGAATTTTGATACCGTTTGAGCAGTGAAAAAGGTGGTGGAAATGTAAAAGTTACAAGTATTATTATTATTATTAGTGGGAAATGAACCCTAATTGAATTGGTAATTGAGAGGCTAATGTTGAAAAATAAAAAAGATAAAGAAAAACATCACCTCAGAAATGACGAAGAATGATCAGTGAGGAGAGCACACGTAGTCCGGATAATGACGAGGCTAACAACGCTACCTTGCCTGTATATATATGTAAGGAAGTATCATAATTTGATTTGATTTCTTGTATTATCATATATTATCTATTATCTATTTCATTATTACAAATTCACACTTTTTACAAAAGCAATCTATTTTAAACTTTGTAGGTTGTGTGAATTTCCATCATGTTTCAAAATTATTTATTTTGCATTTTTTTAATATTAAAATTTGAACAAGTATCATGAAAATATTTAAAGAAAGGGTTAAATAAATTTTTGATTTCTCTAAAATTTTTAATTTTTATTTTTAGTCCCTCTAATATTTTCTTTTAAGAATAGTCTCATCAATATATTTCGTCTGAAGAATTAGTCTCATCAATATATTTCGTCTGAAGAATTAGTCTCTAACATTAAAAATCACTAACGTCTGCTAAAATGGGACTACAAACGAAATTTAAAAAATTTAGAGGACCAAAAACTTATTTAACCATTTTTTATAAAAGAAAAGTGATTCTACTTTTCTTTAAAAAAATAACGATTCCTAATAAAAAAATAGTTTATTTTTATTTTTAAACGCTTTTATTTTTATTTTCTATAAACTTAATCATATTTTTGTAATATTGATAACAATCATGTGAGTTAAATATTTTTTTAAGAATTATCATTCTTAATTAAAAAATTATTAATAAGAATCATATAATTTATAATAATATTTTTAAAATAATTAGTTCTTAACTTTTCTTTATAACAAATGCTATTTAATAAAAAACTGTTACTCTCTATTTTAAATAAAAAAAAATTTTAAAATTTAAATAAAATAATATTTTATTCACTTAAAGTATATTTTAAAATTGACAAATTTTTAATTAGAATGCAAGATCATATTAAAAAACTATATAAAAAGAAAAAATCAAATAATGAGTAAACCATATATATATTTCACTCAATTTTTTCTAACAACTCAAAAAAATTTCAATTTTTTTTTAAAAATGAATATAAATATTTCTAAAAAATTCACGATTATTGACATAAAAAAATTTATTCATTTTATTTTTAAACAGATTTTAGTTTTATTTTTTATTTCTATTTAAATTAAATTATATTTTATTTACTTGATTTAAATAATAAATAGTCATTTAGTGACTTGTGATTCTAATAAAAATAACATATTCTATTTATAGTAATAAATAATTTTTATTTAATCAAATCAAAATACACTATTCTCATAAAATAAAAAAGATTTTTTTCAATTTTCTAACCACTTTTCTTCATTTTTCTATAAATTCCAAATACAAACCCTAAATAATCTTTAGGTGCTCTCATCTACGTTAGTAATATTTATTTTGTAAAGAAAAAAAAGAATCCTAGTGCAGCTTTAGATGATCATGGACATTGCTTCCTTTGAGAAGTTTTTTCAAGAAAGGATCAAGGTGTGGGTGGCAAAGCTGATGCTCTTGGTGATTCTATCACCATTATTAGGGAGAAATCCAAGATTATTGTTACCTCTCACAACAACTTTTTCAAGCGGTAATTCATTTTTTAACACTAAATTTATTTTTATCTTAACTTTACGTTAATAGTATTGTTATGTTATTGTTATTGATTTTGAATCCATAACCTAAGATTTGTTTAACATATCATTGGTGGCATTTATCTGAAGTATTTTATCAAGAAATATTTGAAGAAACAATCTCTAAGAGATTGGGTTAGAGTTATTGTCTCCAAGAAAGATAGATATATCTATGAGTTGAAATATTTTAACATTTTAGAGAAGGAGAGAGAGGAAGAACACTGTTTTTGAGAATTATTTTTCAAATTTTATGAAAATTGACCCTTTTATTTATTTAAGGGTTAAATAAGTTTTTGACCCTTCTAAAATTTACAAATTTCATTTTTAATCCCTCCAAAGTCACGTTGTCATCCATGGAAATAATATATATATATATATATATATATATATATATATATATATATATATATATATATATATATATATATATATATATATATATATATATATATATATATATATATATATATATATATATATATATATATATATATATATATATATATATATAGTGTCAACTCCAGACGTTAATTCTTGATTTAAATATATTGAAGGGACCAATTCCTGAAAGAAAATATTGGAGGGACTAAAAACAAAAATTGAAAATTTTAAAGAGACCAAAAACTTATTTAACCTTTAAAAGAATTATTGTTGAACACGTCTATAGAGAAGTTAACAAATATGCGAATACTCTTACAAAAACCAGTGTTAATAGAAGAGATAAAATAAACTTTAGAGAAAATTATATGAATTTTCTTAATCAACTTATCGCTACTGATATATTAAGCTCTCTTCTCTAGCGTTTAGCGGTATTGTAATTTTTTTCGAGCTAAAGTCCTCCCTCTCAAAAAAATTTCTTTAATTTGAACCTATCAAATTTATCTAGATAATACTACTTAAATAAACTTTATTTCAGTATTTTAAAAGTAAAATTGAGATTTTTTGTAATACATTTTTCTCAATAAAGATATTTCACAATGTCAATTTATTTTCTTTTTTCTCATTTTTAAAATTTGAAATAATTGTTCCACTAAATTGCATTTGTGAAAAATATTATAAGAGGAACTAGTGATATTTTATTTATTCAAAAAATATAGTTATAACAATATTTTGACAGAATAATATTTGTCCAGATAATAATATCAAAACAAACTCAGCTTTTGAAAATTATAACTGTATTTGGAACAATGGTTTTTTATTTTATTTTATTGTGAAATGCTACTTATTAGTTAGATCTTTAAAAAAAATACTTTATTTTTTAAAAATAAATTAAATTACACTATTTTTCAATATTTAAATGGATTTACAATATCCTTTGTCCAGCTGTTTATGAGTTGGATCATTTATCCATCTATATTATATTTGTTTATTATAATAAACAATTGAGGCGTTTTCCATAAGCAAAATATTTTATGGTCTACCACATTTTATATTAATCTATTACCGTATTAACAATTGAAACTTTTTCTAAAAATAATATATTTAATGGTCAACTAATAGAAGATCCGTGTGTCCGCACGGATAATTGAATTTTTAATGTGAGAAAATAGTTGTAACGCAATTAAAATAGATAATACATGTAGAATTAAAAAATTTGAGAGAAATACTACAGATATGATAATAGTTTAAGTTTAATTTTAGTATAAAGTACTAAATTAATTAATACAAAAAATAATATGAGTTTTGTGATAGAGTAGTGTCTTCAATGGAGCTCCAAAAAGGTTGACACCATAAATTCAAGAATGTGATACAAATCTGAAATGAGTTGACACCATAAATTCAAGAATGTGATACAAATCTGAAATGAATAGTAATTTAATGGTCAAAACATAATTATACAATGATTGTCTATTTTATAATATGATACGAGGTAACTAATTAATTTAAATGGTTTGTTTATCACACTAATTGTTGTGGTTTAACATACCTTAATAACTGATACGATGAAACTTAAAAGTGTTGTATTGGTAGTTCATTTATAGTGTAGCAGTATAAGATATTGGCTGTAGAAAAATAAATAAATATAGTTAGGATGATTATTGTGAAACATGAACAAATGTAAAAAAATCAATATATGTATAATAATTATAAAGGAATTACCTAAACAATGTTGTGGAATACTTCTTTGAAAACCACATTTGTTGTTTCACTTAATGACAAATTCTATTTGTCATGAATTAATATCTTTAAACCTGACTTTCTTTTGACTCTGGACATTGCAACATAAAGTTGTCCATGGCTGAAGACTTCTTTTGACAAATATAAACCTACATAGTCTAATGATTGACCTTGAGATTTATTTATTGTCATTGCAAATGACACAATAACGGAGAATTGTCTTTGAATAAGTTTGAATGGCCAAGGGGATTGTGATGGAGACAATGACATTCGCGGAATGTAAATTGTGTTTCCAACATGGGTACCTGAAATAATCTTTGCCTCAATGACATGATTTGCTAGCCTTGTTACAATTAATCTTGTACCATTGCATAGTCCTTCAGATTGATCCAAATTTCTTATCAACATTATAGTTGTGTCAATCTTCAATTTCAAACTATGGTTAGGTAAACCAGATGTTTTTAGACAACTTAAAAATTCAGGAGTCAAATGCTCAAAAGCCTCATTGTCATTTGATTCAGATTTGTCAATAGAATCGCTACTCAAGAACTCTTTTGCATCACCTAAAAAAAATATTGTTATACCTTTCACAAAATAAACATAATAGTCAAATATGATGTTGAACAAACTGAAAAGTAAAATTACCTTGAAGAAGATTAGTAACAAAATCATTGATTTCATCCACAACTTCAATGGTTGAGGGTAAAGTAGCTTTACTCTGTAGGAATTCAGGACTTGTGAAATTTTGAAGAAGATTTGGATATGTACTTGTAACAATGCTCTCAATTGGATCTACAAAATCGGTTAAAGGAAACTCGTATGAAATAGTAATGTTTGCATATCCATCATTTGGTTCCAAAAAATTTCCATCTCCGACATCTAAAATCCATTTAGAGAAACTTTCAATCTCTTCAGCATTGTTTGAATTCAATCCTGACACCAAACGCGTATTTTTTGTAAGTGTTAGGACCTTGCAATGTTCCCAAATATAAGACGCATTTATTGTGGAATGAACAATGTCTGATCGGGTTCCTCTTGGAACAATGGGTAGTATTTGTCTAAAATCACCACCAAATACGACAGCATTCCCTCCAAAAATTTGGTCACAAGGTTCATCATTTGTACCCATGATATCTTTCAAAGACTTGTCAAGGGATTCAAAACACCATTTGTTGGCCATTGGAGCCTCATCCCATATAATTAACTTAGTAACCCACAACAATCCCGCCAAATCATCTTTTTGGCAATGTTACAAATAGAAGTTTTTGTGCATGGAACAGGTATTTTAAATCTTGAATGGGCGATTCTCCCACCAGGTAGCAGTAAACTTGCTATACCACTTGATGCAACATTCAAAACAATATCACGATTTGAACGTAAAGCTGCTGACAATGTATTCCACATGAATGTTTTTCCGGTACCACCGTAACCATACAAAAAAAATACACCCCCTTTTTTATCTTGGACAGCTTGGATGATTTGGTTAAAAATTAGCAATTGTTCATCTAAATAAATAATGAAATTAAATTATTTTAGTAATGATCATAAGAATGACACTGTTAATAATATAAATAATAAAAAAGAAAAATTAAATACTAAGGCCATGATTAAAAACTATAAATAATAAAATAAGTGAAACGTGTAACATAGAGCATGTTACAGTGAAACGTGTAATATAGAGCATGTTACAGTGAAACGTGTAAATATAGAGGCTACATAAATCTAAACTGAAATACTAAGGCCATGATCTAAACTAAAATACTAAGAGAACTTCTAAGAGGGAAGTTGAGCAAGCTCTGAAGTCTTCTTTTGTCAAGAAAGCCCAGAAGCTAAAAAAACATGGTAGGTCACAGAAGTCAGAAGCCTTCTATTATGATGAGAAATATCAGAAGGGAAAGGAGAAGTATGACAAAAGAATGGTTCAATGTTACTGTTGTAAGCAGTTTGGCCACTTTGCTAGAGATTGTTGGTCAAACAAAGAAGAAGCAAAAATAGCCATAGGAGATTCAGATGATGAACCTGTGCTATTGGTGGCTTATGAATCTGATGAGGAACCTATGAGGTTGTCATTTTCTGAATCTGAAGGGGATGAAGATGACTATGAATATTTTGATTCAGAAGGGGTGTTTCTTTATAAGTTAGAGTCATAAAATGACATTGAAGAGTGAGAAGTTGAAACTTCTAAAGAAGAGTTAGAAGTTGAAACTTCTGAAGATGAGTCAGAACTTGAAGATGACTCTTAATATTCTGATCCTGAAGGAGTGTTTCTTTATGATTCAGAGTTAGAAAATGCATAGTAGATTCTGAAGATGAGACAAAATCTGAGGTTTGTGAAGAAGATTCAGAAGTTGAAACTTTTGAAAAAGATTCAGAAGTTGAAACTTTTGAAGATGATTCAGAACTTGAAGATGACTCTAAATATTCTGATTCTGAAGGAGTGTTTCTTTATGAGTCAGAGTCAGAAAATGACATAGTAGATTCTAAAGATGAGTCAGAATCTGAGGTTTATGAAGAAGAGTCAGAAGTTGAAACTTCTGAAGAAGAATCAGAAGTTGAAACTTCTGAAGAAGAATCAGAAGATGAGTTAGAATCTCCTCTCAAGGAGATTCTTCTTCTGAAGATGAGTCATAACATGAAGGTTCTGAAGATGAGTCATGACTTGAAAATTCTGAAGAAGAGTTAGAGTCAGAAGATGAAGAATCTTCTGGAGACTCTAAGGATGAGTCGGATGGTGAATCTGATTCTGATCCACAATTTTATAATCTATTATTAATTTGACATGGGAAGTAATAGAAAT
The DNA here is from genome assembly GCA_021764765.1 of Vicia sativa. Classification (NCBI taxonomy): domain Eukaryota; kingdom Viridiplantae; phylum Streptophyta; class Magnoliopsida; order Fabales; family Fabaceae; genus Vicia; species Vicia sativa. Next base: position 146,953,035 of record CM038797.1, read on the forward strand.
AGTATAAATATACCTAATGAAATATAGTAATGAACAATGAAAAAATGTAATAACCAGAATAGAAGTATATGAAAAACCTGTCAAGGATTTAAACAAATCCTGGAATTTAGCTTTCTCTGTAGGAATATCGTACTGTCGTTCATCAAATATCAATCAATTTCCTAGAAAATCAACAACATAATTATCTGGATACCGCATAGGCCTAAACTCATTTAAGCTCCGATGTTTTTTTGCAACTGTTTCTCAATTTCCATCAAAGTTAGTTGTTGGATTTCTCTCTCCAATAGTGATAAATCTATAAAAAAAAAGATGTTACAATAAATTAGTGATTACATTGTTAATTACAACATAACCTTATATGTTTAAGAATGAATAATACCTGGATTCATTGACAAAGTTCTTTGTTCATATAGTATCCCATCAGATAAGTATATCCAAGTGTTTCGCCATACATGATCAGGCCTATTCATAGAAGCTGATAACAACATGGTAACAAACAAGTTTCTAAAAAACACACCTGAACCCCAATTATAAGCCTCTTTAATTGCCTCAATAAACTCCCTGTCATCTTGAAGAAATCCCATAGCAAAACATGCATCTCAAAATGTTGTATGTTTATAACCATCAACAGTTTTGAGATCATCATAACACGTTGGTCCTTTCTTAACTATTAACAACATTCTCATATAAAATAATTCCCCTGTTGAGGGGGGGACCCAAACTAATCTACCTATTGTGTATCCTCGCTTTCCTGGTTTCCAAATTCTGTTTCTTTTGACATAAACAAATTTAGAAACAAATCGGCCGTAAGTCAATAATTTAGCTTTCTCGTATTCTTTATTTGTAACAAACCAGGAAGTAAACATTGATTCTGTGACACTTGCTTTAAGAAGGACATTGCCAATTTGTTCAAAATCTTTGAAGTAAACAGATTTTCTCCTTCCAAGTGAAAAAACAATCTTTCAACAGCTGGTTTCCTACCATGAATTGAATAAGAAAATATCCTCCAGCAAGCTTCACTTGGTGACACATATCTACAATCTATATATTGCTTGATTTCATCAACATTACTGGTACCAGTGCTATCATTTGGTACTATTACAACAGAAATTCTTTCAGAACCCTTGTTGATGTACTTGAAGAGGTACTTTATTGAAGTACTTTGATTGCACCATGCCATATTGATGTGTGCTTTATACTTCATTAGTAAACTTGGATTGTGTGACACAACATAACCACTATGAAGTTTTACTCCATTTCTATCAATTGTAAACTCATTAGCCCTTCTTATACACAGGATATCCTCCTTGATCAACAACAGTCACATCTTGAAACTTTTTTGGAAAAAACTTGGAACACCAACCATCCTTCATGCATGGACATTTAGGATTTGCAGTACCGCAAGGTCCGTGTACCATGTGATTCTTCACCAAATTATACAACCGTGGTTGCTTCACTAGATCTGGAACCTCTGCTGATATAATTTTATCCATATCTTTAGGTTCATAATATTTATTAGATGGATGCAAGAAGATAAGAAGGTGGACATGGGACAACCGTCTCTTTTGAGATTCAATTATGTACATATCTGTAAAAGCCGTATCATATAACAGAGTAAGTTTGTGATATTATATAGGCAGAAAATGTAATGTTAGATATACAAGATAATATATTCCTCACATAATAATAAGAAATATATGTAAATGAAAATGAAAATAACTTACATGCAAGGACTTTTCCCAAATTTATCTAGATAATACTACTTAAGTAAACTTTTACACAAATTTTAAATAATTTAAAGATAATGCATTATAGTATAATTTATACTTAAAATCAATCCAAATTTTTAGATTTATTATGTTATTTCAGTATTTTAAAAGTAAAATATTGAGATTTTTTGTAATACATTTTTCTCAATAAAGATATTTTACAATGTTAATTTATTTTCTTTTTTCTCATTTTTAAAATTTGAAATAATTGTTCCATTAAATTGCATTTGTGAAAAATATTATAAGAGGAACTAGTGATATTTTATTTATTCAAAAAATATAGTTATAACAATATTTTGACAGAATAATATTTATCCAGATAATAATATCAAAACAAACTCAGCTTTTGAAAATTATAACTGTATTTGGAACAATGGTTTTTTATTTTATTTTATTGTGAAATGCTACTTATTAGTTAGATCTTTAAAAAAAAATTATACTTTATTTTTTTTAAATAAATTAAATTACACTACTTTTCAATATTTAAATGGATTTACAATATCCTTTGTCCAGCAGTTTATGAGTTGGATCATTTATCCATCTATATTATATTTGTTTATTACAATAAACAATTGAGGCGTTTTCCAGAAGCAAAATATTTTATGGTCTACCACATTTTATATTAATCTACTATTGTATTAACAATTGAAACTTTTTCTAAAAGCAATATCTTTAATGGTCAATCCTATGATGCAATGTTTGAATTCGGGTTGCTTTTCTTTGAAATTGCGGTGAATTGTCGCTTCATTAATAATATCACATATTACAACACGAAATCTTTCATGACAACGCCTAACTATAGTATTCCATTGTAACTTGTAAATAATTTTATTTGAATTTTGTATGTAGCAGTTTAAGATTATACTAGTTAATAGTATTAATTTTAGTAGTAATAAAAAAATTCAATTATTAAAATATTATATTGATAATTGTTGGAACAGGTGAGCACAAAAATGATAATATTCAATGTAGAGAAGGAGAGAAGAGAGACTTATTATTGAGGTTGTAAAATTGTAAATTTCTATTATTGAGATATCCAAGAGTTATATATGTTGGATTAGAGGAAGAAAGAATATATTTGTGGTGAAGAAGAAAAGCTTTAAGGGAATTGAGAAGAGAATAAACTCTGGTACTAAAAAATGAGAGTATATTATGAAAATCATTATTGTTTGATTATAAAGAAATGCTCCTTATATAGACACATACGATTCTACAGAAATCCAAAACATCTACAACCTAACGCATACGATTCTAGCATACATAAGAGTAACACTTCGACAGCCAAGCTGTTCGACCAACACTTTCAATCGAATCACATTGTACACAACACTACAACATATTGATACACTAATTCGGACATGAATTATGCACACACTTTAACACACCCCCTTAATTCATGTCCTCGAGACTTCTCATCCCGATGCTCTCTTTCAGCTCTTTGAATTTGACTTTCTTCAGAGGTTTAGTGAATATGTCAGTTAGTTGAACTTCAGTCTTGCAGTACTTTATTTCGATCTTCCCTTTGTTAACTTGATCTCTCAGAAAATGATACCTTCTTTCAATGTGTTTACTTCGACCATGACACACTGGATGATTCTCCAAATTGATTGCTGATTTGTTGTCAACAAATAGCTTTATATTCTTAGGCTTCATTATCTTGAGTTCTTCAAGTAACATCTCGATCCATGCTGCTTGACATGCTGCATATGATGCAACTACATATTCTGCTTCACACGATGACAAAGCCACAATGATTTGTTTCTTCGAGCTCCGAGAGATTGGAGCACCTCTTCATCATAATGGGCCTAACAAATAACACCTCCTCATTACTTTGCGATACCACAATTAAAGGCCAACTCGATTAATAAAATAGTCCATTATTAATAATAATAATATTTCTTCAACGCAACAACTTAATTAATCCTCCGACTAACCGAATAAAATCCGACTTGAATTTAATAATCCAAATACGTTTCCCAAAATAATACCGACAAATCCGATTGATTTCTTGAACTTCGAGTAAATCCAATAATCAAATCCTTAAATAATTCAATTAATCAATTAATTAAATTCGGGCGTTACAATTATCCTTCCAAATTCTAACATTTTCCCCATCACCAATTCTCCATCGCAATCCTTTCATGACCACTTCCTTGGCACTTAGGATGCTTCGCCAGGCATAACTAGGTTTGAAGCCCAATGTAGCCTCCGAAATATGGCTGCGGAGATAATACCTTCCTTTAAAGAATCTCTCAAACAACGAGTCATCACCCTGAAGAAGCCTCCAAAATTATTTACCTAGCAGGCTTAGGTTAAAATTGCTTATTCCTCTAAAGCCCAAACCCCAATGGATTTTGACTGGGCCATTTTCTCCCATGCCATCCGGTGAATTTTCCTATCCCCTTCTTTGGATCCCCATCAGAATCTCGTAAGCATTGACTCGATCTCCTTGCAGCAGCTGTTTGGGATTTTGTAACAGCTAAGGATGTAGGTTGGGATGGCTTGAGCAACTGCCTTAATAAGCACTTCTTTTCCAGCTCGAGAGAGAAAACTCTTCTTCCATCCCTTAACCTTCTTCTAGATCTTATCAATCACGAGTGAAAACACTTCTTTTTTTGATCTTCCAAAGACAACTAGTAGCCCCAAATACTTGGTATGGCTTGATATAACTTGAAATCCCAAAGTATCACGCAGAGAATCCCTGGAAGCCTGGTTGATGTTGCCGCTGAACGACACTTCTGATTTGTCAAAGTTGACTACCTGCCCCGACGCCTATTGATACTGCTGAAGAATTTGGAGGATCCGGACTGCCTCTTTGCTATTTGCACGAGTGAAAATCAAGTTGTCATCCACGAAAAAGAGGTGAGACATTCTTGGGGACTTTCGCGCTACATGGACTCCATGT